>VXBI01000021.1:11142-69968 GCA_013397375.1 Toxostoma redivivum | reverse complement strand
AAAAAAAAAAAAAAGAACTTTTGTAATATATGCTTGAAAACATCATTTCACCCATCCAAGAAATCCTATCAATAACCTTGGATCCTGTGAGGATAACAGAACCAAGTCCTATAGTTTGCATCAAATAAACCATTTAAATGTAATTTTAAATGAAGCAGACAAAGTTAATAAACGTGATAATGTTTTATAGCATATATTTATATGTGCAGCATTAGCCTACTTGTTTGATATAGCTTATCATCTATTACGTATTATAGATTTATAATCTAAACCATAGACTGCAGATCATTTTGAGAAAGCATCTTAAAAAATTGATATCTACAAAAAATCTCATATATAGCTCTTCCCCTAATATGTGGGGAACCATGAAATGCATGACAGAACTGGCAACTACGGTCTAAAACATCCTCCAAGTTCGCTCTACTGTCTAAAATTTGTCTCTGAAGGGAGAGGCAGCATCCTCCTACAGGTCTTTTTCTGAAATATGGAGAAGTATGTCTTGGTGTTTTCTGTAAAACCTCAAGTTGTCTAAGGTGTGTTCATCCTTACCCATTCAAATATGTTAAATAATTTATATGAAAAACCCCAATGCAACTTCATTACAAGTTTTCAAAGCCGAAGTAGTTAGCCAGCTGAGACAGATCTTTGCAATATGAAAGACCAATGGATGTAAAATGAAGTTTTAGTTACTTAGAAGTTCTTAAAAGAATGGAGAAAAGTTACGGCAGCGGCATTCTTGGTTGTTGCTGCTTACATGAAGAATGTTAATTTAAGAAGTCAATCTTGGGTTTTTTAGCTTTTCATATTTACTTTCTACTCACTGTTGTAAAGGAGAAAATAATAAACACTTCTGTTCCCTGTGGACTATTTCATTAGAGTAATTTACTGCTCTTTGTATTTGTGCAATGATAAAATTAAGAAATTAAGGTCATATTCTTTCCTATGGTGCTAAATTTTATTACAGTGATTTTGGAATTATATTTCTAGACTGTAGGTAAACAAATCTGGAACCTTACTTTTCTACTTCTAACATTAGAGTTAGGAGCTTTATCCATGTTTTGCACAGATAAACAATCCAGTATGAAGATAACTCTCATTCCTGGTTCTTTCATTTCCTCTCTTTTTATCTCTTACTGCTTCCTGTTTGGAATAGGATCAGCAGTTTTTCACCATACTTTCCTAAATTTCTCCATGTAATAAACAGATAAATATATACTTTCTTGCTTTACAATTTCGAAAAAGAAAATGTAAGAATAATATATGTAAAAAGATGATTAAAAATCATTACAATTTTAATTCATGGTGGGAGCTGAATAGAATAGTGGTTTATGGTACTGAAAAGGAAAAGTATGGATGAGAAATAGCTGAATTGAGCCATACTTAAAGGTAAATTTTTGCATTCAGTTCAGAAATATTGTAGAAACTTAGGGAGTTTTACGTGGAAATAAAACTATTTTCACCAATAAAACACACTCATTGTCTTTATACCTCAGAGTAAAGTTTAGTTAATATACAAAAATTTGCAATGCCTGAAACATTTTCTCTATGGACTTCAAATTTAAATTAATTATTTTTCTGCTTTTTCTTTGTTGATAGGTCTCTAAGATACATAAAACTGTTCTGAAAAATATTCCGTGGTGTTTTTATGTTATGTGGTCCTTCTGACCTTTGTCTAAAGCATAAACAGAGCAGTTCAGCATTCTGTCCCTTCAGCCAATTTTCTGAATTACAAGTAGCGTTTTATTGAGTTGTGACTCTTGAGCACTCAAGTACATTGTGATAAATGTTGAAAGTTATTTCTTATCACAACATTAATGTGTGTGGTCACTGGTCTGTTTGGATACTACATCTTAATAAAAATCAATTTACTTAAATTAATTTTCTTACTCCTTTTATTAATATTGCAAAATTAAAAGCAGGAAAAGGGAAAGCTTTTAACTCTGCTTTGCAGGAAGTAGAATTAAATTTATTCACTTAGGATCTAGAGTAATTGATTGGCACACATAAAACCCTAACAGACTAACTGTAACACTAAGGAAAGCTGGCCAATTACAGTTTTTCACATTTTTCAAAGATGCTAAACTTTAAAGGGAGGAGTATGTGATAATGAATCATTACAATAACATGGCAAATTAGATAGAGATGACACATTGCTGTGCCCTGCTTTAGCAAAGAGATATCAGTCTAACATCCACCACTTCCACACTGGCATTATTTCAAGAAAAAAGCGGTTTTTCTCAAACAGGTACCAAGATTAATTTAAACATAATTCTTACTTCTCAAAAAATCATAAAAGAATTTTGTGCATTTTATCAGTGACTAAGCATCCTTCAAAGGGATCTGCCTAGATCAATAATAATTAAGAGCTTGTCAGAACAGCAGGCTGCTATTTTTCACATGAACAACTTTTATTTTGTTCTCTTTGAAACAAAACACTCAGTTTTGCTGTGAAAACAATTTTGTATTTGAAGATTTAAACTGATTACATTTTAGCAATTTAAAGTAAATAACTAAATGTGAAGCAAAACTTTTAATACCTGACGAAACACCTGAATGATGGGGTCTTTTACTCTCAATTTACTTTTTATATAGACTTTATATAAGAAATTATTTCCATATCTTGAAAACTTTTAGTCAGAAATAGTGTTTCCACCCTGACTGCCTACTCTTTGCTCTAGGCAATTATTCCATGCCAATGCAACTGACACAAACTGGAATAACACTCATTTATTTTACATCCACTGAAGGAGTATATATCTTCTAAAAAAGTTCAGTAGCACTCTAAATTAGAAAAAAATTCGTTTCACAGTATTTTGTTCCAATATGGCAAGATGATGCAGGATTAGGTTTACTATAGATTTCTGTATATATGGTGCTTGCAAATATTGGGATGAAAATTGATCTTCTCCCTTTATAATTCAAAAGTCTTGTTTCAATCACAAGCTCTGTAGTTGAACACCCAGAAAAACAGCAACGTGGGTAAGAAAATATATCTGATCTTGAATAAATACATAGATCAGAAATCTTATGTAACACAAAAAAAGTCCCATTTTTTAGGAGTTCAGTCCATAAAGAAATTAAAATAAGAAATCACAAATTTCTTCACTGTGGAAGATTTAATGGTTTCCTATGACACAGTCAAACATTGGGACATCATTATACAGCAAATCTCACACGCAATTTTTCTAACTTGATGTGGTCTCAGAATACAATTTTGCTGCTATAATTTTGCACTACAGGATGCCAAAAGCTACTTTTTTTGCAAGCCACAATAGCTGTTTTCAATGCAATGACACAAAACTGACCTTAATTATACAAACTATCATGAACACAGAAAATGTAGATGTTTACTTGACTCTGGAGAGTGATAAACTAACAATTAAATTTTAATTATCTTGTGTCATTCTGTGTGTGACTCAAAATAATGCATACAGTGCACTAAATACCTTCTGAAATACTCTGTCTAGATCTGACCTTAACTTGTAATGAAACTCTGATCAATATATGGCACTAGAAGTAGACATGTGCAACAGAATATTCATCCATATTCTACTAAAAGAGCACTTGAATTTCTTAACAGATCTTCTCAATGTGGAATCTTTACACCTAATAGATCTATAAATTTACGGAGCTGAAATAAATGCTATTAAAATAACAATTTGAACAGCCATAATTAATGGCATGGCCAGGAAATGCAAGTCAGAAGAGAAGTATTAGATAAACAATTAAATTTTTTTGTAACAAAGCTAAACTTCAATAGTCAGCAACATAATTTAATTTTCAATTACCTTGGCTACTTACACCTGTCACTGAAGACTCTTAATCTTTTTAGACAGGTAGCAAAGTTAAAAACTAACTTTTATATGCTTACACAATATTTAAAAAATGTTTCAAAATCACCTTTCACCTTTCAAAATCTAGTCATAATTGCACTGTGTTACCCTCAGTGGTGAGGCTTCACCTCATACAAGGTGAGAGGAAGCAAATTCTGTAACACTGATGCAAAGCTAAATGAAATCAATAAAATCTGTCTATTAATGGTGATGAGCTTGATCGGCTCCTGTGATACCAGGTACTTTCTGTAGGTCACCATCTGCACTTTTCTAAAACTTGTACAAATAAGAATGGTAGCTTTTCCAATTTGGTTAGATTGCTTAAGGCCAATGAAATGCAGATCATTGCTACTCTGAGGCATCTGATATTATCATGATTAGAGAAGTAACAATATAACTGTGTTCAATTTTCATAAAATTTCTTCATTTCCATCAAACCCATAATTCTATATATACTTTTAGTAAGAAATAATTAAGATAGAAGTGTTAGGAAGAACAATTAAGGCAGGCAACTTTTGTGTGATTACTTCCACAGTTCCAGTGATAGACTTCCTCTTTGTACTCAGGATATTTCACATTGACAATTGTTATTGAGAAAGGTATATATAATGCTCAAGACATTTCTGTAACAAGTATGTAATAGCACAAAAATCATTGAAATTGCTGAAAATAAAAATTTGTGAGGAACAATAAATTCCTATTGCTTTTCACCCAAGGTCTCAAAGATATATAGGTGCTTATTCTCATTTTTTTATTTTTCTGAGCACATATATTTCAATTATTAAATTAAATTCCTTTATTTTATATGATCAAAACTCCTATGCAGCTACTCTTGTTTGTGACTGGAGCAATTTAAGAAATTCAGAGCAGTTCAAGATGTTTGCAGCCAGGTTGCTGGTCTCAAACTGGATTTTGCCAACTGCCAGCTGCTTGTAGAAAATGTGTGTCATTCTTCCAATTTCTTTTGATGAGAAGAAGAATACATTCCTTTAAAGTTGTCATGACTTAAGGAAGGCTACTTTATCCATCATAAAAATTGAAAAATAACATTCTTTTATTAGGAAAATATGCCTTAGCATAGAATGCAAAAATCTCCCACTAAAAGATGTGGCTTAACCAAATAAAATATAATGGAAAATACCCATTTGGACACATCCTTCTATAATTTCCCATAGTACAACACAGGCATATTCCTGATATATGTAGCTGAATGGAAATAAGCATTCTCCAAATTATATGGTTCCATTGCAGATTTTGTTTGTTTTCTTCTTCTCCACAGTAAATTACTTTTCTTTATATGTATCACCTAAGAAAAAGTTAGACCACAAGGATGCCAAATGCCTTATTATCTGCTGTCAAGACAAACTATATTTTATATAAACTAAAAATTTATGGCTAAAAACTATAATGCGTTATAGTAGTCATAAATAAAGTGAGAATTTTTAGTGTTTTAGTTTTATCATCTTCTTAAAGTTCTAAATTTTCTCTTGATTTGTAGCAAAAAGAAAATTAAAGTCATATAGAAATTTTGATTTCTACTTAGCTCTACTAAATTAACATTGTTCCAGGTGACTGGAACTTTTTTTCTTGCAGATGTTTCATTCATAAGAACAGACTCCTATGAACTACTTTAAAAACAACCATTTTGTTTATTCTGGGTTTTGGAAAAGATTGAACAAATGAGCTTTAAAGTAATGTTTGCTATGCCTTGGGGAATATGTGAGTTTTCTGTTTCAAGTAATGTATCTGCTTTACATATATTTCTTTTCTCTTCTTTTCTTTGTTTTTGTCTGCAAAGCTCTGGTTTCTGTAATTTCAAAGAATTGTTTGTGAATTCATCCATACAATTACCTCTCAAATCTGGGGAAGATTTATTTAAACCTTAAACAATACTTTTCTAAATTAAAAGTATGAATTTTGAGAAGGATCTCTTTAAAGCACACTTCTAGGCAGAAATGTTTATTACTTTAGCTGATGGCACTGAAACTCAGAATTACAGATGAGATGAAAACTAACCACAGGCTGGTTTTGAAGACAAAATGCAAAAATAAATTATTTTTATTTGAGGAAAATACAGGTCGTCTGAAAAGAAGTTGTGCAGTACATAAATATTAGGTGAATATGAAACATTCCTATCCTACTCAATGTCATTGCTGACAATTATTTTGTCAGCTTGAAACACAAGTAATGCTGACTCCTCTAAAACCAATGAAGCCTGCAGTTTCTCCCATTTTTATATATCACTCAGTGTAGTAATTACTGTATTTTAGAGGGGCAATAAGCTAGAATGAAACTAGAGAATTCTCGTAGGAAATTCTTCATTTTGGTATGGTAATAAGATCCTTCATGCTTCTTCACTGAACATACATATAATAGAAAGTTAAATATAAAGACCCTTTTTCCCAGCTCTTCTCACTATGTTTTTTTTCTATGCATTCTGCATTCATGAAATCCAATGACAGGTACTTAAATAGGGAAAAACATTTTTGAAGAATATTTCTTGCTCAGACTAGAAATATGATAGCATTATTGTCAATTTAATTAAGATTATTAAAGATATAAAGCATAAATGTGACCTGGAAAACAACATGTTTTCCAAAGAAGACTTAGTAATAACAAATACAAAAGGGTCAGCAAACATCTTGAAGAAAAATGATGAGCCTGATTCTTATTCTTCCTTGGACAAAGATTCCAGGGAAAGGTTCCATTTCCAGAAGCATTTTATGTATTCTGCCCTGAAGCAATGCTGATTAGCCATATGAATTTCCACTGTTTAGGCTGGACACCATAGCTCTAAAAGCCAGGTTTCTGATTTGATGAAGATGGGGCCTTGCAGGTAAGATGCTTGGTTTAGAAATATCCTGTCTCTCCCTTTAAGGCAAGTGCTCTATGGAGAAGCGGTTTTCTAGGTCTAGGTGTGTATGGTTCAGAAAGAGCAGAAGCCAGGGTCAGACAAAATTAAAGACTCTTTCTACTTATAACTTTCTCTGGGAGTCTCTGCAATTGGCTTTTTGCTCAGAGCTTTAATCCTGCACTTTCTAAGCATTTAACATTCCCTAAGCACTGCATTGTCAATGATTTCAGAGGTTATAGATTCTGTTTCATTCAGCCTTTATTGATTGGCACTCAAACACTTTACTTTTGATTGCAACATGAATTACAATGCTTAATTTATCCTAAGTATGGTCTTGCGAGCTAAGCAGGGAAATGTTACTTTCTCTTTTACAGATGGGAACTGAATTGGAGTACATATAAAGTCCACCTCTTCAAACATACTTGGGGGAATTTATCCACCATGGATGTACTGAATTTCAGCGGAGGCTGTTGTATCTTGAACCGTAGACATCTTGGTCTCATGGAGCATTGAAAGTTTTGCTAGTTGATCAGAAATCACTAAATTGCAAGCCACATGGAATGGTACTGCAGGTATCTCCTGCATGGCAATTGACAAAGAAACAGTGAAAGTTTCTTCTCCAAATCATGCAGAGCTTGGCTTGGGAGGTAAATCCCATATATCATAGCCATTATAGCTGTTCAGGGAATAGCACCTGTCCTGCTCTGCTCTGGCTTCACACATGGTAGAGACAAGTGCAGACTCAGAAAATCAGGATGGTGTCCAGATGGAGGCTTCTGACTGGCCATGAGCAGATGCCTTCCTCTCTCCAGTCAGTCTCTTAAATCTCCCTGATCTTTTCTTTTTAATGAATACTTAGCTAACTGACAGTTTCCTATCACCATGAAGGCTATGCTTCCCTTTGGTGGAACATTAACTATGCATTATGTGGAACCCAGGCATCCAACTCAGAAGGGAGAATTTCATTTCCCTTTCCCTTCTGCCATATCTCTTTCTTCAGTATTCAGCAATAAAAACAGTAAAAAATTATTCCTGGATCTGAACCTTTTCTTCTGCAGATACAAAGATGATCTTTATTTTTTACCCCACAAAATTCAGGGAAGGGAGAAAGAGGAGACAAAGAGAAGTAACGGCCTTGTGCATCTGTATCTTCCTCAAAGGTTTGTAATATCTGAGGTAGCACATGCCCTTTCAGAGATATTGGAATTTCTGTGAATATTTATAAAGGTATCTAATAGCCAAAATTAGTATAAAAAGATGCAATAAAAAAAATGCTTCTTATTCTGACAGTCCTGTTCCAATTATGTCATTCTTACTAACTTTAGAATCATATAGTCTATGTAAAATATATCCTGAAGCACACATGATTAGGAGGCTATAGAAAGTCTAGTTAGTTCTTCATATTTTTAATGTCACTGTTTCCAGATTAGTCTGAGAGAGGCCATAGATCTTCTGTGACTTTTTGATCTTTTAAATAGGCCAAGTTGTGTGAAGCATACAGTACAGATTAATATTACAAAATGATCAGAACCAAACTATTGGGTTAACCTGATGCAAGTGCTTTAGGATTCACTAGTTTCTGAATTTAGCCAAACACTAGTTTCCAAAATCATATATTTCCTGTGTCTTTCAGTTTCAGATATTGAAGCAGTTAGCATAGTAATTGCCTTCGCTGCAATAAGGAGAACGGAATCTTCAGTTTTTAATGCTTTAAACCCCATAGAATTACTAATTAAATCTGATTTGCTAAACTGAATATTATGTCACTAGGGAAAGAAATCATTATGGCAACAAAGTAACTTATCTGAAGAACGGCACATGCATAAATAAAATTGATTATTTTAACTGGTATGATTTTATATAGAAGCAAAGAGTTTGTATGCAAAATAGGGTAAATAGACCTTTCTTGCTTCAAACAACTTATTAACATCTTAGAATGTGTAGTTTAGTTGCAAATGTTGTTTCTAACACTTTCTCCAACACGATATTATGTCTACAGTGAAAGGAATTTTCATCGTTTATTGTGCCCCTTAGATATCTACCATGAGCGGAGTTGATCTAAAAGAAGTTACATTAATTTCTGTCTTGCACTCTGAAGTACTGACTTTGAATGACATTTTTTTTCAGCTCCTTTCAGAGATGACAAACATTGTCACTATTAGATGAAGCCTTAGTGTGTTGCCTAAGAGCAAGTCTTGGGGCCACAGGTCATTCAGCAAATCTGCTGTTGCAAATTATGATATCTCTTGTATTGGACAAATTCCTTGCTTGTCAGAATTTATTCTTGTCACTCGGCTAAGATGCAGCTGGAATGAAAGTGATAGTGTAACATATGGTCTGTGCTCTAGCATGGCAGACACATATTCACTCTCTCAGAGTCTATTAATCAGCTCTTGATGCAGTGCCCTTAACTTGCTAACCTCACTTCTGCATTTTGCAATAGAAAAATCACTCAACCATAGTCTTTAAAGAAAGCTGTACGTTTTATTGTACATTTCATGAAAGCACACTATCCTACAGTTTCTAATTTTACCTTATTTTGAGGGGATAACCATCATCTGGTGACTAAAAGAATATAATACTACAACTAAAGTTATATCAGGGGTGGATACTTTGGTAATATTAATTGATTTTGCATAATGAACTTTCCTAAAAACAATTTTGCTAGATATATTCTATATAAGGGAAAAGAACCAAGAATATGCAGCAGATATTTTTCTTCAGTCTTGTTATTTATCTTAGTAGTTATGTGATAGTATTATTTATTAAAGATCTTAAAAGGGCATATTAGCAGATAGCACCATGACTTGGACACACAGCCTGTGTCCAAATATATGCCTGTAGGCATAGCAAATATATATGTACAGCAAATGTATTAAATATAAATTATTTTAAGACAATATTTTTACTTCATTCACCTAAAATATAAATTCTGAGTCTGATTAAATAATCAAGACAAAAACCCCTTAGACTCAACAATGAGATTTACTCTATCCATAACAAAAGAATAAAAACGCTGTCTAATCTGTACAAACATAAATTATACCCAACTTTTTACAGCTACATTAAAAGTTTAATTAAATAAAAAGTGAATCCTGTGGAAGGATACACATTCTGAAAATCACAATATAAGAGTCAGATTTCTGTAGGTTCATTACTTCACAAAACAACATTAGATAACAAGTCACCTTACAAAAACAGCCTGCTTTAAGGAAATGTGCAAAATCATATATTCTCAGTCAATGTTTTTTGTTGAAATTTTATAGTGTACTTAGCCATGGGTTTGATTTGGTACAGAAATGGAGCGTGTAGTAATTCTACAAGTAAAGTAAGTAACAGGAGCAGCAAACCAAGTGCTCATACTTGCCTTAATTTTGGGTAGACAGACAACCTATGTATATGCTGAAACCTGGATAATTGACTGGTGTGTGGAACTTTATTCTTGTTTTCTACTGGATTAGGTCCTTCAATAATAAGGAGGAACAAGCTTTTCTGATGTATTTGTTTGAGGAGATAGTTTGTTTTCATTTTTACAGAAAAGCAAGTAGACTCCTTTTTATGCCTTCTTAGCTGAAGACAACCCTGCACATTATTCCTTTTAAAACCACACTTGTGTAAAAAAAGTAATTTAGGATTGGATGTACAAAAACATAATGCACAAAACCAGCACTGTAATACATCCACATTTCTTAAAGAGCCCTCTTACAGTATTTTATGCTATTCTACAGAAGATGCTTGTAGTAAATTTGAGGACTATCCTGAGTACCACATTACTAATTTCCAAATAATTTTCCAGAACATAAGCTCAACCTGGAAACATACTTTTATTTATGAAAATAATAATAATGATAATGATAATAATAAATACTACTACTAATAATAGTGTTGTTTTGTTGTTGTTGTTGATGTTGCTGTTGTTATTATTATTTACATGTTGTGGTATAGCCCTATTTCACCCAATTAATTATCATTAATAGTCAGAGAGTATAGTTTGATAAAAAAAGAAAATATGCCATAGCTGGGGTTGAAGAAAAGATTGGAGTTTCAGGTTGTGACCTTGGAAATCTCTGCTAAATTGTCTGTGGTTTAGACAAAGCTGTTAGCACACCATAAGGTTTAGCCAGAGCTAGAAAAAGAGGATGCAATAAAGGCTGTTGTGCCCAATCATAGAACGGCTTTGGACATTAAAGATCATCTTGTTCTATCCCCACTGCCATAGGCAGGGACCCCTTCCACAGACCGGGTTGCTCAAAGCCCCATCCAGTCTGGCCTTGAACACTACCAGGGATGGGGCATCCACAACTTCTCTGGGCAAAGTGTTTCAGTTTCATTTCAGAGAGAGCAACCAGCTGGAGGTGCCTTCAGCCACTGTCACAGTAAAACGTTTTTTCTTATATTTAATTTAAATCTACATTTTTTTCAGTGTAAATAGATTCCCCCTTGTCCTATCACTGTACTGACAGGCTCACTGAGGAAAAGTAAGTAGAAGTAAAAAGTAAACTAATGAACCGATAGGGTGAAACAGTAACAAAGATTCAGATGTGCAAAGTGGAAAGGACATGATACACAAGACAGGAACAGTGCATACTGCAGGTCAGGGAGTACCCCTAGACATTTTTTACTGGAGGTCCTGGGAAGGACTCAACACCGCAGGCATCTTTTGTTTTGACTATCCAGAAAGTGAATATTCTACAGCACTTTTCTTGCAGTCATGTAATATTTGCCTGAAGTCCTGTTAGTAGTGCTGGAGTCCATAAGTGCAGATCAGATGGCTGGATTCTTCTTATAATGCATGGAGTAAAGTTATGGCTTAATAAATGCCTGAAAGCCAGAGCTGGGGAGAAGGAGGGATTGGCCAGCTGTTGGCTAGCTGGGAGATGCCTAAATGATGCAGCAGGTTATACTGAGTAAAGGATACCACTTAACATTCATCTCACAGGAATACATTTAACTTTTATGAAGTAGAAGGTAGCTAATGATATGTAACAGGTATAGGCGAAGTGACACCAAGATGCTCCTTCTGTCTGGATGTAAACTTACTATTAAGAGGTATCAGTTTCCCACCACTTCCACTCCAGAGCTCCTGACTAAAAAAAAGCAGGTATAGCTCTTATGGTTTATTGACCTTTTTAAGCTACAAAAATTAAGCACTAGGTTGCCTGACTAGTAACCAATGACAACCCTGGCTACAAAATTTGGATTAACCAGGTGTTGTTCTTCACATTCTTGTATCTTTTGTTCTCAGTGCCAGTCTTCTCCCAGATAAACAAGCTATCTCTAATTACTTGTCCCTACTGGTCCTGTATTTATGATATCCATATCCACACATGGCATAATGATAGAGTATTAGCCATATGATATGGTTAAGATTTGCTAATTTAAGCATACTTATTTTTTGTTATGAGACAGAACTAGAGCAGAAGCAAGGCAGGCCTAAAACTTAAAAGGGTATAAAAAGAAGGAAGAAAAGATAAAGAAGGAAGAAAAACAAATTTAGAATAAGATTTTCAGACTACTTTTTCCTTCCTTTTTTCAACCTTTATAACAACAAAACAAACATACAAAAAGTTACTTTAGTCAGTTTTCAATTTAAATAGTCCTTTTTTTTAGTTTATTTTGGAGAGAGAAGTTTTCTTCTGTCAGGTTATAGGGATTTCTTTACAAGGAGGAAGAAAACAGTCTTCTCATGGTTTTATTTTTACATTTTTGTATTCATCCGGGAAAAAAACTTGCAAAGTTGTGAAGCTTCTCCTATTTTCACAGCTTTCCCAAAGCTGTGACTATGGGTCATGTAAAAAACGTATGGGGTATTACTTTTAAGAATTAATTGTTTTAAAACAAAAGTTCTTTTTATCTTTTTTTTTTTTCTGTTAATGTTTTATTTTTAGAAAGCTGAGATCTTTTTTATTCTTCAGGGTAGATTTTTAACACAGGTACTTTTGGTCACATGATTTATCAAATGGAACATTTCTAACTTTTCCCATGTCTTTTTTCCATGGTTTATAGTAATATTTAGTACATTAGTTCATCCTTAAAACTTACAAAAGGATTTTTCAGCCATCTTTACAGCATTTTTTTATTCTTTTTTTTATTTAAAATAACTTAGCTTTTGCTTCACTGACTTTAGAGTATCTCCTTCTTTTCTTCTCACTCCGGGAAGGATTGAAAAGTCTGCTAGTCTTATCTGAGCATTGAAGGAGTTAAGATTTTGTACAGAGAAAAGAAAAAAACTTAAGGCTATAATGCTGGAGCTTTGCCAGGATTTTGGAAAAAAAAACCTGGCCAAGCTGGAAAAGGGGAGGGGGGAAAAGTGGCTGGGATCTTAAATCAACCTGAGTCCATGGCCTCCCTGCTCCCTGCCGGGCCATGCCAGCTCCCCACACAGGGGCCCTGCCCTGCCCATGGCCACCTCTCCTCCCTGCCGGGCCATGCCAGCTCCCCACACAGAGACCCGGCCCTGCCCCCCCCAGGCCCGCAGGCTGCCGCGGAGCCAGGCCGGGCCCTGCCCCGTTACCTGCACTGCTGCTGGAAAAGTAAAAGGGCCAAAGTTCTGGTTACCTCCTCCGAAATGTGTGTTCACAGAGCAAACCAGCTCTCTCCAGTTGGATTTTCAGGCTGTTAATAATCAAGCCAGCCC
This sequence comes from Toxostoma redivivum, assembly GCA_013397375.1. Lineage (NCBI taxonomy): Eukaryota > Metazoa > Chordata > Aves > Passeriformes > Mimidae > Toxostoma > Toxostoma redivivum. The sequence goes on along the minus strand of VXBI01000021.1, from coordinate 56,644 downwards.
TTAATTGGTCCCAATCAACTCACAGAGGAAGTTTCCTCATAGAGGAAAACTTCTGAGTCTGTCCTTCCCATGTCAAACTATCACACCATATATGGTATTAATGTTATGGATATGTAGTGCTGTTGGTATTACAATGCTATGCTCCCCTCAAGGTTCTCAATGCTACCCTCCAACAGCCCACAGAATTTAGCTGTTTCTCACATAATTCCTTTACAGCTTTTGAGATCCACCCACCTTTCCTCGAGTTATCTGTAACTTTCGTCAGCAATTTCTCATGTCATATCTAGTAATTTTCCACAGCTAGCTTAACCTCAAGGCAGGGTATAGTTAATGGCCCACTCATTTGCCTGTGGCTTTAGCATTAAGCCCAGAGGTCAGGAAGGTACTTTTTCCAGTGAAGAATCACTGTCAAAATATTTTCTCGGATACAGTGCAATAACCAGCCTTTTTCCTTTAAATGGTATAACTGGGAAAGAAGTGGCAGCAGGACCTCAGTAACACAGTGATTGTGCTATAACTTCAATATACAGAAGTTTTGCATGAAGACACTTAACCATACAAGATTCATCCTCCCCAGTCACATTTTCACTGCAAAACTATGTGTTATTTTGCTTTCCTCAATTTTTTTGTTGAATCCCTTTTTTATACATGGTACTTAAATTTTCATTGGACCAATTACTGGAGCCCAAGTCTCACTGATGGGTAAATGAGCTAACATTGGAGGCTTTTTTTCTCTTTCTTCAGTGCAAAATATAACTTGTGAATCTCAATGGGTCTGCTGTGAACAAAGCAACTTGTCAGTTTTTTCCAGGGAATGTTATGGATGAGTAATGCCCTGATATTAATACATTTAGAAAGTATGAGATGGTAGATAAAATATTTTAGCTACAGAAAGACATTTTGCAGCAAGACCAAGCTTTAGTTCTCACTATTAGGTGGTTATATAGTTAAAAGCTGCAGCACAAAACAGGCTAACACTGGACTAAAGATCAAGGGACAAGTGTTGCTGAAAATATTCAGAGTACTTAGAGAAATTCAGACAGTTTCTAATTAAACCTTTTTTCATTCTTCCTCTTAAATATTTCCCTAGAATATCCTCATCTGACAGTAATTAGGCTACTCAATTAATCTCAGAAAGTTCAGTAGTATAATCCAGGTGACCATAGAAGTTGACATAAACTTAATCATCTCCATTGCCAAGTTGCTCTTAGCATGACACAAAATGAACCGTAAACACTATACACTGAGTTATGATTTGTTTCATAATTTACATGTATTAATATGTAAATCATGCCTATGAATAGTGCTTTATCTTTTTAACATTACTCTGTATAAGAGTAGTTTAGACTGCAGTAATCACTTGCATGCCTTTTGGAAGAAAATCTCTACTATTGATTACAGACAACTTTTAAATTACAGAAAACTTTAAAATCAGTCTCTTACATATTTCTTGTGTTCCTTTCCCCTTTTTCTTTATTTCCAAGCCAGTTAATCTTTTTTTACTATTCTGTTCATACCTTTCTGAAGTTCCAGTTATTTTACTACTCTTTTCTCCTCACAAGATATCAATTATGATGAAATAAATGAGTTTAAATTAAGTATTGACATGAATGAAATAATGCATCACTGAATTGAATTCAGTGTACTAAGGATAAGAGATTAGACAACATTCCTTAAATACCTGTTTCCTACATCAGCTCTGTTACTCCATTTTTGGTTTTATTTTGAGTGCATTTTGCATGCGGTTTATTTTATAACATTAGAATCTCTAAATTTACAGTATGTATCACAAGATGAGACTACTCATCTGGAAGATAAAAGGTAAATGTTGGTCTAGAGAAGTTAGAGTTGATTGCATTAACGCACCGGCACAGCAAGGAAAAACAATTGCAAGTGCAAAGAATTATTGTAATGCATGCAGATGATCTTATATTTTGTTTTTTATTGAAGTCTGATAATTTCTACAGATTTGTGCATTATTGCACAAATTCCCTGATACATCATATGAAAAAGTGGCATCCAATTAAAAAAAATACAAACTGGGCACATGCTTACAAGGACAACATCAAAATTATAATAGACTATTAGAAAATAAAAATTCAGACCTTAGTAGAAAAGACCATTTTTGCAATTTTCCCATAATGACAATAAAATCATTAACAAAAATTAATTTTTATTATTTTTGACTGTGTCTTGTCTATATCAAGATTGTATCAAAACTGAGTAAAGTATTTACTTTGTTTAAAAGAAGACTACTTCACAGTTCATGATCATGTTTAGGCTTCTGAATTGAAGATATCTCTGTCACTTTTAAAATTATAAATTTATTTGAATTAATTTAATACTATTCAGTAATCACTTTCACAAATTTCATTAACCAGAAAAGCTATGAAAGATAGAGGCCAGAAGTGGCATAAAGAGTTCAATAAAGACACAAATACTGTTTCACCGTAGTGACCTATTTTGCTCATAGATCTATTTTGCTCTATTTTGCTCACTGAGAAACAACCTGTAGTTCAATGGAGCTGCTTTTAAGACTGACCTAAGAACAAACAGCTACTAGACTAATTAGAAAGGGTCAAAAAAGATGTTTCCGTTATGTTCAAATGTAGAAAGAAAACTTTCAAATTCAATCCCACTAAATGCACACATTTCAGATGATGGAAAAGAGATGCAGAATCAAGACAGAGAGCCTCAGACTGTCACAGATCATGCTCACAGTATGAGAAAGCAAATAATACACTGAAGCGTTAATGCCTTTTGTATGTTTTGACTACACAGAGACTCTGCCTAAAACCCCACTGGAAATTTGTGACATAGAATTCCTGTGGTGCAAAAATGTCTTCCCCCTGTGCTCCAAACAAAGGCTACTTTGGAAACATTTCTCTCACCATTTCTCTCTTTATGGCTTAGCATCAGTCCTTCAGCATGGAGTATCCCTTTGGTCAGTTTGGTCCCTCTGTCCTGCCTGTGTCCCCTGCAGCTGCTTGCCCACCCCGAGGGCTACGGGCTGAGGGGACAGTGTGAGAAACAGAAAAGGCTTTGGCACTGAGTAAGCTCAATTTGACACTGCTCATCAACAATTAAAACAGTGATGAGTTACCAATATGGCTTTGGTCACAAATTTAGACTACAGCACCATATTAACTGTCATGGAGAAAAATAACATTGCAACCATATATAGTACAACAGGATATCCTCTTATATGGGTATAGAAGAACTTGCTGCAACTTCTGTGTGCCAGAGTGATCACTGGTGAGATAAAAAAAACAACACATAAATATTCTGTTTCAAACTATTAACTACTGATAATTGCAGTAACTGTGGTAGGCAAATGTCATTTTAAAAATAAAAATCCTACGATTGTTGTACATTGCAGGAGCACAATTTTATGCCTATATTCTAAACCAATGCAAAACAAGATTTTTTTTTCCCAGCATATTGCACGAAAATTAAGTATTTCTGAAAGGAAGCAATTTTACATAGAAACTCTAATGTCTGATGCATGTTTGAGTAGTAAAGAAATTGCAAAGTGATTCGAGTTGCAGTGAAAATAAAAAATTGTTAGTGTTCTAATGAGTTGAAGCTTACATTCCACATGTTAAAAAGCACAGTTCTTTTGCAGCTACTGAACTTCCCTTGTGAAATTAATGTACTTCTATCTGATGAACTTGAAGATTGTATGAGAAAGATAACACTTAAAGAAAATCAGTCATTTATATAACTCCTAGAAAAATGATCTCTCAAATACTTGCAATAAAACCTCATTATGAGACATTGCTTTCACATTATAAACTTTCAGTTCTAGGTAATGATACTAAAGTAAAAAACTACAGTTGAGAAGATGACATTTTCTGATATAGATTGATATTAAAAACAGTGCAATTAATTCATTTTTAGACACACAAATTTGTTAAATATATAAGTAAAATGCTTTCCCCTGTAATGTTTGAAACTAGGGGGAATGAAACTTTAAATTAAAGATGTGATGGTAGTTTAGCCATTTTGAATCTAGATTTATTAAATTGAAATCAACATTCTGGTAAGAAATATTATCATTCCTGTCATTCCTGTGTCTTGTTTAAATGCTTGTAAACATATGTGAAGAGCATGCATGGAGTTCAGCCAGTAGAAAATAGAAGACTGGAATACAATTGGGTTTGAATGTCTTTCATAGAAGAGAAATGGACATTCTAAACAAACTGCATTACATTTTCTCACTGTATTCTCTTGATCTTGCAGAGGTGCTTAAGAGATGGTATTTCCTTTCTCTGTAAAATCCTGGCAAAGCTAGAAAAGACAAGTTAAAAAATGAAACTTGGAAAGAGAACAATCATACCAAGAGATGACTTACATGCAATGTATATGTAAGACTCCAGAAAACCTCTCTCAACAAGACTTTTAAAAGGGTTTATGGTTGTTCACATACTCTCAGATGTATGAGAGAAATACTGACAAGATATTCTCAAGTGGTCAAAACAAAAACTTTACTTGCAACCTCAGAAAATCAAAGAACTTTGTCAAAAGTTTTAAAGCAGTATTCAATCAACATAAAACACTTCCCAAGGTATTGACTTAGCCCATTCGACTTAGCAAACTCTAAGTCCATTCAATTTTCAGTTACTCAAAAAATTCCAAGAGGGAATTGGAAGAAGAAACAGACAAAAGATATAAAAAAGAACAAGCATTAACTACCAGTCCTGGTTCCAGAGGTGCTCAACTGATGGAAATCCCAAGAGGAGGTAAGTCAAGACATGTGCTCACTTTGTTTTCCACTTTAAACACCCCATGTGGGACTTGCCTCATCTCGCCTCTTAGGAGCTGGGTTGGGTCTCCAGAGGTGTGATGTGGAACGCTGCCTCCAGTGTGCTGGTGATAGGTGGCCACTGGGGCCTGGGATACCAGCCCAGAGGAGGAAGGTGTATGGGGCAGTGCTTTGCCTCACCAAAAGCAAGGCCTGATCTGCCTCTTGCCCCACACATGCCATGAAGAAATGTTTTGAGCCAGCAATCCCTCCAGTCTCTCACAGTATAAAACAGATTACATAGCACTGCTCAAGAGTAATTATAATTTGCTTACTGCCAGCAGTAAAGGGGTATTTTGATATGTGTCTTCAAAAATGTCTCCAGAGTGTAGTTTTAATCAATATATCAGTGTATGCCTATGGCCAAACCACCCTGAGAATGTCTGATTTCATCTGATCTCAGAAATTTAGCTGGGTTGAGCCCTGTTAGTATTTGGATGGGAGACTGCCTGGAAATGCTGGGTGCTGTAGGCTATTTTCAGCCTTACTTCTTGTGGGAGACTTTAACCTGCCAGACATCTGCTGGGAACTTGGCACAGCAGAGAAGAGGCAGTCTGTGAAGTTCTTAGAGTGTGTGCAGGAGAGCTTCCTGTCACACCTGTGAGTGAGCCTGCCAGGGAAGAGCTCTGCTAGACCTCCTGTTAACAAACAGAGAGGGGCTGGTGGGAGATGAGGTGGTGAGAGGCTCTCTGGGGTACAGTGACCGTGGAAGAGAGTCCTCAATATTCAGTGAAACAAGGAGGGGCATCAACAAAATTTCTACTTTGGACTTCTGGAAGGCAGACTTCAGGATGCTGATTGAGAGAGTACCTTGGGAAAGAGCCCTTAAAAACAAAGAGGTCCAGGAAGAATGGAGAGCAAAACCATCTGGTGCATCAAACACTTCTTCCAGTTTTGTATCATCAGCAAACTTGCTGAGGATGCAATTTGGCCCCATCATCCCGGTTAAAATAAGGATGTTAAACTGTACTGGACCCAGTGCAGACTCTTGTGGCATACCACTGGTGACTGGCCTCCAGGTGGCCTTTGTCCTGGTGCTCCCACTGTTTCAGTCTGCTAATTCATTCAGTATTTAACCCATCAAACTGTTCACTAGCCCATTTCTAATCAACTTGTCTGTAAGGGTGTGTGAGAGAGAGCATCAAAAGCTATAGGCAGGATAAGCAACATCTACTGCTTTGCCCTCCTATGCCAAACCAGCCATCTTGTCAGAAAAGCCTACATCCTCACATTCCAACATTTTTATTCATCTTATGATGAGCATTGAAGGGATAAGAATAACTTTGATAAACTGCAGCAGACTGAAAAATATGGCTACTAATTGATTCATTATCTGTTTTTTGTTTTTTTTTATCTCTTCTGTGAATCTCACATTTTGTGTCTTCAGGTTTCAGAAGGAGATCATAACATCTGGTGTCAAAACCAAATAAAATACACCAGAGCTAGCAGGTCATTGGATACAGTGATCTTGGATACAAGTATATGACAAGATAATCTCCTCCTCCAAATGTGTGACTCCTTGTGTATTTCTGAGCACTTAGCAGACCCTCAACGAATCAGCAAACAGAAGTAGCAGGTATTGTCTCAAACCCATTTTTACACTGCCAAGTGTTCTAATAAGAGATAGTATTTTACTATATAAAAATCTAGACTGTTAAAAATTATTTTCAAGTTTGTAATATGAAGATGCTGAGTTTAACACATACTTTGATATTTCATTTTTCCCTGACACATTTGGAAACAGATATAAAAATGTTTTTTGCTAGTTTTCTTATATTGTGGAAAAGTATAGCGTGTCAAATTGAAATGGTTTTTTCACAGTTACTTATTTTTAAGAGAGGAGAAACATTTTTTAAATCACTAAACTCAGAACAGGACTTAACTGCTAAATGCCTTAGCATTTAATGATTAAGTACTTGCTGGGCTGCTGAAACCTCAGATTTTACTCATGTCTTGCTCAGAATTGTGGCTGAGCAGGAGACTTTCAGCTTCATAAAGAGTATCCTAATCAGTAGCTGTTACAGCTGTTATAAACTAAGACTTTTCCTTCCTTGCAAGGCCTACTCCCCAGATGGATTCTCAAATAAAAGCCATACAACCAACCGGCATAGGGTCATTCTTACATAGCAAGTCAATGAGTACTCACTTATAAAAAACGGAACAGCTGCATCAGGAGAGACACTTTTCCATCAAATTCACCTTCATGATGGGAAGTATTTTCATGTAAGGTGGTGGAAAGGAGTTAAGGAAAGTACACAGAAATATTTTAAGATAAGCATTTTTCCCATTACCTTTTAGCACTCAACAATCCGTTACATTTTTGTACACATTATAATAAACACTATTCTGTTCACATTAGGCCAATACTTAGCTTCTACTTATCTGCAAGTGGCTCCTACAAGCTGAAGTTTCTTTTAAAATAAGCTGTTCTGTTGCAAACTTGAGGAGTGTGACACCTGTATAACCTGAATAAAAACATGCTGAAAGTGTGACCCACAGGGGTGGGCAGCACTCCTCAACCCTCCCAGCACATCCGTGTTTACCTGCACTTACCTGTGAGAGTGTATATATATATATATATATAAATATATATAATGTACATATACATTCACCTCTAGCTATTTTATACCCTGAACTGATATATTCATCCTGCTGTATTTTTTTCCTTCTTTCTAAAAATATTATCATCTCTCAATCCCTCTGTCTAGTAAAACATATGAAGATTCAAGCTTACATCTGGTACATTTGTGTGTGAGATAATATCTTAAATGAAAAAGACACTTTTCTATTGGAAATATTAGCATGTGGAATTACACTTAGCAAACATCCAAAACCAGTATGATCTTTAATATTGTTTAACATCTTTTTATTATATTTTATCTTTTTTTGAAAGAGTCACTGTAAAGTCAACAAAGGAAGACTGTAAATTGAATATCTTGCATACTATTATGAAATTGTTCATGTTGATCTATCTGTTCAAACTAGGGCTATCAGAAAAAAAACCCTAGCAAACTTTAATATTTCAAAATATAATTGTCAGTTTGGAGTAACTGCAGTTTTATAATGTGCTGCTATATAATGAATTTGTTTCCTTTAGGTACAATATACCCAACAGTATTTTTCAGTGCAATAACTGAAGAACATCCCTTCTATTTTGGTATAAAGAAAAGTGAGAATATTGAATCACTAGCTAATGAAAAATTATAGAACCATGCCAGCAATATAATGTATCAGTAACTAAAAAGCTATGCTGCAAATTGTGCCAATAGTAGCTTTATAGAAGAAAATTAAGTTCACAGAATTCATTTGAGGACTTTTAGAGTTGCAAATATTGATTGTTATGCTTTAGATTGTCTCCAAGGTCCTGATTTTTCCCTCCAGTATAAACAGGAGAACACAAATTTAGCTATAGTGAATTGAATCTGAGTGCTAGGGCATGATATTCAAGTGCAGAATATCCGAAGTATTGCTGTCAGAGTATTTCCCTCTACTATGATTAATTTTATTTTTTTTCCTTTGCCATCTTAACAAGCCTAATTTCAAATAAAAAATCAGACAAACAAAAAAGTATTTGTGGTTCTGTCAAGAAAAAAAGCAAACAAACATGACTGAATGGCTGACACAAAAAATGTGTGCAGTGTAGAATGCACTTTTTGCTTCTCTGCACTCTGCAGAGAAGACACTCAAAGTTCAAATTATCTGGTTACAATGGCAGTGGTGAGTGCTGGTGTTAGCTTCTGGAACTCTACACCTAGAATACACAGGGGCAATTCAGTATCAGGAAAAGCAATCCATAAAAAGGTGGCATTACCCACACTGTGTTTTTTTGACATGAATGAACTCAGCTATAAGGACCAGATATTATTGCATAATCCACCTTCCTCAGCCTTCTGTGTTTAGTTTACAGAACTTATCTGGTAATTCAAAAGAATAAGTATGGATGAAAGGAATCTACCTTTCCTTAATTACATAGCTTTTCTGTTACTTTTCAAAATGTGTGGATAGTATGTGCTTAAGTTTCAAGACTGTATTTCTCAATACTAATTGTTACAGTGCCACACAGTATTGTATTGTGGCTGTGAAAATTTATTGCATAAACACACACACACATATATATTGGATATATATTTTCAAGCAATACAGCATCACAAAAACACCAGAAACTTAGTGAAAGGTAAAAGCAAAGATTTTGATGGTACTGGATATCTGAATGCAAAATTAGAGACACATTTTAAGTGTCCTTTAAAAAAAGAGCTGCTAAAAAAATCACCTATCGTTTCTATCCTCCTGCTTGTTCTTAGGGAGTTTAATTCTTCCATGTAGAAAATAAGGATCCTGCAATGAATTTATCCAATGCATCTATGAGTTTCCTTTGGTGGACCCTCTAATACCTGTGGAGATTTTATGGTAGCTGAATGTAATTTACTGGTTTATCTTCATGCTTTGGAATACAAGTTTTACCTGGGAAAGAGTAATTTTTCTTCCTAGTAGCCGGTACAGTGCTGTGTTTTTTGGGTTTAGTATGAGAATAAGGTTGATAACACACTGATGTTGCTGGGCAGTGCTTACTTAAGCCAAGGACTTCCCAGTTTCCCGTGCTCTGCCAGCAAGGAGGTGCAAGAAGCCAGGAGGGTGCACGGCCGGGTCAGCTCACCCAAACTGGCCCAAGGGATGTTCCATACCATACAATGTCATGGTCAGTATAGAAACTGAGGAAGAGGTTGGCCAGGAGCTACCAATCCCTGCTTGGGGACAGCCATCAGTTAGCACGTGCTGGGCAACTGATTTGTGTTTCATTTTTTTCTCTTGTGTTTTATTCCTCTCTCTCCTTTCCATTGTTATTACAATTAGTAGTAGTAGTATATTACTGTTATGCTTTATTTTGCTGTAATTATTAAACTGTACTTGGCTCAACCCACAATGTTTGCCTTATCTTTCTGATTCTCTTCCCCTCAGGAGAAAAGTGAGCAGTGAGGGAGGGGCACATGGTGCTTAGTGCCCAGCTAGGGTTAAACTACAAAATCACTGTATCAGTTTTTTGTACTTCTAAAGAGGCCTTCTTGCCCTCCAGTATTTTGCCCCTTGCTGGAAGTTGATACTAGCGCTGTCTATTGGTTTCACCCACACTCCTCAGTGAATTAGAAATCATTCACAGCCTACAAAGGTTGTTGCTACCACAAGACCCACAATTGTGATATTTAGGAAAAGCCTACGTTGTTGAATAGTTCTTCTCTGTGGTCTTTCTAAAGACATATGTGTTCCCTAAGAGAGGTCTTTTAGAATCCTGTTCCTCCAGAAGATAATTTCTTGTATAAATACTGTTAAAATATGCCAAACTAGGTGCTATATCTACATTTATTAAATTGCTGAATATTGACATTTTATGATGCAATCTTTTTCCCCCTACTATTCCGAGTTCTTTTTATGAGGAAGGTTTAATATGCTTCCTTTTTTTTTTTTTTTTTGGTGTTGTTTTTGTTCTGTACCTAATTCATGGCTCAGAAACTTAGTCTGACATTTAAGCTAACCAGGAAATGGGAACTTCAGCTACTCAACCAAATCCAGGGTAGAAATTCCATGTATATGCCTTTCTGCATTTCTTTCATCACGCCTTTAGTTAGGAAACTAGCTAGAGGCTTTTTAAATAGAGTATACAGGTTATTTGAACCAGCAGATACCATTAAAATGTGCTAAGCACAGATGGCTCAGTGATCTTTAGTTACCTATAACCCTGTAAAATATTGGTAAACCCCAACTGGCTACATGAGTCATAAAAACATCTGTTGTTCAAATAGGTGGACCCAGCTGGAAGTCTATGTTTTAAAAAATGTATCTTGTCTTCTACAATGCAGCACACTCAAAATAAGTCACTTACTGAGGGGCAAGTCAAACTCCTTTCCATCCATTTAGCAGTCCAGATCTCTCTGGGTGGTCTAACACCCTGAGCAGCTTCACTCTCATACTTTTATGACTTATCAAGCCAGGCATAGGTTTCCAGAAGCTTACATAGTTACAGGTAACTCATGCTCACTGAACCAGTTTGTTCCATCTGCACTTAAAAGAGTTCAAATTATGAAGAGCAATCCTTGTCAGACTCATTTAACCAACAGGGAATCATGGTGCCATTTACAGAGGTGCCAGGCAGGATTTCTTGCACTTCTAAGGGACAATTCTATAGCAGTGCAGCCACCAAGCACCATTTGTTATTATTATGCCTAATGGAAACAATAATCTGTTATTAAAAGTCAGCTCATGATTAAAAAAAATAGTTTTATCCTGCCATGCCTGGAATGCAAGTAGAGTGGACAAGGTAAAAATTAGTATCTAAAGAAAATATCCACAATATAGTATAAGACAAGAAAAATTTATATTTATGTGTGTACCTTAATTATTTCCTCTGGGAATTTGTATCAAAAGAATCCCTAGCAAGGATTTTCCTACACAGAAGTTGAATCATAATAAATTCTCTGCTGCATCCCTCCAGTTGTACACCACAGTATATATCAGGGGCATACAAGAGAAAATAACCCTGTCCCTTCAGGGTCAGAAAATCATCATCTATATTCAGAGAGGCAAGGAATAATAAGGAATTCAAAGGAAAAAAAAATATTTTCTGGTATCAACATTTTCTCTCAAGCTAGGCCCTATCTGACCTTCAGCTGAAATATTATCCCCAAACATATAGAAGCAAAAAGAAATCTTAGAAATTTACACTTACAGAAGTTGACATTTCTTGAATCAACTTTCACTGAACTTTTATTTTTGTAATCATAATTCAATTTTATTGATTTTAAAATTTCTGTTTGTTTTACAAAAAATGTGCTTGTTATCTATCAATCTTTTTAATTACTTATAAATCTTTCTGAATTTTCCCCTGCTGCAAATGCCCATTCCTGTGGCTTGCTGTTGCATAGTACACCACCATCTATTTCACATAAATGGAATGACAGAATGATGTACTGAATCAGCATGCAAGTATGTTATAAAGCAATTATGTTTGATACTGCAGATGTGTTCAAATTACCTTTATTTCTCCTGACTTCAGAAAATCTTCATCAGAGACTTAAGGTAGCATTTCCCATGTTATTGAAAATAAATTACTAGCAAAACTGGGCAGAGATTGATCCCACTCTAACAGTTTAGAGTAGTGAAAGGGAAACCAACACTACTTTACACAGTTAACAATTTATTATACCCTGGTTTTGGCCCTACACTGCATTTCATAAGCAAAGTGTTTTAAAGTAATACATGTCAGTCCCTGAAAGGCTCACTATTTCAAGAATGAGATTTATTTTCCTCCTCCTAGATGTCTGTAATGATTACTTTGAAAAGCTTGAGGCACGTACAGTAAGGCATCAGGTGTTGAAGTGGTCATCTTAAACCAGAAACTTAACTAATAAGTAAACAAGTATCAGTAAAAAACTGATGCCATGACTTTTCTTTTTTTTTTTCTTAAATACTAGCACAAAAACTAGAGCTAAAGAAGAGAAGAAACTTGACTCTTGAAGACATCAATACACTATCTGAAAGCCCTCTAACAGTACCAGTAGTCTTGTTAAATCTGCCATTTTTTATTCTTCTGTAACATGAATCAGAGTAACTTTAGCTCTTCAGTATATTTTAATTCAAAAAGAAAATGTTTTACAAAGACTTTTTGCATCGTTTTGTCAAGAAGATTCAAATCAATATATGTAAGGTCATAAGCAGAGTCACCTCAAGCCAAATAACTTAGTCTTCAAGCATGTATAGAAATAATAACTCCCATTTCAATTTGGAGTTTATTCCCTCTGACATGTACTGATCACAAAGCTCCTAATCTTACTTCTAATGAAATCAATAAGAAATCTCCTTCTGCATTCAATGCAATCAAAAGTGTTACATTTTCTTTGTGTAATTATTTTTTTAAGTTTAAATTGGCCATTAGGTCACTTGATTTTAGTGCCTAAAGCAAAAGCATTTATAAGTGACTGGAGATTAATTTTGCAAGCATGATTCCTATGGAAGGATAGTTCCAATATATTAAATTCACTGCTTACCTGAAAGTAAGTACCCTACATTAGCTTCCTGAAGGATATATACATGCATGCCATCAAAGACAAGCTGTCAAAACAAGATCAAGTGCTGCTTAGGCTCACTTAAAAGTCAACTTTCATTCCAAGGTGATGTACTTCTTGAAGGTGAAGTACGTGGAATCACATATATCCCTCTTGCTGTTCTGATTTTACTTGTTAGTAAATGTCATGAATATTCTGATAATTTGCTAAGGTTAGCTAGACTTCCCAGGTTCAAACTAGATCTTAAAAGAAGCCCTGGGGATTATATAGTCTTCAAGGGTTAATTAGGTATGGTCAAATAAAAAGCAGACAAACAAACAAGTGTGTAGAAAAAATCATTAATTCTCTTGTGAGAATATTATCAGTGGTCTAGGTCAGAATACATCATTATCCACATATTGTTTTCATCTTTTAAAACACTACATTAAATACATTTCCTATATTCAAAGAAAATCTTGAATGTCCAGACAATTAAAAGTGTTACTAGGAAAAAAATCAAGAAGAGATATAGATACATATTTAAACATATTTAAAAGATCATTTTCTTTGTCAATCTCACTTTTTTGAATTAGCACATTCTATGGATAATCCCAGTGAAATAAGTGGAACTTCTGCATTCAATAAAAATAAATTCTTGTTTGCCAGAATGTTTCATAATGGAAACATATTTTAAAGTGAGAAATGTGTATTCCTTTATGTACTGACAGACCTTGTTGCAGGGAGCATTTATTTTGAAAATAAGCAATTGTCTGGATAATGCACAAGATTTGTCCCCTTGTTCTTTCCTTCCTAATAGATATTTCTTGCCTGTGATTAGGCCATGATTACTTGTAGCTAATGTTGTCAGAAAATTATGTATCTACTTCAATATATAAATGTTGCTTACTTTTCGTAATGTCACTTTCACATAATCACTGGGTATTATTGGTTCCAATACAGCCAAAATGAGTTTTATTCTTGACATCCAAGGGGCAGGATTTTACCTTTTCTGCTTTTTTTTTTTTTCTACATTATCTTAGCAATACAGAACTGCACATGTTTCTAAAGGGATGCATGAGATTTCTTCTTTAAAGATTGTAAAGTCTCAAATACTTATTCTCAAAATTCTGCTCCTAATTTTCAGGTGTTCAACTCATATTTTTGCAGACAAATGCATGTTTTCACATATATCTGTTACTTGCCAGGACATTTCTGAAGAATGAGCTATTTTTTTTTTATGAATGAAAGCAAATGAAATTATGCATTTGTCACAATTTTGGACAGTGCGTGGCTTTCAAACTATGTAATCTAGACTGATGTCCTCCTTCATGTGCTTAAGACTGATATCCATTTTATCTGCACAGATATAATCAAATTCTTAACCCTTAGTTAAATAGCTATCTGTTTCATGAGTCTATTTTCTGCCTTCCCCCTAAAGATTGCATTATTTTACAATACCATATATTCCACTTCTTTCTTGTTGAAGGCATTTTAAGGATTGTCTAGGCTTAGTGGCTAAAAGGTCATTTTACAGCAGGATTTTTCCTTTTTTTTTTTTTTTCTTTTAAGATATGGAGACCTTAATTTGTGTTTACCAGTGGTACAAGAACTGTATCCTTAATTATAAAAACTGTCCCAATATGAGTATCAATCTGCTGAAACTTTACTTTTCCTTTAAAAAGGGATACCTCAGGAATTTGCTTAATGTGTGACTTCAAACCCAGTGCCATTTATATCAGAGAAAACCAATTACGCAATGATCGCCTTCCCTTTTCAGCACTTCATGTATAATCATGCTCATAAGTGTGACACCAGTGAGTACATTTTCAAAGTGATAATTGAGGTTGTAACCATGTGGATGATATTACTGGAGGTAGTAGAGCCTAATTCTGGGACTTAGTTTTGAAAACCCCCATCCTGCAGCAGGTTGAATAAATTTCACTTGGTTACTTAGTGAAGTAGTCATTAGTCATGATGAATGGGAAGAGAGACAAACTTCATTTTTAGAAAACAGTAGTGTGACAATAACATCATCTGTGAAAATTCCCCTAATGCAATTCATGCTTGTCAGGCACTTTTACTATAGTAGCAGTATCTCAGTCTCATTAACAACTGCAGCTTCATTTATTTTAAACTAAATAAAAGCAGTGTCTGTGCTCAATCCATATGCTCCTGAAAAAAATATGTTTACTCTGTATTCTTCATTTAACTTGAAGTCAAGACTGTGAAAAACTGGTCTGTGAGACTGTGAAAAACTGGTCTGTGGTTCTCTTTTTCCAATTGCTGGTGACAAAGCATACTGGAAACCTGCATTTAAGGATTCTCAAGTCTTTTTGTTTTGTTTTAATTTTTACTGTTGGTTCTCTTGCTGGATTATACAGCTAGCGCTAATCTGTGACTTGCCCCTTCATCATCCTACAAATCTTTTCTCTGAAGAAGCAGCAAACTGATTCCCAAAAAAGAACCAAATTTCACAACAGTAAAAAAATCCCCTTGAGGGAAAAGAAACTGCAATATTTTTTAGTAGAAGAAAGACAGTGCAGTGGGGAAATCTTTGTTGAAAAAAAAAGAAAGGTGGATAAAGACAGAAAAGGAAGTAAGTCTCATGGAAAAAAAAACGATGGTCAGAGGTGATAAAGAGCCAGTCACAACATCTCAGTTCTCAAGCTGATGAGGCAAAGGCAGAGTAATATAAATGCTGCAGTTAAAGTCAAAGGCAGTCGAGAATACGGTGTAATGTACTCACCTCCCATTGCATCCCTCACCATCTGCTATTGCTTGACATAGCAATATATCACAGAATGAAGTGTGAAGTGCAAGGTCAAGAGCCAAGATATTTCTTTCATCGAGGAACTCCAGATAGAAAGTCTTTATTGATCAGTCAGAGCTACTTTACAGCACCTCTACAACTCTAATTGGTGCTGAATGATCTTACGTTTTTATAACATTAAGATTGTGATGCTATCTAGCCTGGCAAGGACATGCAAAAGGTATAGTATCTTACAGGCTGAATTAATATCAGAAGGCAAGGTATAGCTAAAGGAAAGGAGTTAGATGATACCTTAGCATGATTTAATCTTCAACCTGCGAGATGAGGTGGCTGAATAGGTAGAAAATTATATCAGTTATGAAATTGATTATAATGAAGTGAATGTGTTAATAATTTACTTTATAGAACAGGCTTTTCAAATGACAACAATTGCAACAAACATAGATTGCTTTCTCGGTGTCATACTTGCAAACAGCATTAATGAGTGACTCAATAACTCCTGTATTAACATAATAGGCTAGTTAGGCTAATTCACCGGAAAACTAGAAGTATCATTGTATATTTTAACATAGCATCATTCTTGGTAAGGGTATTTTTTAAGGAAAAGGGAATTAAGTTAAATCCCAGGTAAAAGTTATTACTCATCTGATCCATTTGTCTAGAGGTAGCCAGTCTCAATCCAAAGGAATATGAACTATTAATAAATCTATAAGGATCTGCTATCACAAAATCATGTGATGTGATCATCACCAGCCCAAAATTTAATTTTTTTGTTTCTCACTGAGCATTTAAAATAATTTCCACAACACTTTTTGGAATGCAATTGTCCAAAGCTAGGAAAACAAGTAAGCATAGAAGTAGAATGCTCCACAAGCTCAAAGTAAATTAATATTCATTTATTCATATTAATTCTTTCAGTCCTCTGAAAATAAGGTCTATTTGAAAAGAAAACTGTTTTACCCAACTGCACAAAGTAGTACACACATAAGATATCAATACATCAGGGAAGATTTCAATGTCAAAAGATACTAATTTTTAATCTCCCTGTAGTTACTGGTTCTGAATGGAGTGTGTTATTGGTTGCTTATATCACAGATGGTACCTTTAGGCCCCAGTGAGACTAAAATCCTACCTCCACAGATAGTTCTTGCTGCCAAAGGTTTACAATCAAAATAAAAAGATTACTACAAACACTGCAAAGATGAATCAAGACTGTTACTTCTGGGCAAATTATATCTTATTCGGGAGTGGGACCTGAATGACTTGCTATAGGGGTTTTGCATATGATATTATCTATTCATACTTACAATGGAAAGACAGAGCAGGACTGTGTATGCCCTGATGCTCTTCTCAAACATCTCCAGTTCTTAAAGTTGCTTAATAGCTTCAGGTTAATATTATAATAGTTATGTTCTGTGTCAAATGGCACAATACAATTTTTTCCCCTGTATTTCCATATTTTTTTAACTGCATGAAAATATTACAAGTCCAGCCACATAGCATCATAATTTTTTCTAATGAATTAGGTATAAAACATTGGATTACTCCGTTTTGATGGGCTTAGTGAAGTCTAAATTTACTGCAAGGGGTGCAAAAAGAATTTCCCCCTTACCATGGCAATATGAAAGGCATATAACCTGATCTGAAACAGAAGTCTAAAATCTTAAGGAATCTGGGTCAATCTTGAGTTATATCTGAAAGGATAATGCTGTGACCAATGTAAACTCAATTTGTCAACTAAGCTGGAGCATATACTATGGGATTTCGTGTGAAACGTGTCAAAAATTGTTCCCCAAAGACAGAAACAAGTGTAGTTATGATAACCAAAACTTTTACTTGTGATGCTTTTCATAATGAATGAGAATTGTGACATTCTAGCAAATTAAGGTGATCTTTTCTCATCCTACAAAAAAAAGAAAACAAGCAGATGTGATTTCTTTTGCTGAAAATCTAATTACAATTTGCAATTGTCCTATCCCTGCATTCCATGTTTCTCATGAGAACAAAAACTGACGTAATATTAAACTGTGAAACAAACAAAACACAGATCAGGTTCGAATAAAATTGCAATTGTATCACATGCAAAAAATAACACTGTAAGAAATTGTGCCTATAAATATCAAGTAACCTCAAAAATCACTCAGCTGCAGAAACTTCCAAAGAGGACCGCTGCAGTATGCTATTTTTTCCCTCCCTACTCCTATCTGAGGCAGCTGCTGACCCATGCTACTTTCTGTAGTTTTCCAAATGGCTTTTGCATAGGTCCAAGCTGCTCAGAAAATAAAAATCAGTGGCATTGAACATTATGCTATTTTGTGTGCTTATCACCAGAAAAGGTATGAACCTGTGGTGAATGTAATTTTCCTCTAGTATAGGTATTAGCTGAAATGACACAAATCCAATATTAATGTTCAGTCTGACCAGCTATGGAAACAGTAATTGCATCACCAGAGAATATACCGACTAAGAAACAGTTGGAACAATGACATAAAAAATTCTGAACTAAGCAGAATTCATTTTAATGGGAAAGTAAGGATCACAACCATGATGAAAAGTAACTGTTTTCTGTATCCTTACTACATGCTTCCTGTACTTTCAGTGGTTTCTGTTTCATCCCTGGAAAAAAAGGGTTTTTGCAGCCATTCAATTTGAATTAAACTTTGGGTAGTGAGTGGCAGATGATGTTTCATTTCTGAAATAATTCTTAGTACCATTTCTTTAAAGCCTCTCAATTATGCTGGGTCATATGACAGTAAAGAAGGTGCCTTAAATGCATTGTCTAGTCATAAAGAGTATCAGTCTGCCAGAGAAGAGTCTGAATTCCCTTGTAGTACAACATATTTCAAAATAGAGCTTCCTCAGAATAAATGTTCTACTACACATGTATACTGGATACATTAAAAGAAGTTTTTATGTCTCCATAATACGGTCTTTTGAGATATATATGCTCTTAGGTTTTGCAAATCTAAGGTAGAAGGGAATCAATTTTTCTTCAAAGACTAGGGTTTTTTTCCTTGGAGGTTTAGGCAGATTTCTTTCTCTGCATGAACCCATCTCACTGCCTGTTGCCACAAAGAGTGGTAGCATCACACACTAAGAATTGTTGATGTATAAGCCTAGGATGAACTTCTGTTCAGACTCAGATTTTTACAGGCAGATTTTTGGAATAAAGTATCTTTTGTTTGTACAATCAAATCTTACTTAGCTTTTTTTTATCATTGCAAAATTCCTGCAAAACTAGATAATCAACCTTGCATGTCAACAACAGTTAAGAACAAGATGCTCAAATGGAAGTCCAGGCCTGTAAGGGTCAGCATTAGACCTTAGTAGAAGAGTTACATAAGAAAACAACTGAAAAAGAAACACAGAACAGGAAAAGTTGGATGGGATCTCTCGAGATAATCAAATCCAATTCCCCTGCTCAACAGAGCCACTGACAGCAGGTTGCCCAGGGCAGTGCACAGATGGCTTTTGAGTATTTTCAAGGGTGGAGACAGCACATCTTTGGGCAGCCATCTGGTGCATCAACCACTTCTCCCAATTTTTATCATCAGCAAACTCCTCCACGGAGGGTAAGTCTTCTTTGCTCCAGACTTCACCTCCAGTTTCAGGGGCCTGAAGACCAGACGTTCCAATAAAAACTGAGGACAAGGTGAAACCTTGTCCTTTTCCATCTCCTTTGTCATTAGATCCCTTGTCCCATTGAACAACAGATTTACATTTTTCATATCTTTTCTTGCTGCTGATATATCTATAGAAGCTTTACCTGTTGTCCTTCACACCAGCATCAACTCCAGATGGGCTATAACTTTCCTCATCCCACTCCTCTATGCTTTGACAGTATTTTTGGAGTTTTTTCTGTGTCATTTTTTCCTGCTTCTAGCCCTTTTATGCTTCCTTTTCATGTCTGTGTTTAGACAAGAACTCCCCGTTTAACTGAGCTTGCAGGAGGTGATCCTTGAAAATCATCTAACTCTTCTGGATCTCCCTTTTTTCAAAGACTATATTCTGTAGAGTTATTGGAAATCTCACATGACCAAAACTGTACCCCAAATAACTAATCTTGAACTGTAATCTCCCAGATGATTCATCATCCACCCATGGACAGAGCCTCAGGCAACCCCACTGGCCTCTCACATCAAGAGTAGATCCCTCTCCTCACCATCCTGCCCAATCATTCCCAATGAGCTTATATCCATCTCTCACACACCCCAGTCATTTGAGCAATCCCACCACATCCCCATAACCCAATGAGATCATGGCCCTGTTTGCTCCCCATGCCCCATGCATTTGTGTATTGGAATCGATTGGTGTACAGGAATTTTCTGCCATATCTGAGGGAAAAAATGGTTGGCTATAATACTTAGAAAGAAAACTGTCTGCCTTAAATCCCTCAGGATGCCATTAGGAAGAGCATTGCTCAAGTTTTTACAAAAAATACACATATTTTGGAGGGATGAAGTAGTCAGACATATAGAGGAATATTTAGTGCTGTTTAATAAAAACTACTTAAACTCTAACTAAATTAAAATAAAAATTTCATTTTCAGGAAAACCATCTCCTCCTATTTTAAAATTTCTGAACAGCAATTTGTGTCAGTGCCCATGACAACAAGATGAGGTACCATGCCATAGAACATGTTAATCAAACTCCATTTCTAATCAAATTAATTAAAAATAGAATATACCTTAATAGCAAAATTGAAATTCTCTTAACTTCATTTTGCATACAGATGCTGAGTGCAGTAAGATTATATTCATTTACAATTCTATTTTCAGCTTGACTTTTATGGTCAAGGTAGTTCCCGCTTCCCTCACCCCACATTAATTTTTTGCTTTAAACTACAGCCAATGACGGTATGCCATTATCTTCTAATATGACTTGTGAGATTGCATGACTAGTAGTCATGCAATGAAAGTAGTCCAGTTAATTTTACTGCAGCCTAAATCAGCAAATATAAAATAATTTCAGTCTCCTAATTTGCACCCAAATCAGGACTTTAATAAACAGATAGTTTGCTAATGCAACAATTTATATATAATTTATTTTAAGATTTTAACATGTGGCTCAGGTTGATGGACTCAGAATTATAAGTTCTTCTTGGTCAGTCCCATCAGCATTCTGTATAAGATATCCATTCACAATCAGTATTTATACAACAGGAAATATCCAGATTATTTTCCTATAAAACATTAAAAAAGCTAATGGAGATAAACATAGGGCAACTTGTCTTAACAGCAAAAATGTAACTACAATTCAAACATTGTTCTAGCTTATGCAGCAGGATGAGCTAATATGCAAAGAATTCTCTTTGTAACTGTTATTGAAATTAATATTAAAACTATAGACACAACAATCTTCTGCACAGAATCAGAGATATCTGAGAACACTTATGCTGCTAGCAATCTAAATAGAACTAAAGAGTTTTAAAACCTGTACTGTGATTTCCTTAAAAATATCCAAACATCAAACAATCCACAGATACTAATTCATAACAAAGGTTCCTATACCACTTCCATTAATTCCATGTTTCCTAAGAGACACTAGGAGAGGACTAACAATGCCTGTGTTGTGTGATGAAAACCATCTATACAACTTGAAAACAAGAGTCCTTATACAGAATCATAGAATTATTTGGGTTGGGAGGAATCCTTAGGGAGAGATATGTTGTCCAACCCCTCTGCTGTGGGCAAGGACATCTTTCACTAGATGAGGTTGCTCAAAGCCCCATCTAACCTGACCTTGAACACAGTTCATGGCTTTTGAACAATGAAACAAATTGAACAAAAAAACAAACAATGAAACGAACAATTTATCACATACCAGTTTACAGAGGGTAAATTTTAAGGTATGTAGTAACAATTGAGCACAAAAACACCCCAAAGTAATTGGAAGCACTTCAATCTACTGTGAAAGATTAAAAGAACCTTGAATTACTTGCACTTACCATCACACATTAGCAAATCTATATTTTCATGGTCCAGCTGCTGTGCAACTTCCTTTTATCCACAATAACTTATTTTTATAATATTTCAAAAACTTAGAAAAATTGGAAAATGTCTGTTTCTCCAAATGACAAACCATGAAAAAACTTCTTCATACTTTTAGACATTTTGTATTGCTTATAAGTTTCTGAGTGCATTCTCCCCTGTAAGTTTATAGTGTTTCAGAAACAACAAAACTATGTCCTTATCTAATGGTCAGCAAGAAAGGATGAGTAAGATTGGCATATTTATTTAAAAGCTTTAATTAAATATATGTTAGCAACACCGTACTTCAATGATTTCAGTAATTTCTTTTAAAATATTAATATAGACTGTTCACAATATTGGCACAATTAGTTTTACTGCATTCATTCATACTAAGAAATATTTTAAAAATAGATACTTAAAAATTTTTTTGAGTTTTTGCAAGATGAAATTCATTTGCAGAATGAAGTATTCATCAGCTGGGTTTTTCTGTTTGCAATTTCTATTTCCCAGTGCATAGAGTATCAACTCCCCACAAGAGTAAGGTACAAAGTTTTAAATCATTCTCAAACAAAGTGACACAATTAATCCTCTAATATGATTTCTATCAAGTTGGTTTATCACCATATAGTCTCTGTATTGCAGATTTATAGTGTTTTGTGAAGGTGCCCTTGGACATCCTGATCCACTAACACCTAAAGACAAAAGCATCTGTAAAAGTATGAAGAAACGCCAAAGGAATTTATTAGAAGACAATAAACAAATGGAAAAAACAGTGATGGTCCCACTCATGGAATAAATACTAACACATATTTGGTGATTTTTAACCTACTTTAATAATGAAGTGCATATTTTAAAATGTTTTTCCAGAATCTGTTGTGAGAGATGGGATAATTATTATAAATTTAGAGCCATCTTAGCTGACTAAGAACAGCTAAAAACCTTCTTTTGCTCATTTAGGAATACATGGTAAGAGTCGTATTAGTGAGATGAGCCTCCAAACTGGATAACAAAATACAAATTAAATCCTTTCCTTCATTTCCAAAATAGGTTACATATAGATAAAAGAGGTATATGTCATACTCAGACAATTGTGTTACAAATTCAAAAATTAATAACACCATAATAACACTTGGTTTTTTACTTTGAATTCTCTGTCATCCTTTAACCTATCCCCTCCCTCTCTCTTTCTCTTTCCCTTCCCCTTCTTAAGACCTCTATGCAGTATAAAATATATACATACAGTACTACAATATATGCATTGCACATATGTAGCAAAATAATGAGGTTCAATGGAAAAAAAAAACGTATAATCATTAATCAAACTTTTATAAGAATTTGAAAAAGCTCTTACCTAAAATGTCCACAATGCCCACAATCAACCATTGACAGTATTTTGTCCAACATAACAACAACAAGAAAACAACATTAATAATAATAATAGTAGTAGTAGTAGTAGCAGCAGTAGAAGTAGTAAATAATATGTCATGGATCAGAAAGCACCAATGAACAAGAACTTCGTGTAAAGCAGATTTCTTCTTCCATTTCTTATTCCTTAGATCACTTTATTTCCTTGGGGAGTAATGCCTTTCATCACATACACAATAGACTTCTTGCATAGCATAGGTTAATTTCCTTGGTGATTTGTTCCTACTTATGGGGATAATTAAACACTGAATCAAATGACTTTGGAATATGATGGTTGTCCTTCAGTTTTAGCTTTCAAAACCAAAGTTGTTGTCTTTTTAAAGGATATGACTTAACAAAATGTGTTAAGTAATGAATGTCAGTGAAATATCATAGCCCACAATATGCAAAATAAATCAGGCTAGATCAGTAAAACTTATTGAAAAATGACAGGCATCAATTTCAGCTTTAAAATTTCTTGAAGAGTAGCATGTACAGAATAAATACAGACCACTTACTATGACCTTGCAGACTACTCACTAGCACACAGACCACACTTTCAGAATCAACAATAGAAGTTTAGCACTGCATCACAAAATCTGTCTCTGCCAATGGCAACTGACAGATCGAAGCAAATGCCCTTCCTAATTACCAAATTAAATTATATACATCTGTGAAAATACATTTCAGTGATATTTGCAGTATGTATCAGCACAGTTCCTTTGGACTTAGCTATTTAGTGCTCATCACCTGGTCTTTCTTGTTAATTTATATAGCTTAAAATTTTCCCCTCAATTTGCATAAACCCATAAAGATTAAACTCTATATAATTATTGATTTTTCCTCTGGGCATGCATTTTTTCTTAGAAAAATACACATCTGATTGTCTTTTTATCTTTCCTCTTATTTAATCCTCCTGATTTTTCTGTTTATTACTGAGATTTTTTTTTAATATTAATGAAGATATAATTATTTCTGGATTCTCTACACTGATTTTGCTTCACATAAAATGAAACAAGACAGGAAAGGAAATAAGATATAAGTGCAAACACAAAAAAAGGCAGCCCATAATAAAGGTGAAACAATAGCTCCCCTCAAAATTTGACAATTTTAACATGAGTTTAGAACATGAGTCACCATTATTCATATCATATTAATAATTAATAGACTTAAATGTTACAGAATGCTCTCCCACCATTTTTCCCTCAACACCACACTTTTGATTCTGACATATAAAGTATAGCAGACTAAGACCAGTATTGTTTTAGAACTTGCTTGCTGATTTTTTACATTTATGTTTGAAATCATAGCAGCACTTTTTGCAAATGTAAGACTTTGCAGATTAGAAAAAAATACAAAGGAGGATGTTTTTGTGCAGCTTATACCATGATCTACTGTAGCCAAGAACCACATTTTTTCCTGACAGTAATGGAAGTTGCAAGTTTTATTAGACACTGAACACGATGGTAAGTTTATCTTGGTTGCTAGGTAATTGGGAATAGATACATGTTAAAAACAAACAAAAGAAAAGCCCACAGCATTTGATGCCCCACTGCGGTAAATCAGTTCCACTTCACAATTTGAAATTCTAATCTGATGCTTTTCCTATCCTAAAACATTTAATACATGTTCAAAAGAATGCATCTTTGAGAAGAGTATTCACAGACAGCAGTGCTGTCATGAACAGCTTGCAGTGCTCCATATGGCAGAAGATATTGCTGGCCTCTTATATCACACATGCAGTTGTGAGGTATAGGAACAACACCTACTGCAGGCTATATTTAAGAGCATGAATCTGTGAAAGCAGCAGTCACAGGAATATAACAGCTGTAAGAGCATGAGGATACCTTGCGGAACTGTCATATTCAAAAGAGGTGGAGAGTTAATGAAGGAATACCAGTATTTTGCAAACTGCAGCTATGTCAGGAGAAAGAAGTTAAACAAGCAATGCAGACATGAAAAGCTGAGCCACCTGCACCAAGTTAGCATATTACTGGCACAAGTGGATACTTTGTTGAGAAAGAAATGTACCCAGAAACAGGAGGTTGTTGTCAAATTATTAATTAATTTTAAAGCAGTTTTATGGAATCAAGAAAAGGTATGATTTAACAAAGAGCATTTTTGCCTATTTTTTTTTCCAGACAAGGCAGAATTAACCCCCTTATATTTTATTAAAATCGTGATAGAAGTTTTCCCATCCGCTTTTAACACATGTGGAATACTAGCTTCACTTATTTCCAGAATTGATCATTATAATATGAAGAGGCACAGAAACACTTTCCACTGAAATTGCTAGGGGAGGCATCCTCTTTACACAAATAGAAGTCACCAATGTAAAAGCAGTAGCATCAAGGAAAATGTTTGCATTTCACATTACAAAGTATAGGTCAGTTTTAAGCTGTTGATGGTGCAAGACAGATAGAGCTGAAGGATCTTGTTCCAAAGCCAGGATCTAGTTAATGCCAGGAATTATCACTACCCTGTAGTTTTCATTCATCCATGACTGGCAACTATGACATCTCTCCCGAGATGAGAAGATGACTAGTCATCTTTGTCTGGCAGAAATATAGTGAAATCGTCATCTGGTGGAATCAAGGTAAGGATGAAGTTTCACAGAGTAAATTTACTGTCTTTGACCAGAGTACTTGGTCAAAGCTCAGGGCACTGTGTATTGATTCTGTGAGGAGGGAGGTGGTGATGGAGTCAGATGTCTTTGATGTAATCTGTTTACTTTCAAAGAACGATCAAGCTTCTGAACCACTGCAGAAAGCAAACAGCGGTTTCCTTGATCATTCCACCAAAATTCTTTCAAGCTGGTACCCAGAGCAAATTTTCTCTCTTAGATGTAAACATTTATCAGGTGGAAAGGGATAAATAACTCAGCATCCTTTCTGGGTCCAATTCCTGTGATTTTACAACTCTCAGTCCATTTTCCTTTACCTTACTGTATATCATGTTTCCTCTCTTAAGCATTTGGTTATCCCAGGCATGCAAGTCTACATTCAAAGCTTCATATAAATGAAGGAATATGTATTCATTAACCCATGAATGTTCAATTGAACACAGAAGGTGAAGCATGTATTTTTTCATCTAAGTAGTCAAATAAGCTTGAATAATTTCTCATAACTACTGTAAGTCAAGAATGGTAGTTACATCTTCTTTCTGAAAGACTACATTGAATTCCTAACGCTTATTACTAGTGCTAGCACACAGGAAATTACTATGTTTAAATGCTAAGGGAATACATGCATTAATCAATCAGTTTTCAGTTCTGATGTTAAATCAAAAAAGTCAGAGTGCTGTAATTACTCTGGGACCAGAGGTAGCACTCACCTCCATTTGTTACTATCTAGCACCCAGCAAGCATTCGTGTTCTCTGCTCCGAGCATGGGTGAATACCCGCAGGTAGTCTAAGTCTGTCTTTCTGATTTGTGCATGGCAAGATGGTATGGCTATGGCACCAGTGTCATAGATCTCTGCTTTCTTGGCACCACCTCAGTGGGGTATGGAGTTTCAAGTAGATAATTAGCCTTCACTAGGCAGTGAAGCTGCAAAATGAAATCAGACAATCCCCACAAGCAGATGTATACTGACACTGCATTTGGGTAGCTGAAGATAAGTAAAGGGAAGGCAGGTGGGATTAAATCTTGATTTTCATTTTAATCTGTATTGCTACATATCAGCAATCTCATACATTATGAGCCTAATTTATTTTACTGGTCTGAATAAAGAAATTTGTAGAGAGCTGCTTGAGAACCATGGGTGTCTAATGTCCTTTCCTTGCAACACTGTGTTTGAACAAACCATGAAAACCTGAACCATTTTAAATTCAGACTGGAATATGCCACACTGTATGTCTGCTGCTTGTGTTGCAACTTACATCAGTGAGGCAAACTTGGAAGAAAATGGAGACCCCTGGCATGAAGAAAAAATGGGGATAAAAAAGAATATTGTCAAAAATTCTGTATTATAATCTCGTATTGCTCTTATGGTCACCAGGAAATTTATGATACTATTTGAGAACTGAATAAATGCACTGTTGTTCGAAGAAACAGAATATCTGGAATGGCAATTTGTTTTCAGGGGTGCAATTGCAAGTGGTTTGCAAGTGCAATGACTCTTTGGGAGGCAGTGCACTTACAAAAAGGTTGGGGGGTTTTTTGTTTGGTTTTTTGTTTGTTTTTTTCTTTTAATAAAGTGTTGGAGTACAGCAGCTTTATTGTCAGTCATACTAATTCAGCTTCTGCACAGGATTTGCTTTTTACATTAACAAAGTCTTAAGACAGAAAGCAACCGAAATGATACACTCTTTCAAATGGCACTATAAAAAAAGATATTACTTTGTGCTCTCTTCAGAAAAGGCACTCCATCACCAAAATGAAATATGACATTATTTCTTTAAAATCAAGATGCAAATAGATCAAGAGACAAAGTCAATTTTTGTCTTTGTCCTGTGGTTCCAGAAAAGCTTGCACCATTTAATAGTGGTAGCTACAGTAAAAGCCTTGAGTTTAATTCTACCTCTTAAATTGCATCAGGCATGAGAGCTTGGAGGACAAGAAAGCTGCAATAAGCTCGAGTGCTGATTCTGCGAAGAGAAAGATTTTAGAGTCTTTTTTCTTCCCCCCACCCCCATTGCTGCCAATGTGAGGAGCCAGAGGGCTCTGTGTGTGTTTCTGTGTCTGTGTTTGTCTGGCTGTCTGTGTGTCCGTGTGTCCATGGGTGCTGTGTGTGTGTCTGTGTGTCCGTGGGTGCCGTCCCGAGCAGCAGGCGGTGCGCGGTGCTGTGTGCGTATATGTGTCTGTGTGTACGTCTGTGTGTCTGTGTGTATGTGTGTGTCTGTGTGTCTGTGATGCGTCTGTGTGTCTGTCTCTGTGTGTCTGTGTGTCTGTGTGTGTCTGTGGTGCGTCTGTGTGTCTGTATCTGTCTGTGTGTCTGTGTGTCTGTGTGTGTCCGTGTGTCCGTGTGTGTGTCAGTCTGTGTGTCTGTCTCTGTCTGTGCGTCTGTGTGTGTCTATGGTGCGTCTGTGTGTCTGTCTCTGTGTGTCTGTGTGTCTCTGTGTCTGTATCTGTCTGTGTGTCTGTGTGTCCGTGTGTCTGTGTGTGTGTCTGTCTGCCCGTGTGTGTCTGCCCGGGCCGCGGGCAGTCTCGGCCGCGCCTCATGCGCGGGGCTGCAGCGTCCCCTGGCGCCCGCGCTGCCCCGCGCGGGGTCCGAGGCCTTCCCGAGGGGCCGGCGGCAAACTGCTCGCGTGGCTGGAATTGCAGGTTTGTTATTTTAAAAACGGAACTCGGCTCCTTGGACCCGTGCTCTGGAGACATGGACTTGTCTCCCTGACCTCCGTCTGCGTGGATGCTGTGATTGCTGATCAACCTGGGAATGGACCAATTACAAGCTTTAGAAAGTCACCCAGAGCAGCATGTTAGTGCTTTTTGGGGGCACTGAGGAAAAGAAAAACTTTCAGTCTTTTAGAAACTATGAATGAACAAACTGCTGCCAATTTTTTTAGTACCCAATCCCTGTTTTAGAAACCACCACATCTGGAAATATATTGAATATATATCGAATGTTTATAGGGCGAGTAATATTGTTTGATTGCTATTCCTGGCACAACTCTCAGGAAACATTTACTTGGAAATTTAAATTGTTAGACTATCAAACTCTACTTATTAAGTATGTGTAAACCATCCTGTTTCTGGTGGAAAAAAGAAAGGATATTTTCTCTAGTTCTTTAAATCTAAAATGACACTGCAGACACTTCACTTTAAGATACAACTTTTGAAAATTCAAAGGCATATTTTGTCTGTCTTAAAAAGTACTCTCCTTAGGCTCTAAAATTTTCTAATTTTAATTATTTTTCAAATTTTTTTTCTTCAGCAGAAAAACAAAGGGGTTTTTTTTCCCACCCACCTGTGATTTTGAGTGTGTACTTCCTTGATTTTTCATTTGATCTCCTCCCTGTCCATTTTCTGTCCCTGTGTTAGACTAATAGGCTCAAAGCAACACTGGTGAGTTCTGTTTGAAATGAAACATTTCTCTGATGCTTACATCCAATTTTTTGATTTATATGAGCCATATAATTATTAATTTGTTCTGTTATCAATATATTATGAACTATATTGTTTCCAGCTCTACCATTATTGCTGCATTAAATGAGAAGTGATCAAAGCAGCGTCCAGGTTGGATGGGACCCCAGGAAGTCTCCAGGTCAATCTCCTGCTCACAGCATGTCCTGCTCTGAGGTCAGACAAGATTGCTCAGGGCAGTCTCAAAAACTGCCAACCTCTCTGGGCAGTCTGTTAAGCAGCTTGGCTGTCCTCAGGAAAACCACATTTTCCTTGCATCTGACCTGAGTATATCTCCTTACAATTTTTACCTGTGACTTTCAGCCTTCCCCTATTCCTTGCTGTATTTGTCACCGGAAGACTTCTCCAGCTTTTATTACCTAAGGAAAGGAAACTTCTGCAAGCAGTACTGTGTTGGCTTTGTCTGGAGTAGAGTTAACTTTCTTCATAGTGTTTCTTTCTGTTTTCTTCATCACGACATGTAGATGCTGAAAGGCTGCTTTTAGGTCCCCCTGAAACTCTCTTTCAGGCTGAACAAGTCCAGCTGCTTCAGCCACTGCTGGTAGGACAACTTCTCCAGCCCCTGGCCAGCTTGGGGTCTTCTGCTGAGTTCACTGCAGTGAGCACTAACCGTGCATTGGAAGCACCAGGATGGGATGCAGTATTTCCAGAATCCCTAAGAGTTCAGCTGTTCCCTCCTTTCTCAAGCAGTATCTCCACTTCTATTTTTATTTTATGCATTCTTTCTTTAAAGGAGTCTCTCGTGTCTTTCCTATCCCAGAGTTTTGCATCAAGAATTCCTGACATATAATAAAATATCATGACATAAACTCAGACAGTATTCTGTGACTCCTGAAGATACTCCCAGGAAGATTTTACTTGCCTTGCTAAAGAATTATTACAGGTCTATTGCACAGATCAGCATATTTCCTTTAACCTTCATTATTTGGAAACTTTCTTGGACTTCTCATAAATTTGTATTTGGTACACCTCATTCTAAACTAATTCCATCTCTAAAAAAGATGCTGTCTTACAAAATCCAAGGAATTCCCTAAGCTACTACTGTGGTTAATTCCAAGTATTTATAAGTAAAAGATGGGAGTATAATAGATATTTTATTTAGTCTTTTCTAATACTTAAATAACCCCTAGTTAATTTGCACTGGAATGAGGTCAACAGCACAACACAGCAGAGCACAGACTACCTTTTTTCTAATGCTTAAAATGTTGCCAAGGTGCAGCAGGTATGGGGCTGTTCCACAAGGGAATACAAGCATGGAGGTGAAGTCAGGGCAGCAGAGGCAGTGCTCTGCGGGCCAGCACAGGGCTCCTCAGTGTGGGGGTGAGCAGAGTGGGCAGAGCACAGTGCCATCAGCAATGTCAGCTGACAGGCCCAGACTCTCCCAGGCTAGATAGAGTTGGGCTTTGCATCCTTCTAGGGACTTCAGTCCAGTACCAGCAGGAGACAGGGCTACACCAGATGTCTGAGGACAGGACAGGGGCAGAAAAAGACTGGAGACTGGGTAAAGGATGAGAATGCCTGTGCCAGAGCTCAGGAAGGTCCAGGTGTGCAGATGGGGACCCAAGGTGGGGCTGATCAGCTGAAAACTCCTTAGTGGAATTGGGGCCCCAGCATTTTTATAACTATGCAAGTTAATTGTTGTTTTATTACTAAGCTGAGAAAAATTAGATAGAAAAGTGATCCATGGGAATATGATAATGTTGAAGGAAGAAAGGTATAATATATGCTGGCTTGCATATTTTTCTCAAGTAGAGTAATTAAAATATTTTTAAATAATTAAAATTAAAAATTAAAAAATTTTTAGTTTTTCATTTATGTATAAGAATATGAATGAAATAAAACATTTAAAATATATTGAAAGTTAAAAATATTTTTATTAGGGTAACTTTGATGTGCTATATCAGGAACCTGAAAAAATTAAATAAAAACTTCTCTTTCTCTAGGCTGCTGGAATAACTCCCACTGTTCACCAAAGACTGGTATTTCAAATAAGTTATTCAGTTACCTCCAGAATCATATGCAGGGGTGTATCAAAGACCACATACCTGTCAAGTCACTGAGATACTGAGAATGATGCAAGCTCTGGGACTCCTTTACATACCTGTGGCCATTGTCATTATCACTGACCAACCTGACAGCTATCAGTTTCAACCACAAAAAAAATGATTCACCAGTATAATTCCTCTTCACTGCCCATTTTTCATTGCTGCATCTTTCTGTTGAGTTAACCATTTTCATATACAGCACTCTACCCTCCCAAAGGATACGTACTTCTTCCTAATAATACAAAAGAAAGTCAGGGTCTTGACAGGGCTGTAAATATCTTAGTCATAAAGTCAAATCGTATTCTTCTAGCTAATGCATTCTGAGATTCAGGGATGACTGCAGTAAGTGTACTGAATCACAGAAAGCAGTGTCTGTGGAGGGGGGGGCATTGGTGCTGCTGGGCCCATCTCTGTGCAACCAGCTGCCAAGGGTTACTGCCAGTTCATACAGTGTTGGTGCCTTCCCTTTGTTTACCTGCTGGATACTGCCAAAACACAAGTTTCCCCTGACAGTACCCAGGTAGGCTCTGATCTAACTCACACTGAGTTTTCAGAGACCTCACAGCCTTGTGAATGGTAATATAATTGAAACCACTTTTTAAAAAGGACATGTTTCTTTTTGCACTCTCCACCTTTTTATTCCTTAGTTAGCCATTTGATTATTTTTAAGTATTTCGCTGTTTACCAGTTATCTGGTCATATGTTTGGAAATGTGCAAATACATTTGCCTTATTGCAGTAACATATGCCCCCTTCGTGGTCACATTTCAGTTCTCATTCGGGAATACACACATTCCTGACAATAATCTCTCTGCTGTGTCCAGAGGTATTCGTCTTCTGTCTACTCTCTTTTCATCTCATGCAATTCTGTTTAGCACAGGTTTTCTGTCAATTAAGAAGGAGGACGTAGGAATATGTATTTTTCCCAGCTCTGCCCTTTATCTCTCTTTGCAACTCTTTTGTCCTAGCAATTCCCTCATTTGACACCTGTATATGGTCCAAGTGTGGGAACTGAAACCACTAGTAAAGAACTGGAAGGTAAGCAGTTCTGCCTATGAATTCTTCACATAGAGTGTGCATCTTCATGTCCAGACATTCACATTTCAAACAAATGACTTCAAATGCCATGATACCAGTAAATGGAATCTAGTCAAATTTCTCTATCAACTTGTAACCTTCTACATCTGTGGCTGACTGTATGAAAAGGAGGTAAGTTCGTCTGAGAGAACAACCTAGCAATTAAACTGTGCCTTTTGGGGAGTATTTCCTGTGAATTTATTGTGATGCCCTGTCTCCTCACCTTTTCCACCAGCTGATCTGCTGTTGTGGCATTACTCTATCCACAGAAGGTCTGTAGTCAAACCTGGAAGAGCCTACTACCAAACTTGAAAAATGACATATAGTTTAATGAGATTTTTCCATAGTCATTCTCCCTAAAATGTCAGAATTTATGCTCAGTTAAGTCATTCTGATTTGACACTTCATCCATGCAGAATAAAGAATAAATGAAACATTTCAGTTTCAATTATGAGCTGACTGTCAAAATATACTGAATTTTAAGAGTTGACCAGTATGCCCAGTTATTCAGCTTTCCAAAACTGAGTTAATGTTAGTGTTACCAGAAGAATTATTGCATTTGTTGAATTTTATGGCCTAAGGCTGAAAATCTCTACCAACTACTATTATAGTTTATACTAAATGTAGCCAATACGTGTTATAACTTTGCACAGAATTTTTTGCATGATGACCTCATCTGCTTGTGGAAATAGACTTGCAATAAGATGCACCATCACAGTTAAGAATTTTCTGGGTAAACTATGTTGAATAAGTATGCAAATATTTCTGTCTTCTCCAGTGGAAAATTATATTTAAAAATAAAAAAGGTGTTGTGTTGAAAGATTCTGTTTTCTTAAAAAAAAAAACAACAACAAATCAAAAAACCTCAACTGAAGAAAAAAGTGCTTATGTATATATGCAAATAAAAAAATAAAGAGCTGTTATTCAATTTTCATGTTAGTTAAGTACATTTCTATACTACTGATGTGATGTATTTTCTTTCAGAAATTCACATATGCAGACTTGAGGGGTAAAACTATCCAGTGGAATCTTTGCAAAGGTTCTTACATATTTAAACTGGGCCCTAAAAAAGCAAATTTTGGTATGTCCTCTGGGTGCAGAGGAATTGTGAAAAAACAATCTTTCAAATCAATAATTGTCAAGTCCCACTTTCGAGGAATCATGGTAGGCAATGGGAGGCCTGGCTGCAGGGCTCCCATGCTTTCCATGACTGCATTTATTTTTCTGAGATCATGAAGCAAATGCCACATACCACTTTTCTGAATGACAAATACAGGAGAGTTCCACGAACTTGTGGAGGGGACAATACATCTTGCTTGCAATTGTTCACTAACCAGGTTTTATAAGGTGTGCAATTTTTCAGCTTGCAGGGACCAGTGCTCTACCCCTACAGGCTCGTTAGTTTTCCAGGTCAGTTTCAGAGTAGTGCACAAATCAGTGACCCCTATGAAAAATCAGACCCAGTTTTGACTCCAGTCTGTGAGAGCATGTCCTGGCCCCATAATACCATGGGAATTTGCAAAACAGAAGGCTTAGTACTAGCAGTATGTCCTTCAGGACCTACAATTTGGATAAAATACTTGCTTTGAAAGCTAGTACTTCTCCCCCCAATACCAGTTAGTGCTTGGGGAACTGCAGTTAGTGGCCATCTGGGGGGCCACTTAGCCTGTGAGATTGACATCCCATAACTTCCTTCACTGTAAAACTACCAACTCACTCATTGTATCAAATAGTTTTTAGGACTCTTGATCTATGTATTGATGTTCCTATTAACTTTAGACTTTTTTTCTATAACCTGAAGGTAGAACCTAGCATTTCAGACCACCTGTAGTTCTTGCTAACTAATAAACCATTGTATAACTTGTGAATATACATGCCAAGACCATGGCCAGCTAGTTTTATGCCAATAGAATTTAAAAACTTTCATTGACATATCATTGTGCATTATGGAAATATTGTATGACTATATGCAATTCAGATAATGAAAATATATATTTAAATAACTGTTTTGTCAAAATTACAGCTATCTTTAACTTAAGTATATTTATTTTGTAGTATTGTGCTAGTATAACTGACTAAAATAAGTGTTGTGCAAGAGAAATGTCCTATTGCCCATTTAACCCACAGAGAACTGATTCAGTTGTGGGAGCATTTAATCTGACTTCATCAGTTTTAATTAGCATACCAATTAAGTAAGTCTTCCTTATAATATGCCTTGGTTTGGAAAATTACCAGCATGTCTTTCCCATACGCTTCCCCCTGTTCTCCCCAGGCAAATAAAGGCATTGGGACAACAATGAAATCTGTGACATCAGTGAAACAAACTGTCTTTTAGGAGGTAAACTGGGCACATAGACAACAAAGGCATTTTTATTTTTTTATAATCTGGCAGTAACAAAACAAAGTTCTTTGCACAGAGGCAAAAATCTTTCCCCGGGTGGCTGATGTGATGCATCATTGCCATGACATATTGGAAAGAAGCTTAGCAGCTTCTCCTGATTTTACCAGCTTGTGGGGGGAGGGGGGCAGGTTTCCCACTGAAGCAACTGTATCATCTAATGAAGTTCCTTATGCTATAAACTGTACATATGAAATCTCTATGCTACCTGTCATAACCTAAGAGGAGATTTGTGGTTTTAATTCCTAACCATTTTCAAATTCAAGAGGAGGGTTTTATTTCTTTTTTGAGCTGTTACCTTTTCCTAATGAATTGTATTGCCCTGAACACGAATATGAGCTAGAAGTACATTCAAAACAAAATTAATAAAGCTAATAAATTTATCTTTATTTTTTAATTTTTTATTAATGTATTAATTTATGGCCTTTTCTCAAAGCTATAATTTTAACAAAAATGCCATTACATCTGCTTTTTACTATTACTCAGCTTTATATTTTCTAATTTGTACCATATTTTGGGGAAACAATCAAAATAAAACAAAGGGGCGGGGGGGGGGAGCCAAACCCAAACAAAAGCAGCAAAATCAAAAAAGAAACTGACAATATTTTAAATAAAAAGACCATGAAAAATGGATAGTTCAGAAAAATGTAAGTTGCAAAGGCATATGCAGGGAAACTTTGTAACTAGGAAACCATTTTAATTGCAATCCTGTGACACTGATAGGTGGTATGAGCCACACCTCTTTCTTCTGGTTAAAGGCAGAGTTAAGCACATCTAACCTCTTTCAGTACTGCTTCACCTCCTCTCCTGCACAAAAGCTTTTCCTTTTTTTTCTCCCAATGTAGAACATGAAGATTGTATTTACTGTTGTAACCATTGCCCACGTAAGGGTCTGCCTTTCAAGTACTGAAGTAGTTAAAGAAATTTATTCCAAGATAACATATAAGGAATTAATCTTGACTGTAACCCCATTCTGATCCATCAGACTGATTACCTATTTTTATTTTTTTTTTTTGGTAATGTTTAAGTAGCACATCATGAGACTGAAATAACAGCATGAAGTAAAGATATTTTCAGCTGCTGGTTAGGATTTTTTTTCATATACTATGAAGGACAACTCCCTGGCGTGGTTCTCAGAAGAGATACTGCTTTTAAAACAACCTGCAAAACACAAGATAATAGCAGAGTGCAAAAAAAATGAGATGAAGCTGAGAATGGAAACAAACACTATTTTCCTAATTTGGCTTTTGAGGAATTTTTACTTTCAGTTTATCCAATGCTTGAGTTGAAGGATAAAAACTTCTATTGCATTGAATATATTCACTTTGAAAAAAAAGGAAAATATTTCATATACTGGCAGAGGATCCTAAACATAGGAGAAATAGATAAAAAATTGGTGACAGCAGGTTACAAATTGGTGACAGCAGGTGTGCTATCCTAACAGTGCAGATTTAACAAATCACATTTTATGTTCACTTTTCTGAAGTAAGTGCTACCACTGTAAAAGAAATAAGTGAACCTTGCTCTTATCCCATAGATTTTAAATTGTGTTGTGTACTTTGGAAATAATCCATTCCCAGTACGTATTTTTTTCTGGTCAGCGGGGCTCAAATCATGTTTCATCTTGTCTAGCATGAATACTGGAGTGTGAGTTTATAAACTATTTGCCTTATAAAAATTACTAGTATGAACACATGATGACATTATTTACTAGGAAGCAAATTTTAAACTGTGTTTGCTTTGAAAAATGTTTTAAATTAAGTAGATAAATATTACTTGATTTATATTTTAATTCATAATTATTGTGAGTTGTTTTAGTGCTTGTGAAGATAAATAGGCTAAAAGTAATTGAAAATTAAATCTTATCTACAGACTATATATAGCTTGAATTCCCTTAAAATTATTCTTCATACTATAACCTAGAAACAAAATTAGTAAGGTGACATGTGATTTTGTCTTGTTTATGTTTAAAGATTTTTTATATGCATTATCATCTGCAAAAATTAAGGAATGATACTGTACATTTTACTAAGTGCTTAATCTTTATACACTTAATGAGCTGTACTCCTGATTGTAGGGTGACTAATATAATCTTATTGATGAACCATTCCCTGTTTTTACCTCTATATATATATTACACAAATAAAACTTTCAATATTTTTTAGTGGGTGGTATTGTAGATACCATTGTCTGTCTTCTCTGGAAATAGAAAAATGTATCAATGGCAAACATAAACAAACCAATGCAGAATTCATCTTTGTTATTAAAAAAATCCTTTTGATGAGCTACTTAAAAATAACCAAAAACTTCTATAACAAATGTTTGGTCCTAGAATAGACTAATTTGAGTTGAAAGGGCCTTTTAAAGGTTATCTAGTCCAAGCTCTCTGTGATGAGCAGGGACACCTTCAATTAGATCAGGTTTGTTAGACCTTCATTCAACCTGACCTTGAATGCTGCCAGTGGGTATGGACAGGGCATCCACAACCTCTCTGGACTACCTGTTCCAGTTTCTCTTACCACACTAATTGTAAAACAAACAAAAACCCCAAACTCTACTACCTAAATTGACCTTCTTTTAGATTAAAACCATTACCCCTTGTCTTATCACAACAGGCCCTGAAAAAAGCCAGTTCCCATCTCTCCTAAAGTGCTGAAAGGCCACAGTAGGGTCACCCCAGAGACTTCTCTCCTCCAGGCTACAGCCTCAAGTCTCTCATGTTTTCTCATACAAGGGGTACTCCATCCTAGGGTCAACATGGGTTGTTACTGCTGTTCCAGAATACAGGGCAGCTTTTATCTGGGGAGTGTTTTCTCTCATCTTTTTCGTAAGGTAAAATGCAGAGGAATCCACAGATGGGTTCTCAGTGAGTGTTATTCCAACAGGCACAACATGAAGCCAGTACACCAAAGGACCTTCTGGTTCAGTAGAGCATCTTGCTGTTAGAACGACACTGAAACTGGTGTTTGTTTGCAAACCTATCTGTAAAATGTCAGTTATCTGGGGACAGGGCCGTTTCTTACATCACCTCTTGTGTATTTACACTGAGAACAGCAAGGTCTTGGTCATTTGGAGCCAAAATATTTGCAGCTGAGCTGATGCATTTACTTAAGTATTTCTGTTTCACATTTGTCTTCACATTGCTCACAAAGAAGATAAAGGGAAGTTGTATGTACATTTCCCCTCCATTGCATCATCACAGCCAGACCCATCCAGCTTCTGGAGATTTCAGGATTTAAAAAAGGATCTTCTAGTGCAGGTAGAAGTTATGTAATCAACTGTGCTTTTTAGGAGGTCCTGAGATCCTTTGTGCACTTTTCCAGACAATTATCAGCCAGTTTAACTGTAGCTTCTTATTGCAGGGCATTTATTCAGTTAATCACTATTAGCCTTGAAAACATAGGACGGTTGTTTAACTAATAGTCTTAGAAGCAAGTAAAATGGACAACTGCATGATTATTCTGTAACTGGTTTGTTCTCAGCTTCCATAAAAATTTAAAACTTTCAAGCTGCCTTCAAATAGTACACGTTAGTATTTAAATTATGATCTAAGGGGATTTTTTTGTTTGCTAGTTTCCAAGGTATTTGGAAAATGGATTCCAAAGGGAAAAGTACTCATTTTTATACATATTATACACCTACTATTCTCTATATTTGGCACCTATCTACTTGTCAGACCAAATAAATCTAATTCCCTAATGCACATGTAAAAAACTATGTAAGTGCTTTGTAATATTTTTAAAAGCATCATTAGTCTATGTCTGTGCTCCTTCTGCCATGTGAATCATGCTAAAAATGGTCTTCCTCTTTTGCAATTTCACACTAATGTGTGCTAATATCTATTGAAGACTAGTTTTGTAAGAGTTGCCAGAACTTATTGTAGAAACACTTCCATATAACACTGAATTTAGCCTCCCCTTTGACATTCCTTGGACTTGTTCTCAGAGGCAGCACACTCTATTCTGTACTCTTACTGTGTATTAGCATCTTGAATGTTAATGCTAAAGTATAAACCTTGAAAATATTTATAAGAATTTGTGGTGAAAATAACTGTCTCAATATCTTTCTTTTAGTGAGGGACCAAAACTGAACACCAGATTTGAGTTGTGGTCTCACCAGTGCCGAGTGCAGGGGAATCCCTGCCCTGGTCCTGCTGGCCACACTTTTGCAGACACAGGCCGGGATGCCATTGGCCTCCTTGGCCATCTGGACACACACTGGCTCATGTTCAGCAGCTGTTGACCAGCACTCCCAGGTCCTTTACCACTGGGCAGCTTTCCAACCACTCTGCCCCAGCCTGTGGCACTGCCTGGGGTTGCTGTGACCCAAGTGCAGGACCTGGCAGGGGCCTTGCTGAACCTCATGGCATTGATCTTGGCCCAGCAGTCTGTCCTGTCCAGGTCCTTCTGCAGAGCCTTCTGCCCTCCAGCAGACAACACTCCCAACCAACTCGGTGTCATTTGTGAATTTACTGAAGATGCAGCCAATCCCCTTGTCCAGACCATTGATAAAGATATTAAACAGGAACCACTACTGAACCCTCAGATATTACTGAGTTTATGGGTCCAATAACTGCATTGCTGAATGCTTCCTATATATAAACTGTATAATTAGATTGCATAAATTTTTTTAAAGACAATTCCAACATTTTTTGTAATTCTTGTCAATAAAACAAGAAGGATTAAATTCCTTAAAATTATCTTAAATTCAAAATGGAGTCACTTATCCTTGTTTACCAATTGGGTTTACAGTGCACATTACACAGAGGGAAGA
Source organism: Toxostoma redivivum (assembly GCA_013397375.1). Lineage (NCBI taxonomy): Eukaryota > Metazoa > Chordata > Aves > Passeriformes > Mimidae > Toxostoma > Toxostoma redivivum. Next base: position 17,286 of record VXBI01000021.1, on the reverse strand, counting down.
GAAAGAGAGGAGATAGTTTTCTTTAAAAAAGATCTAATATTAGGGAAACAATAAAGATAGGAAAAAGTGACATGGCAAAATTGTAAAGTAATACATAACAATTTTTAGTCTTCACAATGAGAAATTCCAACCAGTGATTATAAGAATAGGTAACTGAAGAGTGAGGTGACAGATTTAATTTAACTTAGACAACAGCACTGCAAAACACACTTGGAAGATTTTGCACTCCAAAACACGTCTTTCTGAAGTTATGCCACTCAGGACAAAAAGTCACTACAGAGACTGTTGAAAAAAAACTTTAAAAAATACACTGAAAATACATTGGCTGTCTAAACAAAGAAAAATTATTGAAATTTAAATACTGAAAATATTAAGCTAAACATGAAAAATATTATGTTCCCAAGTTTTTTGTTTATCTTTGTTAAATCCACATATATCTGTGTGCTGATATGCACCAAATTAAAAAAAAAACAACAAAAAAAACCAAAACAAACAAACAAACAAACAAACCCCACAAAATATGTAATGTGGGGGGACAGGCAAGAAAATTCTTACAAGCATGGAATACCAGAAGCTCTAAAACACAGAGCAGAAACAAAAATAGCACTTGTTAAGTTTGTATTATTAGAAACTAATAAGTTTTTTTCTTTTTTCCCTCTAATGAATATAGGCAGCAAATTTTACAAGATACCAATTATAAGTGATGAAAATAAGTAATCTTTTACACAAAGCCATGTTGTGAACACTGTTGCCACAAGGGATCAGGAAGATGAGCTGCTCAGTATGATGGTCAGAAAGAAAGCTCTTCTGCACAACTAATGGAGAGGATTGTCACTTTTTACAAGGGCATGTAATGACAGGACAAGGGGGAATGGTTTTAATCAGAAAGAGGAGGTTTAGATTAGATGCTAGGAAAAAAAATCTTTACTTTTAAGGTGAAGAGGCACTGGCACAGGTTGTCCAAAGTGTTGCATATGCCCCGTCCCTCAAAGTGTACAGGCCAGGTTGGGTGGAACTATGTGAGCAACCTGGTTTAGTTAAAGGTGCCCCTGCCCAGGGGAGGACATTGCAGCTTGCTGATCTTTAATGCCCCTTCCAACCCGGATCATTCTGTCATTCTTTGACTGTGGCAAGGCGGCATGAGTTCACAGTGAAAGCTGAGAAAGTGAAAAGAGAAAATAGTGTAAGCATTGGGACACAATTATAATAATACAGAAAATCAATGGTTCCATCTCTGTAATCTGTTTGGGCACCATAGCATAAGAAGGAAATAAAGCTGTTAGAAAGTGTCCAAAGAAGGGCAACAAAGATGGTGAAGGACCTTGATGGGAAGCTGTATGAGGTGTGGCTGAGGTGACTTGTGTTCAGCCTGGAGGAGACTGAGGGGAGACCCCACTGCAGTCTGCAGCTTCCTTGTGAGGAGGACACACTGACACTGACACCGACAATGACACTGACACTGACCTCTTCTCTGTGGTCACCAGTGACAGAGTTCAAGGGAATGGCCTGAAGCTGTGTCAGGGAAGATTTGGGTTGAATGTTAGAAAAAGTTTCATCCATGTGAGGGTGGGTGGGTATGGTGAATAAAACAGAGAGTACAGTGGAATTGATAAAGGGGCCTGGTAACTTAGGCCTAATCAGACAGAAACTGTGGGAGAGACAGACACAGATAAATGCTCCCTGGGAAAGAAGTGACCAAGAAACATGTTATAAAACTTTGTGATAAGGTAATGTTACCAGGTGACATGATGTCATGAAGAATGTGTAACCAATGGGAAATTGTTACCAAAACCAGAACCCTCTATAAGTGCCATACAAGTAAAACCCTACAAAATGCCTTGTATACTCAATAAAATTGGCTTTTGATCACAACTTGGAATATTCCCCATCTCTCCATCGCAGATAGGTGGGCACTAGAACAGGCTCCCTGGAGAAGTGGTCACAGCACCAAGACTGACAGAGTTCAAGAAGTATTTGGGGAATGTTCTCAGGCACATGGTGATCCTTGGGGGTGGTGCTGTGCAGAGGGAAAGAGGGGTGGGGAGAAACAGAACTGATGGTGCCTTTGCTACTCTTGGCCTTGCAATAATGGCACATTCACATATTAATAAACCAGTATTAAACTAATGGATTTCTCTCTGAGACAGAACTGTTTTAAACCCCTAACTCAGGAGTTCAAATAGGAAAGCTGATGAAGTAATATATATATATAATACATACAATACATACACAAATTCTGAGAAAAATGAGCTGCACTTGGCTGGCATTTTTTCTTGCTTATCTGCTGAAGGTGGACAAAAATCCCAAACCAAACAAAAACACCACTTACTTTCCTGCAGCCTGTGAAATCATATGACCACCAGGTCATCTTTCATTTCTTTCTGACTGTTTCAGAATATCTCTTTCCTCACCGCTCCTCTCTGTCACCTGTTTTCCCCAAAGAAAGATTTGGGATTCTTCACTCTGTAGTAAAAGAACTGATATAACAACTAGGTTAGAGGTACCTCCCAGGATGCACCCAGAGACAAAAACAGGAGCTATTTCGCCTCTACAAAGATCCACCTAAGCCTGGTCTAATGGCTTGTTGAAAAATAATGTCTCTTTCAAAATATTCCAGTGCACAAACAAAATTCTGACAAAGAAGATATTATTAAATTTTGGGTCAAAAACATACAAAGGTTTTTTTAATACTACCTGAAAAATAAACACAGATTTTTAACTGAAACCAGGATTTCCAGTAGATCCCTTCTGGATTCTGTAAGATTTATTGCAATATTCTGCCTGTCCAGAGATTTTGTGTGCTTTATTAAACAGTATTCCATTAAACAAGAGGTGATTTCATCCGGTTATTGTTTGCAGAGCTCTGAATGCTTTGATACATTATCCCAAGCCTTGTGAACTCAGTTTAAGGTAGTAAGGTACACTTAAACACCGGTGATAGCATCCATATTTTTAACCAACCTCTGCCAAAACAGTAGAAAATATACATTAAAAAATATATCTGGCCAAAATATTTAAGTGCTGTAGAACTATTGCATTTTATATAATTAAGCCTTTTTCTACTGTAATCCAGGTAAATCTTTTTTCTCATCCTTCTATTCAAGTAATAATATTGTGATATCTCATAATCCATTGGTCATACTTGCAAAATTAGAAAAGCGGTTTTAATATTTTTTTAATGATTTTGCTATTCCAATTAGATAGTTAATTTCTCCATGCTCAAATATCATCTCTATATAGATCTACTTTAGCCAAGTCTTTTCTTTCCTCTCATCAAGCTCTACTTATTATCCAGCAGTCAAAACCACTTTCATAATTGATTCACATGACAAAACCCAGGGTTTCTTCATCTTCTACCACCTCTTACAAATCCTGCCTTCCTAATAACTGGGAACAGGGGTTCTTTTACACACTGTAAACAAACAATAAATTGTTTTCATACATCTGGCAAAAATAAAATTAAACACTTGGAAACTAACTGTATTTTAAGATGACAGTAGAAAGTCTATTAAATTGTGGGAAGTACAGGACTTGCAACAGAATTCCACCATGTTTTGTGCATATGTTTCAGAACTGGTAAAAAAAAACCAACAAAAAACAAACCAACAACATTGCAGAGCTTCAAATGTGTTCAATATTTACATCAGAAAAATATTCAAAATCTTCAGTCTAATTTTTTATTTCCTCTAACCTCCCTAAAATAAGAGTATGTTTTGTTACTTTAAGCGTATGTTTTCTTGCTCTATGTAATTTAATAGCTATTTGTTGATGCTTCCATTTATTTAATTTCAACTCTAATTTTGCAATGAAGAACAAAAAACATCACCTAGCTAAAAGAACATAAAAATGTCCTAATGGTACACCAGAGAGATACTGAAGATCGACTCATTAAATGACGGGTCTTTTTTTTTCCCCTTCAGCTGGTGAGCTAGTAGCTAAATGTCTGTCAGCTTCTGTTGTGAGAAAGAACAAAACATACAGTAAATCTGCAAAGGGAATATTATGATAGCCAGCTTATGCTATTTTGCCCTTGCTGCTTTCTTCATTGTCATCACTGCTGCATCTAGGTGTCTAAACACTCTGCATGCCTTCTGCATCATACTTTTGTCAAAGACAAGGATCAAGTGTTATTTAATACAATTTTCTGCTATGACAACAACCCCCAGTAACTAGACAATGACTGTTGGCATCCAATCAGCTTTACATTCTCTTAACAGTTACCATGTTTCTCCAAATTGCTAATGAGGAATGCACTGTGATTGTGACAAAGCCTTGGTTAAGTCAAGATATACGCCATCTCATTCTTCCCCTCTATTGCAAAAGATTTAAAAACTCATTATACACATGCAAAGTCAGCATCTGATGTATGCTTTGCACGGTTCTACTGACACAAAGGTAGGACACAGTGAGAGTTTAGATGTGTTAAATTAATGCTGTGGAAATATGCATGTGCTTAGATAGCTGCTGTGCCAATTTTGCAAACATCAGTACTGTACATATCTGTATCTCACTGCTCTCTATCTGAATGTTCTACATTCTCCTGATAGGCACCATTTTAGAGCTCTTTTGATCTCTCAAGGGAACCTTTCTCTGATTCACACTCTTGGCAAAATACCTTTTCTTTCACCACTCACACATGCTTTACACTGAGTATCAACATTTTGCCTTTTGTATCAGCATCGTGGTTAGCATCCCCAGAAGGTCTGTCAGAGACATATATTGTTTCCTTATACATTTTCACCCTTTTGGAGTAAGGCTCCGAGAGAGCAACCCCTACAAAGCTGGTCAGATAATCTCACCAACACACAGCTCCAGGCTCCACCTCTTGGTGAATCCATTTGTGTGACTGGTAACACGTGTCAGATGTGGTCATTGTCCTCAATTGAATTAAAGAGAAGGTGCATGCAAGATCAAGGGCATATGGCTTAGAAGGAAGACCTGTAGGTGTTATTAACTATGAGCAGGAAGGGCTGCTTCAGAAGGAGGAATTCTAATGAAAGGATACTTTTGTGGTTGCATACAAAGAACTCAGACCAAAAAAAAAAAAGATTATTATGGAAAAAAGAAGAATCAGAGAAAAGAAAAAAAGAGGAAGGCATAAGAAAAAGATAAAGACATGAAAGGGAAGAAGTATGGTTTACCACAAAATTGGCATGAAATAATTTCACTGGTGGAAGTTTTTATAGTATTTTTGTCCATTTGTCTTTAGAGTCACAGAAATGAGCTCAGTAGTTTACTGTTAATTTCTTTAGCTTGCAGCATTTTTTTTAGTGCCTGCAATTTACTGGTTCACAGACATATTAAAATTTAGTTCTTCAATAATCCTACCAAATAAAATGCTCCAGTCTCCTGTTTCAGTATCTCCATACAATAGGATTTTCCCTTTTTTAATTAGTATTTTTTCCTAGACATGTTTTTTAATCCAGTTATATAAACTGCCTCCCTCTCCCCCCCAGAAAAAAATCCTTTATAAAGTAGGTAATTGGTTACTATAAAAAAAAATCACATTTTCCTAACCAGTTTTTCACTGGTCTCTCCACAAATCTCTGGTGAAGGGTGTTAATTTCACATAGTTTGATTTATCAATTATTATATGTTTTGCTTGGAGTATAAGTAAAATTATATAATTCATAAAAACTTAAGCTCTGTAGTAATTGATGAGTCATTGACCATTCCCACGTTTTGACTTTCCATTCCTCTCCAATTCTCTGATTAAAACAAAAGTGTCAACATTGTCCTAGTAAAAAATCTGTTTATCAAGTGCACTATATTTTAAAGAATAAGCTTTTGTGAGTGCTTTATCAGTGCAGCAAGACAGTATCATCTTATCTATATTACTGGAGTTAGCAGCTGTTTGCAACTGTAAATTTGTCTTTGAAAAAATTAATCATGGTTGATCAGTAAAATGCACGAAAGACATGCAGGAGAGAAAATTTATTTCAGAAGTGAAAAATATGAAATTCAGTAGAGGAAAAACTTGTCAGCATGATCTCTCCAGTCCTTTGAGATAATTACTATAAATTGTTCTTATTAGAAATATTTATTTCTATTGATATTATTTCTTCCTTAAGTAATCTCTTTTGATGTAAGATACTATCTGAACAAATAAAATGATGAAGTGTTGGGGGTTGAATAATTTCTTTT
>VXBI01000021.1:0-11128 GCA_013397375.1 Toxostoma redivivum | reverse complement strand
TATTAGTAAAGAACTGTTATTCCTACCCCCATATTTTATGCCTGAAAGCGTCTGATTTCAAAGTATAGTGATTAAAAGGGAGCGGATTACAGGGAAAGGGGCTCATCCCTCTCCTTGGCAAATACCTGTCTCTTAAACCGAGACATGAAGAAATGCTTATTTTATTTTTCTTTCACTCACTTTTGTTGCTTCTTGTCCTCAGCTGAAGTTGAGAGCATCTCTATGTATCACTTTTTCCAATGCAGTAATTAAAAAAAAAAAAATTAAAATGCAGAAACAGAAGCATCCTTTTCTTTAAAAATGGACTGTGTTTTCCTAATAGGCAAACACATGGTTAGGATGTTTGACATCCTAACCATTCTTGTTTCTTCATCCCTCCTCTTTCCATGCAATGACAGCTACCTGTGATCAGGCAGATTGTAAAGAGGTTATGAATAGCCATTTCCTACCAGAGAACAATAATTGAGAAGAAAAATAGGCTGAAAAAATCCTGGATTATGAATTCTAACTGACACAGGGTATCAAAATGACCAAAGATCTCAAAAGAAATGTGGGAAAAAAAATGTGTGGATCAGACAGCTAGTGAGTCATTTTTCCTCTAATAATAATGAGCACAGAAATGTTTTGTTCTGGGTTTTCCCTTCTGTTTATTTCTGTGTTGCCCCTAAGCATCTATCAGGACACCAAGTTATTTCACCATTCCTAAGGGAAAAATGATTCAGGAGGTGATTGATGGACTTAATGGAATCTCACTTCTCCTCAGATGCCTAAAAACAAGTTATCCTCAAAATTGATTTGCTGTTTCTTGTAGCCATAGATCACACACTGAAAGTATCACTGAAACAGAGTATTACATTAATTCTTAAACTAGTCAAAATATGAAAGGGTAAATCCACTCAGATGCATGCAAAGGTTGCCATCACAGTTTAAATTCACTCTAATCTTGTAAGTGAAAAGAAAGGTATTTAAGTATGTCTAAAATCAACCTAGAAAAGCAAATTATGCCTTATGGTGAGCTGATAAATGGCTGTGTACCATTTACTTAGATCTTGGCTAGCTCAGTTATGTCTGTGCCATACATTATTACAGACAAGAGGTACATGCAGTGTGAGCAGCAGCTGCAGGAGAAATCAAATCTTGCTTGTTAGGGACAAAATTCTCAGGATGTCAGTAGTGTAAGAAAGGAAGGAGGAGAGACTGGGCTGAGAAACTGCTTGCAGAAGAAGATCTGTAAATATTTTTGGAATATCTGATCCAGGGTTTTATTGAGCTCATGAAACATCTTTAAATCCCTCATTATCAGGCAAAAACATTCTATTAATATTTCCTCTTAAACTACTCTTCTGTGTTCCTAGTGTTTGTTATCATTTTGAAGCTTGTTCTATAGCTATTGCCTGGTGCCTTTCAGCTGCTTTATGATTTCTGCCTCTAAACTGCCCTGCATTCTGTTGCTCCTCTTCCTCTAAGAGAAGATGACTAAAAAGAGAAAGAAATAGCACATGGCCATGTGTTTGCCTTGCTGGCCTTGAAAATTCGAGTTAGAATTTTTCACATTATAATATCTATTTAAAAATAAATTAATTTATTAGAGCTGTTACCTGCATTCTATCTGACAGTAATATCCTGCAATCAAATATTACACTTCAAAGATTTTCTGAAGCAATATTATGAATTTACATTATGTCCTTCTTCCCTTAGTTTGTATAATTTCTCTTTGTGAAGATAAGATATATTCATGAAGCCTTTTAGCTTGCATTTAGTCCACCCAGTTCACAAAGAGGGCTGGAAATTTGAGTAATCTGCAAATTTGAATAAAGAGATAATCTGAAACTGACTCAGAATCATGGAGTTCTTATTCAGTAGGTTTCTATCACTTCTTGCTGAATAGATAAAGATATCACACGACTGTGACTTACCACACACTCATATTAGGTGCGTGGAGTTATTAGAACAAATCACAGTTTTCTGACACATAAAAAAAAAAAAAAAAGATATGGCATTACATATGCAGAATAAACTGTCTCATTAACTAACTAATGAGGAATGAATTCTGCATACCCCATGACAACTGTTCCTTTCTGCTTTCCTTTTCCTGCACTCTTTACTAGTCATTTTCATGAAGACCTCTTTCTGACTTGGAGTCTTCTTCCCAACAAGAGAGCTACCCCCCAAGATTTCTGCCTCTAAAACAAAGTATTTTGTATGGTTGTGTGCACACTTTGCTTAACAACTTTTTAAACTGCATCCTATGCCTACTCTTTCTCTAATAAATGTAAAGTTATTTTGCTTTGCACCAGTATCAAAGTCTTGCCTAGTAGCAAGACTGATCTGCATCAAACTATTTCTCAGAAAATATTCATGCAAACAGAAGAACAGAAAACTAAGTTGTGTAGGAAAAACTGCTAAACAAGAAGAGGAAACTAAGATTTATTGACTGATGAATCCAAGGGGAGAAAAAAGAAAAAGAAATATAGTAGTTTGGGCATGGCCAAGTTTCTTTGACATGCTTATTCTAGGAAGGAGATGGGGAAAAATTAGTAAGAAATGTGACATTGGGGTTTTTTTGTTTGTTGGTTTTTGGGGTTTTTTAATGTGATATGTATCTGTATGAATTCAGTTATTTACCACATGTGTCACAACAAGAATGTTGTGCAAACAAAATACTTCAACTAACTTCGATACACATGTGAATTCTAAGGAACTGACTTCAAAGTATTCATAAAGCAGAATTGCCAAAGCCGGGATAGTTAGTCACTCACTGGGGAAAAAATAAAAAAGCTTGGATAAGACCCAGTTGGGACATAAATATCGAAGCTACTGAATCCTCGGTGGAAAACTGTGTGTGTGAAATTGTTATGAATGCTATATCATGGCAGCAGGCATTTATCAACGATACTGCTTTTCATTTGGGAGTATGAAACTAGATGCTAGTTTACCTCTTAATCCAGACAGGGAAAATTTTTCCTTAATTAGCACAACCCACCAACTGAAAGAAGTCCTGCATAAAATTCTGAGAATTCTTTTCATACCCTCCCCTATGACTTTATTGTGGAATTTTTATTTTCTTTTTTTTTCCCCCAGCAGCTCCCCTTTCAGCTACCAGCAGCTGCAGTAGCAGCACAGCTTGAGATGAAATCAACAGCCAGAGGACCTCAGGATCAGAAGAACAGATATCACTGACGTGTCAATTCTTCCATGTATAAACAAACAGTGCCTACTTCCACTTACATTTACAGGCTAAAAGTGTTCACATTTTGTTTCATTTTCAACAAGAGGTTACTCAAGCAAGTAGAGCAATACAGGGACAGAACCTTTCCCCAGCTCTCTTATTTGTCTTGTGTAAAATGTGGTGTCATTCTTAGTAAAAAGGTTCTTGAAGTTTAATTCTTTCCATTCATTAGACTGAAGTACTGTCTCCTGTACCCTACAGGGAAACCAATTCATTAGCAGAAACACAAGTTTACCCTCTTTAACTGCACCTCCAGGCACCCTGCAAATAATTTATGAGGTTGTGGGAAGTTTGACAATCAAAAGAGAATGGAAATTCACAAGGCAGACTCCTAGGAAAAGAAATCTTAGTAAATGTACTTCCATTCTATTAGGGTTTAAAAATAATGTCCAAATTCCTTACTCAACAATGAAGCAGCATGTTTTCAGTGATATTTTATAGTTTTTTGTAATATGAAAATTTTTGGCTTCACTAAGCCAAATTAATCTTTGTCTTACCATTTGATATCACAGCTAGACAAGTATGATGGCCCACAGATAACTTGGAAATACTAATTTTTCTTCTTTTTTTTATTCTGCATTAGAAATCCAGAAGCATTTCTTAATACTTTAGTGAACAGAAACTTTAAATCCTTACTTGAGAGAACCACAATACTCAATTTGCAATATTCTGAAATACCAAAAAGCCTAAGTGGAATACAGAACTCCTTCAAAATTAAAATAAGATGTCCAGCATACAGACCAGAAGTCTTTCTCTTTGTGCTCTAACTGTTTAGGAACCACTTTCTGTAGTAACTTGGAAAGTTACAAGTTACTTGTAGTAAGTTGACTCATATACATGTATGAGTCAGTTGTTCAGGAAATACCTTTCCATCAATTCAGACAGAAAAGACAGTTCTTCAGAAAAACTCAATTCCAGCTCAATAGCTGAAGATTTTTTTTCCTGTGGATCTTTACATAACGTCTTCAGAAAGACCATCTCTTTCTCAATTATTTCTCAAGTCTGTCTCAGGCACAATTATAATAGTATTCCCCTGTGGGAAAAGACACCTATATGTTGCCCTTGAGGGCAACAGCAAAATTGTCAAAGTGTAGCTCCAAGTGAGATAATGACAACGGAAGGAAGGGAAATAATTCTTGTTGTTCAGATGTTTCTTCGTGTTCCCACAAATTATTAGGAAATTAAACTTTGGAACAAAACTGAACATAGGTTATCAAGAAGACAATATTATCTATCATGAATTTAATAAAGCATCTAAAGAAGATAAGAGAACCTTTACCTTCCTATAATTCTTATCAATCTTCAAAGAATATTAAATTCTTTTATGAGGTGCTGTATGTATGTCATTGCACAAACCAAAACTTATTGTTTGCAATCAGGAAGCTTTTCTGATTGGGCATCAATCACCTTAGATTGCCAGTTAAAAATCCCTAGCCTCTTATTTAAAAAATACAGCTGCATGTAGCAATCAAATCAAAGAACTCACAGATGTTATACATGGATATAAGAATGACAGAATTTTCATTTTGGCGAGTCAGTCTCTCTATGTTGGGAGAGAAAAATCTCACAAAAAATTCTTCAGGGAACAAGAACTATAGTCTGCTACATCCCTGTCACATTTCAACCTTAAACCAGAAAGAAGTTCTGACATGATGACTTAGTGGTTCCCTGAGTCCAGCTGACCGTCAGGATGTGCAGAGATAATTGTCACTTACAGTAAAATTTTTCAGTTTGTTGAAGGAAATGTAGCCGAATCAATTTTCAGCTACATTGAAAGTTAACTTTCATTCTTCCTTCCTTTATCTTCTTTAACAATGTTTTCTTTGATTAAAAAAAAAGTTAAATCAACACATCAATTATAATAATTTTCCTCTTTCAAGTCAGTAGGACAGGAATATATTTCACTGGCCACTGAGTACATCCATAAATGAAATATCGAACTGTAGTAATCTCTCCAGGTCCACTTGCCAGATTGATTGGATCAGGGTGTTTCTTACCATACTTAATTTGGATGTTTCTGATTAGGAACAGGAACATCTACACTGTAATATTCAATGAGATTAATATCTTTTTATTTAGTGTTTACTCATAAATGTAAGTATGCTTTAAGTAATGGTTAAGTATGTAAGCATATCTAGTATATATGTATATCTAGAGAAAGAGAATATTTCTTATATCTCTCTGCTTTGTTCTCTCTCTTTTTCTGATTAGTTTTTCATATTCTGTTATACTAAATATGCATCAGCTTTTAAAAGTAATTGAGTATTTAGAAGCTGTGAGGCTTAGATAAGCCCTGGGATTCCTGCAGATATCAGGAGATTGGAAGCAGCACATTATTTTTTCAACTTTATATTACCCACTTTAAAAAAAAAAAACAACATTTTTCTTGAGCATAATGGATAGACTGCAATGATTTACAAGGAAATAATTTCACTGAGGGACTTTGGGTTGGTAGTATCATATAACACAGGAACAAAAGTCTGATTGGTTTATGATTTCACTGGGAAACTGAAAGGAAATTAATTCTGTTTAACTCACTACTTGTCAACTCCTTTGTTGTTGTTGTTGTTTGTAATAGATGTACCTAACACTGTGTTTTATGTCTGGAGATATTTCAAGCTGCTAAAGCATTTATTAGTTTAATAATAATGTTAGAAATGATTGAAATGCTATAAATGTTTAAAATGGAATATAGAAACTTTTGGATTTGGTGTTCAAACTAAAACCATTTTGACTACAGCTTCTAAAAGAGCCAGGTAACCTGAACCATGTTAACCAAGATAACCTGCTATGCTAAAGTTTTGTTGATAGGTCTGGACTTTCTGAAATCAGAAAGATAGGTTAAAATACAGTATTAGACAAGGATTATAATTAGATTTATAGACTATCCCTGCTCAGCTACTACCCTTCTGCACATTTGCACAAAACAGAAATCTGATAACAAGGGGGAAATGGCTTTGGGGAGCTTAGGACAAGAAAACAGTGAAAGCTCTGTGGCTCACCAAGGCAATTGCCTACTGTATCTATTCATCACGTAATCATGGTGGGTCAAATATTTCTGATTACTTTCTTAACTTAATGCCCTCTAGACTTGAGAGGGAATAGGATTTAATGACTTACACAAGCATGCCTTGTTCCCTGATCAGCATCACCATTCCCAGGTGAGTAGCTACTGTTCCTCTAGCCTGCTCTCACACTAAAAGCTGACCTCCTCTCCAGGTGGCTCAGTTTAGCTAGTACTTGCACTTCCCAGGAAGACACTTACAGTTTCCTTAGATCAAAACATTAGTTTATAACTAATATAGATTATATTATATAGATTTTAAGGCCTTTGTTGTCACCAGAAAGAAATAGACTGCTGTGGCCCTAGTTGAAATGCATCCTTTGGATAAGGACGTTCATCCCAACAGCTTAACTGGAGCCTTTGAGAAGACATTAACCATGCAAATATCTAGTGTCTGATAAACCTGCAGGTTATAGCAAATCTGAGAATGACCACAGCACTCATGTCACAGCATAACTTTGTTTTCTAAAAAGCTCTCCTTCCAACAAATGCCACAATATTCCACTGTTTTCTCACAAGTCTTTTTTTTTTGGCTGATGGTCTTGTATTTCTGACTTGTCTGACACACCAGCTAATTCTCTCCTGACTGTAAGCATATTAATACAGTGGACACTGTGACAGAAACTATTTTAACCTTTGTGAGAAGAGATCACTGTTTTGCGATAAATATAAGCGGGACTTATTGCTGACACTGATTGAAAATAGCAGTAACATTTTGGTCACTCTTTTGGCTCCCAAGCAGGTCTGCTTAACCACTTAAACTTCTCGACTAAGTCTAGAACAATTTGGTTCTGCAATATTTGATTCCTCTCTGGTGCCTGCACAGGGAAGGGGGTGTTGATGTCTGGGCAGGAGGCAGGCTGGCAATTAGCATGCCCAGCCAGTAACCTCCCTAACTGCACTATCTCCTCCTCCAGCTCAGACATTCAACAAACTTATGGTGACAAACACGGGGGAGGCAACAGATGGAGAGAGGGAAAGAACCTCCCACAGTTTGGATTAGTAATTGCACTTTCAGTGTCACTGCCTGATTCTGATCTATGAGAGAAGGGAAAAGACTTAGGTATAAGCTGAAGTACACTTAAAAGAGGCATCTCTTTCTGGTATTTGAGCTAGGTGAAAAAAAGAGGCAAAACCAAAAAGACAGTCTTAAATACTTTTAATTTAATCCTCTCCAGTTCACCCTTCTCACATTTCTTATTGTTTTTTCATGTTAAAACAAATATGTCAAAAAACAGGAGGAAAAGGATAAATAAAACATACTTTTGCCTCTTCCTCACATGGAAGTATTTTTAAAACTCTGAAGATTATGAAAATCTTATTTCATTCAATATTTCTCACCACGTGATACACTTTTTAAACTTCTACTGAGCTGAAGGTAAAGGATATGTTTATATAATTTGAAAATTTTGTGGTGATATTTCAATAAAACCTGGTAGCAATGAAGCAAACAGTACAATTAACTTCACATGCAGCAAAGTTACACAAATATTTTATGGCTCACTCTTCTAGTCACTGCAAAATGACTATCCATCATTCTGAGACTGGTTTTTAAATGTTTTACATGAAAAAATTTCCTGCATTATTTTTCTTTCCCCTTTGTGAGAATGATCACCTTTTCGCACCAGTAAAAGCCTGTTTTATCCAACATATGTTTAAATCTTATCCCACTAAATATTTAAAATACCATTTCTGCAAAGCCATCTAGTGGGAGCTCTGCAAGCTTTATTGTCAAAAAATTGTTACTCCAAACTAGTGAAATGAAATAATATTATAGTCCAGATTGTGTATTCCTTTAAAGTTCTAAATGTTTCTTCAGTTATTCAACAGAAAATGAGATTTAAAAAATATTTTCAGTGCTGAGTTTATATTTTGAAGCATTCATTTGTACTATTTCAGTTTGAGCCAAATAGAGATTCTGCCAGCTCTTCACCCAGGAATAGTTATCAATAAACTAGGCAGAGATGGAAGAGAACACTGCTCTGAACTGGGAAATACTGCCATCCAGAGTGATTTATCATATGCATAAAAGTCATAAAAAGACAAAATGATCTTCTAAATGGCATAATACATTATACCACTATTGAATAACAGAGAAACTGAGATAAGAACCTTGTGATAGAGCAAAAAGTAATGGAAGAGACTTAGATACAAAGTATGCTCACTGCAAAATCCCACAAATTTCTATAGTGAAGTAAAAAAAATAAAACTATAAATTAACTTAAAAGACGTAAAGAATACCCTTATAAGCAGGAAAAAGAAAAATCTTATTTATGAAGTGAAAAGCCATTCTTTGATTAAACATGTCTGATTGTCAGTTCTGAGTGATGCAGCTATGTTCATGTATTTCTGGGGTGAGAATGATTGGCAACAAACATTTTCTATTGTCACTAAATTCTGGCACTCGTATATGACTGGTTTTGTATCTGGGATATATTTTTCTTCTTAGAGACGTTTCTGTCTTTATTTTAAGATTATTTAAAAATATTATTGATTGGAAATTAGTAAAAATACTTCTGGAGTAATATCTTTTTGCCTTAAAATACAACATAGAGAGAAACATTTTCATAGACTATATAGCTGAAATGTTTCATTCACTAGGACGGGCAGTATTGGAAGGAATGTTTATTTCTGTACCGACTATATTCCTGTTCCCTCTTCTTGCATTGCCAGCATTTTTTTTCTGACCATTATGATTGTCCCCAAGCAAATGATCATGAATGGAATTGCAGACTAGGTTAGTAAGTGACTTTAAGAGGGGCATTCATCAGGCTCAACATGTCAGATGTTGCATTGAAGATTTCCAGTCAAAGTACTCTTAGTTTCTAGATGAAGGTGGATAGAAGGAAGAGAATGCTGTGAAAGTGACTCAATGATTAGCTGAGTGATTAGGTTACTGCTGCGTAGTCCAGTCTATTAAAAAAAAAATGCATGATGTGTACCTATATTTAACAACCCCAATGAAACTGCCTTGCAAATGACAAGAATTACATATAATTCAAAGGATAACATTCTGGTTTGCAGTTCAAATAATTCCCAAAAACATTGTTTGAAAGACATAAAAAAGCACAGTTTCAAATAAATTCCAGGCAGGATTGCTTCCTCAGATCTTGGGACCTACCTTTCCAGAGACATTGCTAAGCACCTCGTTTTTACCCTCCACAAGTAATCAAATTCCATCAGTTCAGCTGTCTTACCTGGGAAAACTAATTTCAGCAGCAGCATCATGTTAAAGTAGCCCTGCCACTCAAAGGTACTTGAATACTTTTGAGATGTTGCAAAAAACGGTAACTAGACCTTTGAGGTGGCAGCAGAAACTTCAATCTGAGCTTAAATATGCAGATATAATATGTCTGGGACAACTTTATACTTTTTTTGTCTCTCTGGTATCCTCTCCCTGAAGATTCCTATTTTCTAAGTGATTTATATTCTACAATATTGGATTTTTTTTTCTTAGAATGTTTGCTTTGCAGAACTAACACTTTTTAAAATCAAATCCCCTTTGCAAATATTTGCAATTTGAATCCAACTCTAGCCAAGAATATCTAGATAGGCTTTAAGCCAATTGATATTTGTATTCATTTGTATTTCTTTTTCATTTAAATTTTGTGAAATAATAATATCAAAATATTTCTTTATAAAATATGTTTTGTTCTGACAGTGCAAGTATGTTCAAATAAATGCAACTGAAGGGGGCTGAAGGACAGCCACTCTCATAAAAGCCACAGAGCTGTCCCCACAAACCCTTATGGAATGAACTGTTCAGATTTTTCAATGCTTTATGTTGTAACAGCAAAATAAAATGCCCAGAAATGAGCAGTGCAGGATAAGAACTGAGTAAAGTTGATATGGAAAAATGCTTGCTTAAAGATAAATAGCAGAAGGAAAGCTATTTTTTTCACTGGCTAGGCAAAACCTTAGGGAAGTCAACTGGTTGCATAGAATGAAAAAAAGCAGAGAGGGCAAAGCAGAGCTGATAAACTGCTGCTTTCAACAGAAGATAAATGACCATGATGGCCTAGCTTCCACATTTATGAGGAGAGTCTTTTTTATCTTAACAAGGAATGCAGACTTTACATTTCTGTTTTCAGCTTTATTTTTATGGAATCTGACTTTCCCTTTGAACAATTTAGATTTAGATTAAAAGATTCTTTTCCAGAAGTCTTTTCCTTTTTTTTTATTTTTAACAGTGATCCACAGCACATCATATTGAGTAACATTTAATTAGGCCATTTATATTCAGTATAATGTTCCAAATTCCACAGAGTAAAAGATTTTAATTTATTTTTTTACTTGGAGCCACCTATAATGTTGATTTGCAGGACCACTTTTAGAAAAGATGGTTGAAAAAAGTACCAAACATATACAATGGGCCCAAACTATACAATGTTTTCCAGCAAGGAATAAATAAGAAAGAAGTTTAGAATGAATGAGAAGACTTAAATGCTGGTTTGGGTCTCGAGGCTGACATTACATAACAGCCACTTCCATTTCTGTAGTAGCTTCCACTTCAACACATTATCACCAGAGTTTCTGTTACCCCAGGCTCCATTTCACACTCATTAACACCACCCTCCAGCCGTCATTAGGATTCACTACAGAGGAGTTTAAACCTATTCAGAAATTTTCTGTGATCCATGCCGACTTTGTGACTTCATTCCAGAAGAGACTCACAATCTGTCTGGACAGCCCAGCATAAACCCTGAACATATTAAACAAAAGTGAAAGGATTTATCTGAATTTGCTCTTCACTGTCTTCTTTGACCATGGGCAGACTCCCTTCCCTTTTTCAAAGCAGGTATCTTTTACCATCTGCCCTGTCCTGGTTTAGAGCA
>VXBI01000020.1:128867-166635 GCA_013397375.1 Toxostoma redivivum | reverse complement strand
ACCTTCTCCATGCAGAGAGACTCTACTGACCAGCAAACCTCTAGTAGCTGGCTCAAAGCCCACTACTCCATCGCAAACTGCTGTGGGGGGGCCTGAGGAGAAACCTGGGAAAACAGAGAAAAATCCCAAGATGGCAGCAACCCCATGGCAGGAAAAAAGAAACCTAGCCTCCCCTGTGGGCATGGCTCTGCCCCTGGTCCAGCCCTGGTGGGGCGTGACTTCAACGTACCCTAGCCCTGGAAGATCGTCCTTCCCACTGCTGCCCAGCCTCCGAAGGGCAGGGTCCTGACCCCAGTTCTGACTTTGGAGGGTGTGTCTTCGCCCTGACAAGAAGGCGTGCCTCTGCCCTGAGTTGCCATCAAAACCCCCGCCAAGAAAGAGTGATTCCCAATGACGACACACCTAGAAGCCCACTGGAACCCGGAAGTAAAAATACCAAAGCCATAATCTCAACTCCTGCTTCAAGGAACAGCTCCAATCTTGCTACAATCTCCAAAGCCAAGCCTGCAAACACGATTCCAAATCTTTCTACACCTCCAACTGAAAACTGTAAGTTTATAAGTTTAAGAGGGAGATCTTCAAGTCCCCAATCCAGTTATAATACAGCCCCATAACAAGCAGTATCAGTGGGAGCAGAGAAATCTCTATCCAACAAATAATTACCTTTCAGCTAACCTTCCACGAAACATTGGGAAGGAGAAACACATAAATATAGAAGGAGAATGTCTGCAACCATATAGCATTCTAAAACAGCCTTGATCACGCAAAAAGCCACTATCTTTGGTAGGGGGTAGGACTCAAAAACATACACTAGCACCAAAATAAAAAAATCAAAGCATGGGAAAAGCCTCTACAAAATACCTGCGAAGTGAAAAGTAGTAAGAAAAGAATTACCAAAATAAATTTTTATAGAAACAATAACAAACAAGCCAACCTGGAAAGATACCACCAGACACATGGAAAATCTAGAACACAGCAACAGAAAACAAGCCATCTTCTCAACAAATACAGCAAGATACTAGTTGCCTTCTGTCTTAAGACAGTGAAAATGCAAATTAGAGAACTTAACACCATCACCCAAAACAATACAAATAGCAATATTTATCTCCAACAGAGCTCAACAGCTGTTTCACCCACCTCTAATTTAACTTTGTGAAAGCCTGTATATTTTGCAAACTTTACTAAGCTAATATTAACTTTGTTAACCTGTTTCTCACAGTTGCAAAGAAGATACCATACCGGTACTACAAATATGGGTTGCACTTTACTAAATATGTCCTAAAGTTTGTAGTACAACGTTTTTACTGTTGTTCACAAGTATTGAAACTAAAATTTCACAAATCAATTCTTTTACAGTTGCTGAAAAGGTATTTTATCAATGTTGCAAATATAGATTTTTAAGTAAATGTTGAAGTTCACATTGTTAACTTTATTCATATACATTTCACTAGCATCATACTCAATCAGCCATCCTTAAAAATTTGAAGATCTTGCTTATTCTAAGTTCCACAAAACAAATCCATGTAGATTAGTTTTAAAAATATATTTAATTAACAAATTACAGTTGCACAGCTTTCTAAAATACCTACCTCTAATCACTTCTGTTTACAATGTTTTAAATTAATTAAAGGTTTGTTTTTCAAATATAATAGAAAATTTTGCCTAGTCTAAAGTCTCAACTCTGGCCATGTTGTAGATTCTGACTAAGTAAAAGGAAATGTTTACTATCAAAGCCTTCTCAGCCTATTTCAGTTATGGCCAGATTGAAATTTGACAGACAAGGAGAAAAAAATATAAAATACAGACATTTCTGAGCTAAAAATAAAAGCAAGTCATTTTGACTTGCTGATTTAGCCTTGCAAAAGCTAAAACTTTTTTTCCTTTGAGATAAACATGAAGAATCTAATCTGGAGAAGATTCTCCTAAGTTATCATATAAAGGAAAGCTTCTCAATAGTATTAAAGACTAAAATTGGTAAAACATATAAGCAATTATAGTTCTCACCACAATGAGGTAATTCAAAAGTGCATGTGTTGTTCCTGTCATAATTTCTAAAATAAAGGGGGAGAAAGGAGAGATGGAAACATGTGTTCTTAATTGAAAGTTTTAAGTTAAAAGGTTTTTGTTTTTTAAATAAAAAAAAGAAAGGGGAGTAAGGAGAAAAGGAAATATGTATGTTCTTAATTGAAATGGTTTAAAGTAAGTTAAATGGTTTCTTGTTTTTTAAAATGTTAATGGTTTTGAACAAAATAGTTCTTGTTTAATGTTGGACTGTATCTTTAAAGTTTCTAAGCATTGAGCCTGTAACATGTTAAGCTAAAAAATTATAATGTCAACAGTTTTACTTAACAGTTTTTCTAAATAAAAACACCACAACTCCAATGATACATCAAGCATATCACTAACTGTGGAACACTAAACTTATTAAATTCAATAACAAATTTTACTTTTCAAATTTTAACTGAGAAAGGGTGAATTGTGTATATTGCAGCTTTTCTAAAAGATGCAATTTGAAACCCAGCCAGCCTGTTAAGTGAGAATGTATCATTGGCTGAGGAAATGAGTGACTGAAATTGCAGCCAATTATCTGTGTATGC
This sequence comes from Toxostoma redivivum, assembly GCA_013397375.1. Lineage (NCBI taxonomy): Eukaryota > Metazoa > Chordata > Aves > Passeriformes > Mimidae > Toxostoma > Toxostoma redivivum. Next base: position 164,038 of record VXBI01000020.1, on the reverse strand, counting down.
CCGGGAAAACTCAATCACCCTGCTTAAGGGTGCTCACAAAGAATAAAATTGATTAAGTCTTGTTACGTGAATCAGGAGTGCTGGCGTATTTGTCTCAGACCCAGCACCTCCCCGGCAGCCCAACTGATGTAACACAATTTGACATAAGAGAGGCATGAGTAGATCATCAAAATCAAAAAATGAGAATTAATTGCTCAAGTCAAATGACTTATAGAAAAAGAAAAGGGGGGTTTGGTATAGACAGGTAATGTGATGGATTGGCTCTTGCAATTAAGGGATGAATATTGTGTATATGTTAAGAAGTTTTATCGATGTATGGTTATGTTATTGTGGTTTGTTGTCTACACATTCTCTGTTCTCCCCATAGTCTCCTTCCCCCCCTCAACATTGTTGCCACGAGACAGCCTTGGGTGTGAATGACTTGTGGAGGGAGGATGTGTTCATGTGCCGCATGGGATGGGAAAAGCTTGTTGCTAGGGGGCATGGCATGACAACACCTGACTTCCAGTCAAGTGGCAAGAAAGTAGTCTCCACCAATGGATGGCAGAAAAGAGTTGAGTGACAGACTTTGGGAGAGGCCAGGGTTGGCTGATGCAAACACCCCTTCACCCCGCCCCCCAGGGTAGAAAAGGTGGAGCAGCCATTTTGTAGACTAGCATGTGGCAGATGGTGTGCTGTATGTTCCTGGCGCCACATTTCTTTCCTTATTCAGTTCTTTGTTGTATTTGTTAAGGTTTAATAAACCTTTGAAATTTTAAAAGCAAGTGTAGTTTCTCACATTTCAACACACCAGCACAGAGGGTAGTCCTGCCTTTTCACTCAAGTTTAGACTGATGCCTTTCCTGTGTAGATGTAAATGGGCCTCCTTTACTGCAGGTGAAATAGAGAAATTGAGAAGTAAGAATCAAATATTAAGACAGATTTTGACTAAAAAGGGGACTGACAAAACTATATTGTTGGCTGTAATTTATGGTACTTGCAAAACAGGAAGAGAGCCAAGCTGCAAAATGAAGTTGATGGATTAAATGTGTAAACAGGATGGAAAGACAAAGACCCCACAGGATAAGGGGGTCCCCAGATCCCTGAGGCCGGGAAAACTGATACCAAAGTCCGGAAAATGACCAAAGGACTAAAGAGAGAGCATGCGCAAGAAGGCGAGGTGAAAAGTTCAAATTGAGAGGAAGACTATTTACTTCATCTGAAGACCCCCGGACGACCACCAGAGCGACTCAAAAGAAATAATGCGCAGTCACAAAGAGGCGTGAAACTAATTTCCATATGAAGCGGGGATAGGCAATGAATATATATTAGGCAAATTGTATATTCCTAGTTTGTAGACAATAAAAGGCGAGGCGCAGGTTGCCAAAAGTGTGCATGTTTTTGGAGGAGCTATCCCCCATGCACCTCAGCGCTGAATAAATACATACCTACTCTTATAACTTATTTTCGTGAGTTATAGAGTGCTTTTCCGCGCATCACAGGGGTGTAATGTTTGTGGTTAGAAGATCAAAGAAAATCTACTAGCTTCAGCAATTAATTTTGGTTTCAAGAGAAAATTGAAATCAAATTGCAGCGTTCATGCTGTGTGAACTAAAAATTATGTAATACTCCCAAAGCAACTCTGCACTGGTTGTTCACCTGTTGGTTATACAGAATGAAGCCAACATTTATTTATATAGCTATTTATTTATGTAATCTTGACATGTGTTTTTGAGGGAAGTAATTTAGAATTTCTAGGATAAGTCTTGAACGTGAAAGAAAAATTCTGCAGCACTAAATGGATCTGTGTTGCTGTAGAATGCATTGATTACACTGTAGCATCATTGTGCACTGATTAAGAAAGTTTTCAAGTAGCTATAAATAAATTCCTCCATGCCCATATGTGGATATGGGTAATGCAAATGAGACTGATAGTTCTGCAGATTTAATCAGCATATGCAGCATGATAATGAGGATGCCATGGCAAGAGCAAACAGAGCTCTGACTGCAAGAAGATTGAATCAAGTCGGGGTTACGGGAAATAAGATTTTACTAAGTCGAAATGTAAAGTTTGTCTATGTGATGATTAACAAGATGATTGTAGTGAAATATTACATGTCTTCCTGTAAATGGTATATAAGCACATGTAGTGCTCAGTAAAAATCAGATTCTGATTACCATTCAGTGGCCCCGTCTCTCTCTCATTGTTGATACCCAGAGGAGCACTCTGCGTCTGAACAGTATTTGATTAGGAACCTAGTGCCTGAGGGAACTGGAAAAGAGACAGACATTCAAGGCCTTGAAACATGGAGAGAAATACAAAACAGGTATTTTCTAAGCAGTAGCATTTTACTGTTAAATATTTTTCTAATTAACAAAGTTTGGATGTTACATAAGCAAGCAACACAGTCATAACATGTCCAGTGTATATGTGAGTCATCAAAAGGCAGGCTCTGGGTAGGAAATGCCATGGGCATCTCTCCTTAAAATCAGCATCAGAAATAGAAGATCTGTGCTAGGTCTTTAATTTCCTGTATCCAGGGGCTTCTCTAATTAGGGAAAATTAAATAGTAAAGACTCTCTCTGGGAATGCTCTTAGAGAAGCAGGATCCATGCAGGAGCTACTCAGTTCAGCTCATAAATCATAAACAGCAATATCTGTTACTCGTGACTTCAGGTGAGGGATTGAAGACGCTGCCTCATGAAGACCTGTGTTCCAGGGTATCAGGGACTCTCATTAATGTTTGATCTGTGTTAGTTACCATGTGCTGGCTAATGACTTTATTTTATTTGTCCTTTTTAGTGAAGGTAGACCAGCAGAAATTTGTTGCTTCCTCTTCTGTTAAAAAACAAGTAAAAGAGTTGTATTAGGTAAATTTAAATTCAGTCCCCAAAGCACAGCTCTTCAATTCTACAGCTTTTATTGCAATGAGTGCCTGAAAGAAAAGGAAAAAAAGCCTTATGCCAGTGCAATTCACCCAGTTTTGAAGCTTCCAGTGAGTTAAATGCGATTACGTGCTTGGGTCAGCTTTCACACTGGTCCTTTGGGTAGATGGCTGCTTATGCAGCTGCAAGTGGATGGGCATTGCCAATTTCTGTGACTGCTTGGCAAAAGCTCACTGTGCCTATGCTCACAAATAGAGCAGTGCTAGCAGCAGCATTTTTGGGAGTGAAGTACTATTGAAAAGTATAAAGGAAGACAGGATAAAACAAAAGTGCCAAAGTTGCAATGTACAGTTAGTGCATAATGTGCATAATTTTTTTTAGAAAGAGCTCAAAGTAGAGGCTGAGTTTAAACAACTGCCTGCTGAATATTTTGTATGACATACAATCAATAAAACATTATCCTTGAAAATCTTAGGAAGGTTAATTATGCCGGAAATAGAGTGCTAAGTGTGAAAAACAAAGTTCATAATACAGAATTTTAAAAGTTTAATAAGGGGTAAAGCAAGGGACAAAAAACAGTCAGCGCTGGGGTGTTTTTGGCGACTAGCCAAAGAACACACCGTCAGTGTAAAACGGGGGTACTTCTATTCTCATGAGTTTATATATTATTCAAGAATTCCTTTTAGTTTTTGACATTCCAGGAACTCTCTTGCTTGGTTTTAACCTCTGACTTGTCTGCAGGACATTCTGTAGGTTAGGCCAATATATTTTATTTCTTCCTGTGTTTCCATCTTGTTGTTTTACACTCCCTGCTAGCGAGTAGTTGATAAATCCCTCCCGGATGCTTATGCTTTGGTTTCTGTAATTTTATCACTTGGAGAGGCCAGTACACAGATGTAAGAAAAATAAATATTTTACATCATTCTCTAAATTGATTACATAGAGATATTTTAGTCTCTATTTTAACATTTTGCTAAAGCCTACGATATCTTTATCACACTACTATTCATATAAACTATACAGTGTATACATAAACTGATGTTATACTCTACAAAAGCAGTTAAAAGTAAGTATAAATTGTACTATATCAAAATACTTGTGAGGCAAAAATCTAATCTATGAATGTGAAAGCCAATATGATATTGTCTGTAACACAAGTGCACAGAAGTTCCTGGGAAACAGGAAGACCTACTCTATTTGTACTGAATGACAGATTGTGTAAGAAAGAGGAGTGAATCTTGCACGGAGGTGGGAAAAGATAGTAACTCTGGGAAGTCCTCGGCACCAGAGACTGGAACACAGTAGGCAGTGGGGCGTCCAGCCCTCTGAAACTTTGTTCGTGGTTTTTGTCCGTGTCTCTCTCTGCGACCCCAAACCCCACCTGCAGTGCCAGGCCGAGCGCTGACTGGAAAACACACCTGGGTGGCAAACACCGTCTNTAGAAAACCCCTAAAAACAACGAATATAACATCCAAAACTAAAAACGGTACTCCCAAGTATGAAAAACCGAGGAGAAGATGAAATCGCCAACCAAGGACTTTTCTGCCTTGTCACCATGACCTAAGAGCATCCAGCCGACGTGAGATCCCTAGACTAGGAGCTAGCCCTTTAGTTTTTTTCCGAGGGGCTCTGGTAAGCACGGAAGCCCCAGTTCTGCTGCCTAGCAAAGCTGACTTTCTCCTGTTTTGATTCGTTTATCGGGAGTAGCAGTGGTACACGTAACGCTTCAGGCCACCACCCAGAGCTGATCTGTTAAGAGAGGCATTTAAAGGGAGCGGGTCTCCTTGCTCTTATTTACTTCAGTCTCTAGTGACATTTGTCTGTCTTGTGGGCTGAAAATGGAGTCAGGTTTGGTCAGAACTGAAAATGGGACTTGTACCTTGGGCAGAACGGCCACAGCACCTTCTGCCCCGCCGCGAGCAAGGGAGGTGCAGTGCTGTGTGCAGGAGCGGCAGAAGGGCCGCTCCCCGGGGCACACGAAGCCGAGACACGGAACTCCCGATTCCCGCTCCGGGGCACATAAAGCCGGCACCCCCTGTCCCCGCTCCGGGGCACAGCAAAGCTGGGACTCGGCACCCAGTTCCGGGAGAGGCCGCCGGGGCTGCGGCCGCCACGCGGCCTGGGGCGCGCAGAGCCCTGCGGACGCTGTAGTCTCGGTTCTCGAGCCGACGGGAGTTGTAGTCCTATTATAGCAGCGCAGCGCGGCCTCTTGGCGGCAAGGACTACAGCTCCCAGCATGCCTTGGGAGTCCCGCCCTCTCCTGCCTGGAGCCGCAACTGCGAGAGCGGAACGGGCACGGCGGTGGAAGTGCTGTGCTGTGAAGGGCCGTGCGATGTGGCTGAAGCCCGAGGAGGTGCTGCTGAAAAATGCTCTCAAGTTGTGGGTGCAGGAGCGCTCCAACCAGTACTTCGTGCTGCAGAGGCGGCGGGGCTATGGCGAGGAGGGCGGAGGCGGGTTAGCAGGTACTGCCCCCGTGGGGCCGGGGCAGGGCTGGAGCGGGAGGACGGAGGTCTTGTCGGCCCCGGGACCCCCAGCCAGAGGGACAGGAAGGGACCTGCTCGAGTTCTGGAGCCCCGGACCTTCCTGGGTTTCTCGTGTGGCTTTTCTCGCCTTCCTTTCCCTGGATAGCGCTGCCCTAGGGGCAGCAGAGTACGGCGGGGACGGATACCCGGCAGGGTTGGGGGCGGCTCGATCCCCGGGTCACCGAGGAACTGTGGACAGCTCAGCCCAGCCTCGGCACGGGCTGAAGAGCCTCTGCTCCAGCGGAGTCCGGCAGAGCTCCATGGGCAGCTTGGTGTAAGTGGACGCATCTGGAGAAGGACTGATCTATCTTGCTTTGGGAAGATGCTAATTTCCAAATCCCTTTTTCTGCGTGCATCTGAGGCTGCTTGAGATCAATTCCTGCTCAGGCATTTCTGATTGCTTGTTTTAAAAACAAGCATATGATTTGACGGAGCCTGTCAGCAGTGGTGGGTCAGGAAAGAGACAGAGGGGTGGGACAGGAAATTGACCATCTCAAAAAAATTGAATGGAATAAACTTTATTCCATGAGAACTTCAAGGCATGGAGCTGAGTTTCTATTTATAATTCTTGCCTGTTTGTATCATCAGGGATTCCAGGGGCCCCAGCTACTCTTGAGATCTCTGTGATGATGGCAGCTATGCTGACTAGAACTGGTTCCTTTATAGGCTGGTGGTGTCTGTCATTGACCCTGTAAAGGAGAAATGCTACAGGGAATCAGCATAAAGTCATTCCTTAGTGGGATGTGGTTCTCGAACGTTTTGCATTTTTGTAGGTTTTCTAGGCTCTCTCTGATTTGTGTCATCCTTAAGGAAGCTATGTTAAACATGAGGTATAATTGTGGAAACATTTATTAATTTTACTGGACAAAACCACAAGGCTCAAACTTCTGGCTGATGAATTTCAATATAGAAATGGCCCTTGCAGCTCTAGGTGGGGCATTCTTCATTGGCATCTAAATGAACCCTGGCAGGGCGCATGAAAAGTGTAAAAGAAAGCATCCCAGAATCCCAGGTGGCTATGCATATCATAGTATTATAAGCAATAGGTAATGTCAGGCTTTGGCTTAGAACCAATGGTGATATATTGCAAGCTTAGAAGTCTTGTGGGGATCAGGCTTGATGGCCTGTTCTCTACCTTGATATATTTGGAAGCCAAGGAAATCAAGTTGCTGTGTAGGTTGACTTTCTGCATGACAAAATTTATTTAAGGACTGTAATTGAAGTGGAACAATGAGAACTAGAATAAGTTGTTCTTCTGGAAACCTCCTGATAGGCTTACAGCTGGGCCCTCCAAGTGCCCTTTGGGTTTTGGTGAAGGTGAGGCTTCTGTAACAGCTGTCCTATCCTTGGTGGCTGTTGACAGTGTGAGAAAAACACTTGGATGGGATAGTTGCTGTAGTATGCTTTTTTTGATGTGGCATTGCGCATTTTATTTCTGTAACTTTTCTTGTAAATTCTTACAGATTCTTCTCTGCAAGTTATGTTCTTCCCTGGACAGAAGCAAAAGGAGTGAGATGTTCTTGAATTAAAATTGTGATTAAGAAAGATTAACAAGACAGTTGCATAAAAATGCAATTACATTTATGTTTGCAGGTTTGGAAATATTCAAACCTCCTAGGTATAAGCCAATGTGATTTGCTGTGCCTGTGCTTAATTTGATATTGCTGCATATCACTTGGGAAAATTATCACTTCCTTTAGGAAAAAGCAAAGCACAGCTGTTGTGTTATGAAATAATCCCAAATGTCCCAGTAGTCTTGTTCTCCTAAAGAGCATTTTACAGCTGGTGAGATGAGGTTGGAGGTGACTGGCAGCACTGAGGGACTGGGAGTTAAGAGCGAAAGAGGGACAGTGCCTCAAGAAAGGAGTGGAAACCAAAATGGGCGGTGCTGCAGGGTTTGAATAGCCCTAATGGGGATGTGACAAAGGATTCCCAAAAATACAGTACAGTTGATAAGACATGCTTTAAGGAGAAAAGTTTTGAGGAAGCAGCTAGTACTTGGAGAAAGGTACAGACAAAGGAGCAAAAGATAGATGTCAACAGAGGTACTTACCTGAAGGAAGGCAGGGAATTCTGGTGCTGTCCTAGGAATAGAGTGAAGTCTGCAGTTGGATTTGTTTGTATGACCCCTCTGGACTGACCGGAACAGGACCAGTTTGTAGTCTGATGACAGGGAGCTGTTAGGCTTGTTTGCACACACACACACACACACACACACACACACACCAGACTTCTGGGTTTGGTTGTGTGAATAACTTATAAACAGGTCCAGAAATACCTTGTGCTGGTTGTGCTCAGCCTTGCCTCCCTCCCTGCAGATATCTACCTGCTTAGCATTATACTTCGTTCTCTTTGTTTTAGAGCTCCCCTAAGGATACAGATGCTGTAACTTGTCTGAGTGGTGCTCCATTGGGTAATTCATCATACAATGGGCTGTTCCAAAGTATGTTGTCTGACAGTACCGCCATGTGACCTTGTCCTCTGATTGTTCTGTCTCCTGTAGAGCCACTCTGGGAGAGCTGATCAGGTTTTCCAGAGTGGATGGATAAGAATATAGTTATGAATACATGTGCTGTAACTAAGGTCTAGTGAGATTAAGCATGCTGGTCACAGAGCTCTACCTTTGGTTCTAATTTAGGCAGGACCTTGATTAGCAGATGGGTATGCTGGGAGTAGTGATACAAATGAGTATTTGGTGTCATAGTATTCCAACCTTTCACTGAAATTTGAACAAACAGATTGTTTATTTCCTGCTTCTGTTGTTTCAATTTGCCTCTTTCTGCTTGAGAAAGGTAAGTAAAATGCAGCTGTGAGAGGAGAAAAATATATCAGTGAAATAAATATGTGGTTGTTAACTAGTCTTCCCTGTGCCATGCTTGGAAAGGTAGGGAAAACTTGTGACTCTTCCAAGTTCTGGATCTCCTGTGGCAATTGTTGCTATCCCAAATCTGTCAAAGGCCCCTGCTGGTACTTCACTGTTTAAAAGCTGTGGCTTGTTGTGTGGGCCATTGCTGGTTTGCTTGCATGCACAGGAGGTTGGGAGAAGGGGAGGCACAGCTGAGCAGGGATGTGGACTGTGGGGAAATTTTCCTTCTCTGACATCTGACAGAGGGAACAATGTTCAAGTACTAGTTGTGGATGTCAATGGCAAGAACCTTGTCTCTAACAAAATTTCATGGTGGACCAGTTAAAAAAGTACTTGGTGATCTATGTACAAACTTAAAAGAAATTTATTTTGGTAGGCACTGCAGAATGAGAGATGAACCTTGTGATCTAGGTTGACCCAGTCTGCAGCACAAAGGTGCATGCTTTTCCAAACTTCCTGATCTGGGTAGAAATCATTTATCCATGCTGGTGTTTTAGCACACAGAGCTTTTGGTGTGGCTTCCTTGCTATGGGTCCTCAGCCTTGATAGGAATCAAATAGGAAATCTTCTGATTAATGAAGCTCTGAAATTATGTCAGCTACATATTTTTTTTGCAGCAGCTGTAGCAGAGATTATTTTGCAGTGCCTATATTGGTGAGACAAATAACATCCATCTGTTAAGATGCATGTTTACATTTGGGGATGACTGGTAGAAAAAGTTACCAGCATGTGCTTCCCAGTTTCTGTCAGACAGCTTTTCAGAAATAAAAACAAAGAGCAACTGTGATCTGCAGTACTTTTTTCTGTTCTTACCAAGTATACCAGTGCTTACTTTTTTCAGAGTTGCGCTTGTAGTTCTTCCTATTTCTAAGGATTTCTTTCTTGCTGCATAGAGGCAAGGTTAAACACACACCTTAGTTTAATGAGTTGCTGTTTTCTTACCTGAGTCATAACCACTGACCATAATGCACTTGAATTAGTGTAAATGGAAATGAAATCTTTTTGCTCTGAAGGCTTAAACTGATGTGTTTTTTGTCTAAATTGACGTAGAACATTCCCATCTCAGCCTATGCTCAGTATTTCCTTAAGCTGGAATTTCTTAGTCATGAAATCAAGTTCACTTACAAAATTAAATTTAGCCAGAAAATAGTTATGTGCCTAATTTGAGGATGCTGGAAAAGGAGTGTTATTCACACACAAGTTTGCATTCCTGTATTTTAAATCAAATACACAGAGATGATGTCTTTTCATGGTTTATATCATTGAAATCTGGGGCTTCAGTCCTTTTTGTTTTTTAAAAACAGAACTGAAATGCTCTATAAAAGTAGTTGCTTATAGAAAGAAGCTTTATCCTGTCACTGTAAAGAAATATTTGCTGTTATGTTTCTTCCCTGTTACTGCATCCTGTACCAGAGAAGCCTTAGTGGAAGTTACAGAGCATCTGCTAAGTTTTGATTCCAATGGATCTGCATTTCTGGGCTTTTGATGTATTTTTTCTCCCTCTGTCCCACTGGGGAGGGGGATGATGGAGCATCTTGGTGGACACATGACATCCAGCCAGGGCCAGCCCACCTATTGCAAACTTGATTGTTTTACAGTGTTTTTTCCTCTTTGATTCTGCTCTGATTAGACTGTAAATTCTTTAGATTATGGAAGGGAGCAGTTTTTTCTGGAATGAAACTGGGTGTAGCTGCAGAATATCACTTTCTGTAGTTGTTGCCACTCACGCAGAGCTTTTACAGTATTTTCCAGAAACTATTTTTATGATGATATAAATAAGCTAAAAATGAGAGCTCAATTGTATATCAGGTTATCTGCTCTTCAAAATCCTTGCTGCAATGGGGTGCCCAGTGTGGTGCTAATAGAACATTTCTGTTTGTAAGGAACTCTTACATTGTTAAATATTATATGTTCCTTAACACCTTGAATATAGCAAAACAGGCTATCTGATCCAGTTTTAATATAATTAATTATTGACCTCAAAGGCATTGTTATGCATTAGAGGAGAGACCAGGCCTGTGCTAACTTCGCTTCTGAAGAATAATGCTCTTTGAAAAAAAAGACAGAAGCATGTTTTTTTTGCTTCTCATTTTTCATCAGTAAAAGGAAACTAATACTGTTTGCGTTACACTAGTCCCACAAAGGATAGGAAGTAGTCAAATTGTTATACTACTTTAGTAGATCCATAGAAATAAAAAAGCTGTAACTGATGCTATTCCAGGAGAAGAAAATAAAAATCTTTGAGATTGTGGTTTCAAAAGGACTGAAATAAAGCACCAATATTAGTATTCTCTTGGTGTACTTAGTGAAATAAATATAAGACAAAGTGGTGTTGACCCCTAGTGGCAAAATGCTGGGCAGTTATTAACATGTATTGTCAATTGATACGTGCTCTAAATTGGTACAACTGAGAGCAAAATTCAAGGCTGATGTTTTGTGGCATATCTCTGAGCTAATGTTGGTATTTTCCTAACCAAATTTTTTGAGACATATTGGGAATTACATATCTGTATTTCAAAGCTATTATGGATCATTGCCATTTACTTTGGTTTCTGGAGTATTTTACCCTATTCACTGAATAATCTAGGTATTTCCCAGTAGTTTTACTCAAGCAGCTATGAAACTGAAAATGTTCTCTAAAAGCAGAGCCTTTTTTTCCATATAAATATGTATCACTTTCCATAGATATAGCTGAAATCATTCCCTGAGCAAAGCAGGAGGATGATTAGGTGGAATGCCCAGGAGAAACTTTAGTTTTAAGCAGAGATGAAAGTAGGAGACCCTCTGTAAGTTGTCCCTTGGTTCCCATTGGGAAATAACAATCCAAGGGAGGGAGTGCTTGGGGAGAAACACACAAGAACTTGAGGGTATAGCAGCCCTGACCAATAATGCAGTATTCCAAACATTGGCAGCTCCTGGAGGACTTTCAGGACTAGGATGCAAAGATGAGTGAGCCTTTGCTTGTAACTCACAATTATGACAGTGTCCATAGCCATGGAAGTAGTTTGTACTGTGCTGACGGGCTATTTGTTGCCTTAGGCTCAAACCTAGATCCCATTCATGACTTGTGGCGATGCTGAGGTGATGGATACCCACCTGGTACAGTTAATTGTGTCTAAAAATCTGTTGACCCTCTATCTCGGTTTAAAAGACAGATGTCTGCTAAGGAAGGCAGAAACCTCCCCTGGATTGGAAAATGTAAACTCCCTCCCTCCAGTTATTATGATTTTGAAATTAATGGGCTCTCAGGCAAACATATGAGGATAGGAGTAATAGTTCTTTACTAGTGTGTATAACAAGGCAAACAAAACAACAACAACTATGGAATTAATAACAAACAGAACAGGGACCCAGTAACACTCCCCTTGGCTGCAGGCACTTTCCCTTAGGTGCAGATCCAGTCACAGCCAGCAGGGGCACTGGTGGCTCCCGGTGGGCAGGGAAGGTGCCATCATCCCCGCGTGGCTTCAGGGGGCGCTGTGGCACAAACTCGGGGAGCACGTGTGTCTTAGGATGCAATACAGGATGTGACCAAAAGTATGTATTCTATCACCATCTGTTGAAAACAAGTGGGGCAGTAATCCTTATCTCTGTGGGAGATATACTTTACTAGTGGGCCATCTGTTAAAATCAGGTGGGGCAGTCATCCTTATCTTTTCCACAACCCATCCTTTCCCCAGGAAGATATCGTCTGTTAATGGGCCATTAAGTCCCACTAAATGACAATGTAATAAAACTACATCATCCCATTAGGTCTCACTGTATGACTGATAAAATTACATCATCCCATTAGGAAATGCTTCAGCCAGGGGAAGGAGCCAAGCCTTTCCTACCTAGATAAAAACTGAAATCTGGAACACCAAGGCAGCTTTTTTCCACTGGATTCCAGAAAAAATCCTGAAGCATTCCATGTCATCACTGGACCTTTGGAAAAAACCTGCACCCTTCTACAGAACCACTGCTTCAACTGAACCACATCTGTCATCCAGGAGGACTGCAGCCATCATTTAATCAGCCTACTACCAGCACCCTGACTGTCGGGGTGTCAGGTTATATTCTGACTCTGTCAGTGTTTTTAGGTTTGTTCTTTGTAGTACTGTATTTCTGTTTTCATTTTCCTAGTAAAGAGCTGTTATTCCTATTCCCGTATCTTTGCCTGAGAGCCCTTTAATTTCAAAATCATAATAATTTGGGTGGAGGAGGTTTGCATTCTCCATTTTAAAAAAGAAGCTCCTGCCTTTCTTGGCAAACACCTGTCTTTCAAACCAAGACAACACGGTAATGGCAGCAAGGCCGAGACAGCAAGGGATAGAAGATAGGCTTTGCTTCAGGAACCCCGGGGCAGTGTCAGTCCTGGTGCTCCAGCAGAACTCTCGCAAACAGCACACTGGCAGGGCAGGGGTGCGGGATCCAGCAACAGAGGAAGAGGCAGCTCCCAGCTGGGTTATGGCGGTGGTAGTGGTACCTCCTTCTCCAAAGGCATGAGTGAGCAAGAGAACAACCGCCCCTGCCTCAAGTACCCAGCCATCAGTGCTTCTTTAACAACTCAATGGGAAAAATTCCACAGGTAACAAGTATAAGAAAACCCAGCCCTCAACACCTGCCAAGGAAACTGGAGCTTGATGGCATTTTGAGGAGTGCTGCATTCTAGTGCACTGTGGTAACCAGTGGCTCAAGCTGAGTTGCCTTATAAATGGAGAATAGTATCCTTATAATGTATAATAGAAAATGTTATTAGGAAATTTGTGAACTAAATAATGCAACATTTGCTGAAGCAAAGCCGTCTTTGACATCAGCTAAGTGTCATGACTCGTTCAGTAAGCAAAAGCTGCTTAAACAGACATAAATGTTACTTATTCAATGTCCATCTTCAGTCAGGAACTACAAAATAAACTTTCCAACAGCACCTTACAAACTGTTAATTGTAGACAAGACCAGAGATGTAATGTACTGCTCTGATTGTTTTTTTTCCACATTTTTTTTTCTTTTTTATTTATTTCTTCCCCCCTGCCTCTGGTTGTTTATTTTGGTGCTTTTTCATAATTATTTACTTCCATGTTTTTGAGGAGAAGCAAAAACATTTGAAACTTGAATAGCCACAATGAGGTAGTCCCATAGGCTCAATGCTGAAAGTGTATCCTCAGGATGCTCTATGGATGAGTGTCTAGACTTATCAATTCTGCCTTATTTTGTTTCCTTGTATTCTTTCACAATTTCTATTTTTCAGAATTTGAGGGAGAGTGAATGGAAAGAAAGTGAAACCCAAACCACCAAAGCAGCCAACCTAAAAATTCCAAAATAACTTTTGAGGGATGCATTTGAAGTAGTCTAAATCTAGTACTTCTGCAGAGTATTAAAAACCAAAATCAAAAGATCATTTTCCATTAAACCGGGAAGGGTATTTAAAGATATAAAGATTCTGTAAGGGCTATGTTAGTTTTGTATTCCAGCTCTCTACTCTTAAAAGCATTTTTTGGGAATGCTTTGCATCCAGGATCTCAACAGGTTTCTGGAACAGACTTTACAACAGCTTTTTGAGTAATTGTGTCATGTTTTTTTTTGGGTAATCCTGTCTCTTGTTTTGCTCTTCTTCTGTAGGAGGCTAAGAGCGTGGTGTGATTGCTTTGGTAGCTTTGCTTCTGTTATAAATTACTCACCACAATTGGGTAGGTCAATCAATAAGGTGATTTATTAATTAGTTGATAAGGAACGGGCAAACAGTGCTGGGGGCCTGGGGAGTCTGCGCTCCACAAACACATCCGTCTTACCCCTGGTCACTGCTCTTTCTATAGGCAGTTTCTGTTGGGGCCATGTCATGCCTACTATGCTAAGGTACAAGTCTGAGCAAGCCCGAACATGTTGGCTTAGCACTCAAACAGCATTGGCTACCTGCCCCCACCAGGTCTGGACAAGGCTTAAACATGTTCTCAGGTTACACTCCTAGCAAGCAGGTAACAGCAGTAACAAGTCTGTTCATGTTTGCACAAGCCCGTGTTCCTTATGCATAAAAAGTGGATACAATTCATAATTATAGTGGCAAAATAATAAAAAATACATAAAAACAAAAGCCAACAATTCACAGCAAAGTGATTTAAACAAATATAATAAAATAATTATATTTTCCTGTGTCTCATGTCCATGCTTTACTTTGAGTCCAGTATTCTTGTTTATATTGATGCCATGGTGTGTTTCTATCATGACACAAATCACTATTTAGCATCTCACACTTCAATTGACTTTTCTCTTTCTGTGGCTGTGCTAGAAGGGTGTGAACATAGGAAATGCAGGAAAGAAGCATAAGATCCGGTTGATTTTACCTTTGTTTCTGTTGTAATAAGAAAGGGTTTTATGGTGCATCAGGAACGAAAAGTTTCAATTGTTTCTTCAGTATTGATTTTTCTTCTTTTAGAATTTCCTGACTTTTAGATTTTAAAGGATCAATTAAGATATCTGGGCTAGTATCTTTATTACTGCACAGTGAGAGAGAGTGATTTTGAGTCATTATAAAATGCATCCTCATTTTCCCAGACAGTATTTTTGTCCTGGTTCTGGAGAGATGAAATTTGGCATTTTTGTGAAATTAGTGTATTTTCATCTAAACTCTGTTTAACGGGAGCTAATTCATTACTTAATGGCAAGGAGATGACAGCCAATTATGGTCTTCAAGGACTCTTTCCTGTGCTTGGAAAACAGAACAACAGTAGATGATTAATTAAGAGGTAGTTCAATTGCTCCTTGTGCTCGTTCAAGGCTGGGACTGCCCTATTACATTTCTGGTTGTGCTCTGATTTCACATTTCACATGTTTATCACTTCCACAGGGATCATCTGAAGAAACTACTTCACCCTCATTTGTGCATCATGGCTTTTACTGGATCAAAATATTACATTCCAGAGAAGTTCCTCTGGGAATACTTTGTGCTCTCCTCAATTGTTTCCTATTTTCTCAGAGTTCATTAGTCCTTACTTGGGCAGCATTCCTGTTCCCCAAGAAACGAATCAGAGGGGAGTGTGCATTTCAAAACTTGAGTTTCACTGTGCTGTGTACATTTTCTTGAACACAACAGGTCTCCTTGTGGGAACATTAGATGCAGTGTTGGACTCAACGTCGAAGGTCGCCCCATTTCGCATTCTGCATCAGACCCCAGACTCCCAAGTCTACTGGTCCATTGCCTGCGGTATGTACTGTGCTCTGGAAGTCAGCCAAGTCCAGAAAGCAGAAAAAGAAGGTGCAAAGTATGGGATCAATTTTTGGCTTAATCTTCTCATATCATTGCTCATTCTTGTGATCTCTAAATGGTTTAAAAACATTTGCAAGTCTGAGCTTGACAACAGAGTGTGGTTCCAGTTTTTCAGAATAGCTCTATGGACTCTTCTTATTAAACTTTGTCATTGCCTTCTTCCTGCAAGAGTCCTTCAGGTACCAAAACCTTTGGGCACTGTTACAGTGACAGAGGCACGGTCCTTTTTTTGTAAGGTGCAAGGATAACTTGGCACAGTTCAGGATGGACTCCCAGGGTCAGCTTATTCCAAAGTGTGCTGTAGGTAGGAATAACAGTAGATGCTTATCCTAATATTTTTATTTACACTGTCTTTGCATGTTAAAACATGCAAGTTCACAGTAGTGGTCAGAGATGAATTCTTTGTATCTCTTGCTCTTGTAGTGTAAGTTCTATCTCTTTCTCATGTTATGTTATTAATCATCAGGCAATGGAAAAGTAAATACAGATTTCTTCTTGCAGCTTTAATTTAATATCACTTTGAAAGGGCAGCCTTAAAGAATTTGAACAGTTTGTGAATTGACAATAAATAACATTTTAGGGCCACTTCTGAAGATGTCAGACCTGGTAACAGGCTATGAAAAAAGTATAACATATATGTTGAAAGTGTACTCTGGGGAATTCTACTGCCATCAGGTCAGCCCTTGGGAAAATACAAAGGGTAATTATTTTAGGACTGAATTTATATAGATTTTGTGCTGCATAGATATGCTTTACCACAGAAAGCTACTTAATATAATTGTCCTAATTGTGTTAGATTGTTTCTTCTGTGAAGAAATTGAAGGGATTACACTTTGGTCCTGCTGGTACATATTTAGGGTCTGAAACAGTGCTCCTACACCATTTAAACAGTTGCAAACATGTTTCATTATTCCTGGGTCACCTCTGGGCCTCTGACTCACATTGTGACTTAAATAATTGGTCTACATGTGTAGTCTGAAAAAGAAAAAGAGAGAAAAATAATTATTTTTGCAATGTAATTGCTATGTTAATTACTCTTCATATAATTTGTTAAGTGTTGTTGCAAATCCACCCAGTGTAATGCAGTCTGACTATTTAACTATATTTAGAGCCATTTCTCTTCATTCACAGGGTCACTTTAATTCTGTGGAGTCCATTGAAAGTTGGTTAATTACTCTTTACAAAGTAAGCTGAGAAAAAAGCAATTGTTCGAGGTGTGTTCTTGCTTGAGGGTATCAATAGTATGTGATCACCCTGCCTGCTTTGATTGGTGAGCATTCTTGTGAAGGATGAAGCCTCCAATTAATTTATATTCTAGAATGCCTTTATTCAAACCTATGTAAGTTCTTTCCCTGTTCCCCAGCATCTGATGGGGAGTCATTGTCTTTAAAGTACTGATTCTGTATTGAATTTACTGAAACCCTGCAGTTTCACTTGTGACATCTCAGTCCTTGCTGCCTCCCTGGTTCCAGTGATGTTTGCTTTTACATCCTCACACGTGTTAGGGATTTTGCACAGCAGGCCCTAGTCTTGAAGTTCTGCTCTGTGAACTGTGATCAAAGCTGAGGATATCAAAGGCACAGATTTAATTTCCTGCTGAGCTTCATGGGTTTGGTCTCACATTTTCCACATTCTGGCCTATTAAATTGTGAGTGTTGCTGTGGTGCTGTGCTGTCTGTGTTGGGAAGGTGCAGCTAAGAGGAAGGAACTGTCAGTCCAATTCAGGCTTCAGCACTGAGCCAGATAATGTTGACAAAACTGAGATGCTTTTGGATTTAAAGGCCGTAAATAGACCAGCATAAAGGACTTGAAAGATAAAACCACAGCAGTGCATGTATTTCATGTACACTGAATACATGCTCAGTGTTCACAAGAGGTATTAAGAAATTTAAGACTTGTGATTTTCACTTGTGTATCTAAATTACTCTGTGACTCAGGAATTTGCTAAATATTCTCATGATTAATAGTTCTGGTGAAATGGTTTAAATCTGTCCTAATTTCAAGTAATAGGTTCTTTTTCAATAGGATCCAGCAGAGAAGAAATAACAGAACATTGGGAGTGGTTAGAACACAATGTTATGAAGACTTTATCGGTATTTGATTCAAATGAAGACATTACGAGCTTTGTCCAGGGAAAGATAAGAGTAAGTAACAGGCATCATTGGAAAAGGCTAAGTATTTTTTGTCTTTGACTCTACACAAGTTATACGTCATCTGTAGAATATTCAAGGACAGCACTGAAATGCTGTCTATTCTGATTGAGTAGTATGTGACTGTTAACTTTAACATGTGCCATTGTTGCTGTTTCTCTGCCCCACAACTAAGTAAGGTTGTTTGACATAAACTCCACTTGGTAAATGATGCATCAAATGCCTTTAGATAGTGGTCTAAATCTCTTGATAAATTATTTCACAATAATTTTAACAGTGCCTGGGAAGCATATGGTCTATTTTTGTTCACTCTATACATGGTAAATATTTAGCCCAGGAACTCTTGGGATGAAGTGAGGAAAATATGTCTGTTTTAGAAGAGAAGACACAGAAATGTGTGTCTTGCCTAAGCTGTGTGGGAGACTTGGTGGATGAGTTTGAAATAGCACATTTAATTTGTGACCTATGATTTGATCCTCAGACTCTCCTTCCCCTTCTAAAACTTACTCTCCTGTTGGGAGAAGGCTGTGCTGTGTGCATGCAGATGCATATATGACGACCACCCACATGGACACATACATAAAGTAATGTGATTTTTTGATGTAGGGTTTGATTGCTGAAGAGGGAAAAGATTTTTTTATAAAAGAAGATGATCCTGAGAAGTTTCGTGAAGGTCTTATGAAGTTTGAGAAGTGTTTTGGATTACCAGAGCAGGAGAAGTTGATTACCTACTACTCATGCAGTTACTGGAAGGGCAGAGTGCCCTGTCAAGGATGGCTGTATCTTAGTACCAACTTCCTTAGCTTCTACTCATTTTTGCTTGGAGCAGAAAGTAAGTAAGCCTTGATGCTAAGCTGTGTCCCTTCATGCTTCACTGGTCATCTTTCAGAACAGGAGGAATTTCTTCCTGTGTGCTAAGGGAGTTATTTTGCAGAGATGAGCAGAAACTGCCGACCTAATTTATAGAAATGCATATGTTTGTGTAACATGCTACCCAATATCCATTATTCTGCTTCCTTAATTCAAGCTTCAGAGGGAAGGCAGACTTCTAGAAGTTGACTGTAGCTAAGTCATCCATCATCTTTAGTTCATGCTGTATTATTAACTCTAAGGGGATTACAGTTATTTCTTCACGCACAGGCTTACTATTTCACATGAGTGCACTACACACTGGTGTTAATTGCACATAACTCTTTTTTTCCCTGTGTAACATTAGTTTGAAATGCCCAAACAAATGCCTCTAATAGTGTGTACTATAACTGTATTTATGTGAAAAATGGAAAACATACAGAAAATAGGATCCTTTCAAAGCTGATTTTGATCTGTATTGAGAAATGCTGTAGCTAAAGGGCATGGTTCCTCTGCATGCCAATACATGATAGATTTAATTTAAGAAGACCTATTGGTGGGCTGTTGAAAGGGGTTGGCTTGTATCATGGTGTTTGTTTCTTGTTTGCAGTTTCACATAAGAGCAAAGAAAAGGTGGTGTAAGCTTGTGTTGTCATACATGGTGTGTGTTTTAATTTTTTTCTATAAAATTCTTTCTAATGGAATAAATTTTCAGGAAATATGAAGAAAATTCATTTTGTGATTATTCGTTTGTAGTCCTTTCCAAGTGTGTTATCATTTGACTATGTTGTTTAATTATATTTTATTCGTGCTGCTACTACTGCATTTCTTTAACACAGGCAGATATTGAGGACTGACTCACACGTCCTTACATCTTTATTTTCAGTAAAACTTATTATCTCCTGGGATGAAGTATCAAAACTTGAGAAAACTTCCAATGTGATTCTGACAGAGAGCATTCATGTGTGCTCCCATGGGGAAGATCATTATTTTTCCATGTTTTTGCGCATTAGTGAAACATTCCTTCTCATGGAGCAGCTGGCAAACTATGCAGTTAGAAGACTTTTTGACAAGGAGACATTTGAGAATGATCCAGTCCTTCATGACCCTCTGCAGATCACCAAGAGGTAATGCATTGCTTATAGTTTGTCTGTTCTGGGCCCAGTATTTCTTTAGGCAAAGAGGAAGAGACTCCTTGTCTCAAGGAGGTAGTAAATATCAGCAAAGCTGATATTTTCTAAACCAAGTGTCTCATTAAAATGTTGGACCGAAGCCGTGTGAGGCATTGTAATTTGTTGTTACTTGGCAGGATCCAAAGTCTGTATGAAAGCAGGAGGTGATCAAATCTTCGGTGCCAGTCTTCCAACTAAAAGGTTTATATTAGTTTGAATTTTGAAAAGGTGTTCTTGCAGCATTTAGGATCAGAAAATCCAGATTAGGGCTACAGTGTCTCCAGAGATACCTGATGAGGAAGGATAAGGTGGAGAAGAAATAATTTAATAGACGTGTAAATGATAACTGCATGGCTTTTCTGAAAGCCCCTGGAGGTGAGTTGCACCAGTGAGTTGCAGATGGGTGCATGGCTTTCCTGAGGTGCAGCATTATTTTGGGTGGGGAGAAAGACATGAATATCAGTAACTTAATGGTTAAGGTTGTTCCTTTTCCTTTGATTCCTCAGTTTGGTAGCAATGCTGTAGAGGGATACTGCTCTACAACCAAAATATTGTTTCTGGCTGCAGTTGTTTATGAAAAATTAGCCCATGGCAGATGTTTATGACATGTGCTACATTTCTAGCTAATTAACTCTCCATCAAGCCAAAACTTGTTCTAGTTTTAAATGGATTATTCTGACGTGTAGGGAAACAGAGCACATTATGCTATTAGTATCTTTTCTGCACTACCTGTAGGCCCTGTAGTGCTCTACTGTGTAAGAACATTATTCAATCTGGTCTTGTTTAGTGACATATTTCAATATTTTTGAAGTGGATGGACAGGTAGCTGTGATCCTGTCCTTTGTTGCCTCTTCAAAAAAAACTTTGAACCCTCCAGATTGACTCCATAGATTATAGGAGAGGAGAGCATGATGTTTTACTGTCTTTTCCCAAGACATTTTTTACTTTTGTATTGGTAAAGACATTTAAAACTTATTTAATTTTTTATTTTCTCTTTCCTACCAATGTGTTTTGTTTTTAATCCAGAGGCCTGGAGAGCCATGCCCACAGTGAGCAGTTCAGTGCATTCTTCAGGCTACCTAAAGAAGAGTCCTTGAAGGAAGTTCATGAGTGCTTCTTATGGGTTCCTTTCAGTCATTTTAACACCCATGGGAAAATGTGCATTTCAGAAAACTACATCTGCTTTGCTAGCCAGGATGGCAGCCTGTGCAGTGTAATCATTCCATTGAGAGAGGTAATGCAAACTACAAATCAGAGTCAGTTATACCAGCAGTTTTGCACTTGTGTAGTTTAATGCCAGTTTAGCAGATTTTCATTAGAATCTCCTTATTTTATGTGATGTCCTGGATTTCCCCCTATCATGGATACTACATGTAGGAGTTCTGTTTGTAGGTTTCTGGAGCTGTTTTCATTTTTCAGATTTGTTTCTCTATTTTCTTTCCCTTTTCTATTTACTCTTATTTCTGTAGCTTGGTACAGAAACCAAATTTTTAAATTCTTTTTTTTATTAAATAAAAAAGCTTTTGCTTAGTACTTGTAGGTGAGTTAAATAGACATTCTCAAGATAAGAAGTAAAGAATTATAGTGGGTAGAGGATTTTGAAGATTAGTAATCACACTCCAGTGTTTCTTAGCTCAGTAGTGCAGTTTTTTGCAGCAGTTGACAAGTGCTCTGTGTTAAAAAGACTATAGGAAAATCCAGTTGTCTAGTGAGCAGGTAGCAATGCCATTACAGTTGGTAATCTCAACAGACTATAAGGACAAAATAAAGACCATATAGCAAAGGGCACAGCTTTGGAATTTCTACAGAGTACTATAGTAGACTGCAGAATAATTCTGGGAAAAAACAGCTAGCTCTCTTCATTCCTGTCTTGACTTCATCTGATCTGGGACATTGACACATTTCAGTCTTCCAGTGTTAAAAGCTTTTTATCAGACACGTTTTACAATAGCCTACTAATAAACCAGGATCTGTAACTGCTCTGTAATTGCTTTACATGCTCTGTGTACACACTGCCTAACATAAGACACCTGACACAGGGGGTGAGTTGTACTAATTTCAGCAATACTCTTGGTGTTCCTCACCTACATAAAACAATTTATTTGATTATCTGTAAATAGTGCTGCAGACAATAGAGACTTCTAGAGACTTCCATTACATAAGAGGCTATGTTAAAGGAGCTGACTCCAAATTTATTCTTATGGACTGTCAGTCCTCGCTATTTGTTCTACAAGACTGCAGTTACCTCATTTCAGTGGTCTTTCCTTCTTTACCTATAACAGTGTGCTCAGTGATTTTCCATTCTTGACCTTTAACAACATGAATACATCAGCAATGCCAGTCAGTCTAAATGCTCATGATTGTCACACTTGAACTTGTGTGATTAAACTGTTTGAACTGCTCTAATATGTAACTGTTCAATCATGGCATTTAAAGTCAGCTCTAGCTGTCATGTGTTGTGACAGCTGTTTTGACAGGGTATTCTTGTGGAAATTCAACCTTGTAAAACTTGTTTCATTTGATTACTTAAAAAAGTCATGTTTTCTCTGCTTTTGGATGGTAAGAAAAAAAAGCAGCTGCTTCAGCAGGTAGAAGGACACAAGGTTTTCAGATAAGCTGAGCACTCACAACTGGGAGCACCTTTTTGAACATTTCTGGTACTCTGTCAAAAATCTGTTGCATAATACTTAGGGCCTTTTGCTAAAATAGCTACAGGCAATTGAGCTTCCAACTTGTAACTTGTGTTACCTAGTCTGCTTGTGTGCTTCATATACTGTTTCATTCACATGTGTATTCTTAACAGGTTTTCTCTTTTATAAGTAAGCAGGTAAAAGTCCTTGCTTAATTTGTATGTCCTTGGTTCCATAGGTCACAGGGGTGGATAAAGCAGATCCACCCAATAAAGGAGTCAGCATTAGTACCAAAGGGAAAACAGCTTTTCGTTTCACAGAGGTGAGGGATTTTGGACTGCTTGTGGCAAAGCTCAGAATGAAATGCAATGCAGCTGCAAGTCCACAACACATCATAAGTACTGAGGTAACTGTTCTGGCAATTCTAATTTCTTAGTATTGGTTCATAGGAATAAGTCACATACCTCTTAAGGCTTTAAGGTTTGGAAAAATAAATAACTCTGGCCATGTGAAGGAGAATGAGTTGTACAATGGTGCTACTGCGAATGCATTCTGGTTTGGGTTCTTTTACCTTGTTTTTCATCAGGTTTTGAAAAGCAGCTCCAGCTGTAATGCTGGTTTTAAGAGCTCTCAGGTTTTCTATATAGTTCACTGTATGAATGGGGTTTTTTTTGGTGGTGATGGATGGTCAGACCTCCCTAACCTCATATTCTTCTCCTTATGAATATTTGTCCTTTCATAATTTTGTTTTTTGCTTGAGAGATGGCTTTTTCTCCCCAGGTGCAGCCTCCTGAAAGCCCAGCTGTGCAGGGCAGGGACTCCTTTTTATAATTTATTTTAGAAGTCTGTATCTGGCACTTGTAACTTAATATAATGAACAATGATGGTCTGGTATCAGTGCTGCTTCTTGGAGGATTTTTTGTTATTTATGAGTATCACTGTTAAATTTATTTCAAGGTTGCAACTGGTTCTGCCTCTGACAATCCAAAGGATTTTGGTGCAGGACAGTCAAAGATGGGCCAGAGAGATAACAGCAAAACTGTCAGTACAGAAGCACTGATGACTGTCTACCATCCTCAGGATGCTGAGAACCTTAACTCTAAAATGGTAAGGGATAAAATGGCCAACACGTCTTGGAATTGAATTGGAAAGGAGTGAAGTATATAAAAATTAATTCCAGCTAGGCTGCTGATTTCCTCTGGGGCTTTGCCAGTCTTCTTTCATCTGCATTTTCTGTATTTGGAGTCCATAAAGTGCTTCTTCATAGCTCCATTCAGTTTTCTGCTCATCTTGTTTGATAATGATATGCCTTATCTTCATGGAGTACATTTCTCCTGCTCTTCCACCCCTCAGGGAAGAGTTGGCTGTTTGTTTTAGGATAGTGAACATATTGTATTTCTATCTGAATTTTCAAGATATGAAGCCACTACAAACACTCTGGGAGCCGGGAGAATGTTCTAAGAAATTGACTTAACTTCTTCCTTGTTTCCTTCTTCTGCACCACTGTCTGACAAAGTTATGCTCTGGAGAATATTTATGTAGTTGTTTTTGCAGCAGAATATCTAATTTTTACTTCTCTATACTATGTGCAAGAAGACAGGTTTTATTTCAAAATAAGTATTTGAGTGGAACTGAGTAAATTAAGATAAGAATTTTTTTATATTAGAAATACCAGAAAATAAATACCCTTTGGGCAAGACAAAAGGGAGTCCAGATTTTTAAATCCTACTTTTTATAGTATGTTGAAGAAAAGTGAACAAAATCTGCTTTTCCTTTCAGCACCTTTAACTGCTTTAACAGTGTTAAATCTTAGTGTTTCATGCACAGAAGTTGTAGTGGTGACATTCACCCTGTCTCAGCCCTGGAGCCTCACAGGAGCACCCAATCAACAATTGCTTTGCTTCAGGGAAATGTCTGTTTGACCTTCCTGTGCTGTGGCAGTTGTTGGTTTCTGTCAGATGGGATACTGGATTAGATCTACCTTCTGTCTCATCTTCTATAAACATTCTTTAAAGAATAGTAGATCATGTATGAGATGGCATTTTATGCTAAATTTGTGCTCTGCATAGACTGGATTTTGCTCTGATTTGCTTCAGCACTCATTTCACACATCAATATGGATGCCAATGCTGCAGTTTTCAGTTTGTATAACTGGGGGCAAAATTTACTTTTTTTCTCTGAAAACCTGAGGAGAATCTACCAGTATACTTAATGCTTGTTATCTTCTGCTTTTTGTAGTTGAAAGAAAAAATGAAGGAACAGTCGTGGAACATCCTGTTTGCGGAACGGGGCCATGGGGTCAGTATGTTTCGAACAAAGAAGATTCGAGACTTAGTTGTAAGAGGCATCCCAGAGGCATTAAGAGGAGAACTCTGGCTACTCTTTTCAGGTATTGCATGACAAGTGTAATTGGTTCATTTTGGGAGTCATCATTGGCAATTTTCATTGTTAGTGATTCCATTAATTTCGGTAGAATTACTCTGACCCATTATTTCAGTAATATCTGGAGAATCATGAGGTACTTCAGTAGTCACCAAAATTCTTATACAAATTGCAAACAATCAAATTACTGCTTTACTGTTGTCTTCTAATACCTTGCAATACAATGTATTGGCAGGTGCTGTAAATGATATGGCATCCAACCCTGGTTATTACACTGAGTTGGTGGAAAAGTCCTTCGGAACGTGCACTTTGGCTACTGATGAAATTGAACGAGATTTACGTCGCTCCTTACCTGAGCATCCTGCTTTTCAAGGTGACACAGGAATTTCTGCCCTCAGGAGAGTTCTTACAGCTTATGCATTCAGGAATCCACAAATTGGATATTGTCAGGTATAGCAGTTTTGAGAGTCTTAGTGTTGGTTGTTGAAATATTAGTTCATGATGGCAGTGTGGTAGCACCTCATAAAATCTGTCACAGAAATGTGGAATAGTTTCTTGTGTAGTGATTCACTTACTTTGCTTATTTCGTATCATTGTGTAAAATGAGTTTTTACATTGTACTTGAACTAGTTTATAAATGCTGTCATGTCCACTTCATATATGCATTTGCATTCTAACAAGACATATAGCACTTAAAAATATTTTGGGTGCTTTAGATACTCTGTTCTGTATTTAACACTATAGAAGTAAAACTCTGGATATGGCTGTAGGTTATCCCAGCACTTTAAAAATGTGCTGTAAAGTGCTTTCAGAAATACAAATTCTAAGAAATAATACCAGTTATGTTTTCAGCGTCTTTTCTCTTAATGTTTCCTTTGCTGTTTGAATGTTGTAGGCAATGAATATTCTGACATCAGTGCTTCTGCTGTATGCTAAAGAGGAGGAAGCATTCTGGCTTTTGGTTGCTGTGTGTGAAAGGATGCTCCCTGATTATTTCAATCGCCGAATCATTGGTAACATCCATCTGTTTTTTTATCTATCTTGAATGGAATGTCTACTTATATTGAATGTCAATGTTTGTTCATTCAGAAAAAATGTAAGGAATGAGCTGAAGACTGACCAATAGAGAGAAACCATTGCATTTGTTTGGGTATTGTGGAGTAGAAAATGGAGGTTAGAGGGAACATCCCATGACTCCTCCTTAAATAGGCATGGATACCGTTCTCAGATATTGGCAGTATTCCAGGCATAACTACTCAGGAAATAATCAGTTAGACTATTGTACAGTTTATATAAAGGAAAAGGAGTTACTTCAGGTCCAGTCTTTGCCTTTGATCTCATATGCAGTTCTTACAGGTGTTAGAAGAAAACAGGATGTGAAGTTTCTCTCTTGGTGCAGAGGGAGTGTATTGGCTGTCAGGAGAGTCACTGGAACCAGCCATGCACTCACCAAAGTGCCAACACACTTCAAGCATGCCCAAGGCTCTGGCCCCGTACATGGAGAGCACAGCTTGTAGCATGGAGGAAGGACCAAATAGATCTGTGCAGCTGGACGTGTGTGTGCTTGTACAGCAAAGCTGCACTAGGACAGGAATTTTGTTTCTGGCTGGTGCTCTGAGAAGTGTGCTTCTCTGTGTTAAGATTTGGGTGGTGGTTTTGTTATCCTTTCCCTGCAGGTGCCTTGGTAGATCAGGCAGTTTTTGAGGAGCTCATCAGGGTTCACCTGCCTCAGTTGACAGACCACATGACGGACATGACTTTTTTCTCCTCGGTCTCTCTCTCCTGGTTCCTTACCCTTTTTATCAGTGTGCTGCCAATTGAAAGTGCAGTCAATGTGGTGGACTGTTTCTTTTATGATGGAATAAAGGCAATATTGCAGCTGGGCCTTGCAGTGCTGGAATACAACATGGAGAAGTTGCTCACTTGTAAGGACGATGCAGAAGCAGTCACTGTTCTCAACAGGTATCAGTGTAACTGTTACTCTTTCAGGCTACATAGCGCTGCTATAATTGCATATAGATAAGTCATTCTGAGGTAGCTGAGAAGACACCTAGCCAAGACTTCCAAAGACTTCAAAGGAATTAGTGTTCATCTGAGACTGAAATTCTGGAAGAGGTGGCTGGAAAGTGGGCCTTGATCTTTTGAAAACCCCATCCTATATCAAGTTCTTCTAAAACCATAACTATTTTGTGAATTTGAAAGAAAAAGCAATATGCTTTTTACCTTGAATTTATATCATGTATAGAAGGCAGCTTGCCTTGATGAGATGATCTAAAGTACGTTATGACTCTTCCAGACAGTTCAGGTATCCAGCTTACAGGCAGCAAATTCTTCAGCTTAGCTCTTGTAGTCTAGGCTGCTGGATCCTCTGCTGTTAATGGTTTAAAACAGAAATAAGACCAAAAAAATGTGGTGAGTTCAATCATGATGAGATGCTTCTTCTATGTTAGCAGAATGAAGTGAACTTTAAACTGACATACTGCAAACAAAACTTGTACAGTCTTTTCTTCACTAACTAAATTCTCTTGTTGATGCTGTGGTTATGTGTCATGGAGTATTAGAATGACAAAACTACTGTGCTATAGGAGTTAACAGGTCATGACTGTTAAGAACTGATAATCAGAATTTCTGTTTAGTGAGGCTTTTACATGTTGCATGTTTGAATGGGGTAGGAGCTACAGAATTATTGAGGAAAATGTAATTTTTGTTATGAGACCATGTGGTCTGGTGTTCATTGTAAAATCTGGCCTCCCCACTGGATCTATTTAGGCTGGTTATGTAGGTGTGATAAGCAGGTGCAGATGTCTTTGTCTTATACAAGGGGGAATGAAGATTGTCTAGTTCACAGTTCAGGACAAGCCTTCTTCTCTGTCCCAATTCATACAATCTTGCCATATCGATTAGAAAATCAGAGAAATGCCAAGTGGAAGGGACCTTGAAAAGAGTCTAATTTAACTTCCCACTCAAATGGGTATTACTGCTAGCACTAGATCACATAAACTCAGTCTTAAAAACTCCCAAGGCTAGAAGCTCTACAGCCTTCTCTGGGTGGGCAGTTCCCATGTTTGAGTATCTTTGTTATTATTATTACAGCACATTTGTGCTACTGGCTCTGACATTCTTTGTTTTTTCCCATACTCTGCACACTTTTTCTTCAGTAGATGCTGATGTTATTGTTTTAGTGTGATAAACTGATTCCTGCTGATTTCTCATGTGTTTGCTTTGTGCAGATTTTTTGACAGTGTCACTAACAAAGACAGTCCTTTGCCTCCAGCTGTGCAGCAGGGCTCCAATCTCAGTGATACAAAGAGTGACCATCCAAAAGTGGACATCACTGATCTGATCCGAGAGTCAAATGAAGTATGTGTCCTTGTGGAAAGTGTTTGCATCCCATGCAGTGTTAATGTTTCATGGACTACTTTGAAACAGTGCAGTTGCATTGTACAAACTAGAGTAGAAATTCTGTCTGGATTGGTAGAAATTTGGCTCTGTATTTTGTTGAGCCTCACTGAAAACCTTATAGGTTATGAGATAGGTGTGCTTTTGTTGTTTTGGGTTACTAACTGCCAGGAAGATGCTTTCTAGTCTGTCCTGAGTGGAGTTCCCAAGATTCATCACAGGTTGTGTATTACCATCCCTCATTCACATTATTAGTATATTAACTAAATGATAAAATACAGCAGAAACAGCCTTTGTGTTATGCTAATTTGAGACTGATTACTGCACATTGCAGATGCTGGTAACTTTTGACGTAATATGGGAAACTGTGTACTTGGGTACTTTATGGTATGGGTTAAATGGCATCTAGAGATGCGTTGGGTGAGGAAGACCAGCTATACTCTTTTAGTACTTCCTTTCAATTTGCAAATTTACTTCCTGCACTGTTAAGCTTTGGAGCTCTGCATTGGGGAGGAAATCTAGTTTCTCCTTTTTGTCCCCAGATTTCCATCAGACATTTTTTTCCCTTGCCATGGTGTGAATGAGAGTATTAATCTATTTGTAGATAGGTTTCTGCTCAGCCCATGGGAACTGAAAGGCAAGCTGAAAGAAAAGATATGTTCACATTTTGCTTTTTCTGTTAACTAGTTTCTTTTATCTGTGTGATACTTCTTTTTATACTTCTTTTTCTGACTCACAGTCATGTTTCTAGTAAAAAATCCACAGTATTTCTCTTTTGAAAAAATGTCCTGACCTTGACTCAGAAAAAATTAACTAACTGTAATTTTTACAATTTAGAAACTGTCTTTGTTTTTTTTTTTTTTTTTAAGAAGAAGGTGCAGCTTTTAATGTGGTGGACAATGTCAAGAATCAGAAACTCAATTTCGCTTGGAACTGGCTCTATAGCACTGGGCTAATCATACAAAAGTCTGTTCTGTTATAGTATTGTTTTACAAGAATGTTATACAGAAGCATCATGTTTGGAAAATGCTGTAAGATTCTTGAAAAAAAGGTTGAGAGCTCAAAGTGAGGATTAATACTTGCAGAATAGAGACCAGATATGGTAAATAATGTATATGGCATTCAGAAGTATAAGTTGAAGCTTTCACAGAGATGGAATCATAACTAAAAAACAAAAACTCACTTTCTTCTCCAGGAGACAACACCAAATTGATAGTCTGTGATATAGCTTTTGAACATTGTTTTGGGCAGATCTTTGGAAGTGGATCTTGGAAGATCCATTTCCAAGCTGACAGCCCGGTTCTTAGGTCCATATCCCAGTTTCTGTCTCATAGCCCCTTATGCAAATTATTGTCTTCAGTTGAAACTGAGTTTCTTCAGTGCTGGCAAGTGTTTTATATTGAGAACAGCTCATACAGAGTAAGAGTTAATTTACTGCTTGGTAAAGGGCTTTATTTTCATGTGGAAATAAAATGAAACAAATTTTGAAATGGGAAGATTGCTGCAATGGAGGGTTGTCATTCTGCAAATAAGTTGCAAATTATGAAGTGAACAGAGATACTCTCTGTGATACTGTTGTTTATACAGGTGTTCATGAGAGAAATGAGTTTAAGTGAAAAGATATGAAGTTGAATTTTAAAATACAGTTCAGTTTCATTCCTTTAACTCATGCACAAATGCAGATTCTTTGGCAGTCTAATCAGGCATGAAGAAGTCATGTTTAGCTAGAGAATGGAAGACTGTATAACATCTTATCACATTAAGTTAATTCAGATTTTCATTATATATTGTGCTTATATTCTTACTAAGGCCATTTACCAATATCAGTGCTCAGAAGCCAGACCAGTGAATGAGTTATGATTCAGAGATGCAATTTCTCTCTACTTCCACTTTGTTTCAAGCCAGAAGGATGTGGGTAACAGTCTCCACAGAAACATAGAAATACAGTTCTGGAAGAAAACTCAATAGGTTTTCCAGTTCAGCTTCCTGTCCAACATCCACCCAGATCATCCTTTAAAAAGTCTAGTGCTGTTAAAACAGTTCCACAAAGGAAAATCTGCAAAAACTTTAGTCCATCATAGGGTTTCTCTGCCCATGTGGGAAAATATGGAGTATAATTTCTCTTGGATGTTCATAAAGCACTGTTGAGGAGAATTGGCTGTGTTTTTTCTCTGTAGTTCCTTGTTGCTTTTAGGTGGTTGTTCATCATTTACGCTTTCAAGTCTGATCATCTAATGCAACCCCCTCTGCAGTGGGCAGGGACAGCTATATCAGGCTGCTCAGTCAGAGTTCAGCCTCATCATGAGTCTCATGTAAGTGAGAAGAATGAGTCTTAACAGGTTGCTCTCCAAAAGGGAGTTGCCAGATCTATTCTTCTTCTAGATTTAATACAACCAGTTCCTTTAACCTTTCATCAAAGTTAATGTGCTCAGAGTCTTTTGTCTGTGTTGCAGTTTTTCATATCTCGTTGAAAGGGCATTGCTGATAAGGGGACAAACACACTGCAGAAAAGCTTCTGGAAGTCTTGCCTAATTTGGTTGTTTAGCACTCATTTTTTCTCGACGTTTGTTATTAGGAGCAGTTTTGCCCATATTGCATGGTGGTCATGGTTAGGCCATGTCTTCCTGATTGCCTGTGCTGCTGAAAAGTGTTTAAAAACTTTACAGAAGAGAAGTTAAATCTACTGAATTTCCTCATAAAAGGAAATTTAATCGATTTGATGTGATCTTGATAAAGAATGTTGTCCTGTTTTATCTGCTGGTTTCTGTTTAGATTTTAATTGTTTAATAATTTCTTCCATGATTTCTCTGGTAATTTGTTTCTAGTTTTTTCCTCAAAGATAAATGCATTTATTTACTCCAGTGCTCAGACACCTTTCATGTTCTTCAGAAATTACACAGGTAGCCAGGAATTATTCAGAAACTACTTAGCTGATTTCTTAATTTCACTAGAGTGAACTTCAATCCCTGACAACATGCACATCTTAGACTTTGCTGCCTTGCAGTAGTAGTCACCATGTGATAGCAGAATTGGGTATAGAGCCAACACACAGTAAAATCCCTTCATTTGTCTTCCCACACACGTAACTACTCCAGTTTCTTCTATCTCCATCGCTTTCTGAAACACTTTTAATAAACACACTTTTGAAAGTTACACTGGTTAAGAAGAATGTTAGTGCTCTAATAAATTTTTTTTCCTCAGAGTTTCTGTGATCTTCCTTTGTGTCCATGCCTGTATTGTGCTTAGATGCAAGAAAGACAAAAATACTTGTTTAGATATGTCTCCCAACAGTTGATTGCATGGAATAGTGCTTTTCTTCTTAGAGATACGGTGATATTTGCTATGAGGATGTTGAGAGCTTGCGCTGCAGGAACAGGCTTTACGTAATACAGACCTTGGAAACTACAACCAAGCAGAATGTGGTGAGTGATTTGGAAGAGTTTCAGCCTTCTCCCTGATAAAATTAATTTCCTTTTGAAGGTTCTGAGAAGAACTGCAGTTTCCAGGGCCAAATATATGATTTTATACTGAATCCCCTCATGTCTGCAGGGTGTCTGTTAACTGAGGCTTGGGCTGTGATATTTTCAGTCTGTGAAACACAGCAGGACCTTCCGGTCTTGTCAAAAGTAACACCATTGCCAACCACTTCTAAAGGCTGGCATATCTCTCACACTTAGTGTGGATTGGAACAGGCTGACCTATCAGCTGATGTTAATACTTTTAGAGGCATAGAGCTTCATGTGGTAAAACAATTAAGCACCTACATTTTTACTCTGGGAATTAGTACTGAAGAGGTTATTGTAGTGCATTCAACAGGTGTTGCTTTTTGTCTGTGAACGTCTGGTAATGTGGCAGTTCTCCATCTGCCTATCTCATGCTTTCAATTGACTGCTCAATGAAGGTGGAGGTTGTGAGGACTTCTTTTGTTTGCCTGTTTTCTTAAGTGGCTCATTTCCAATACCTAATGATAACACCAGTCTGTTCGCCACCCAGTGCTTCTTTCTGTAGTAAATGTGGCTTGTAGCAACAGAAACTAAATGCTGGTGGTTATGCTAAGATAGTATTGTTGTATTTCATTTTACAGAACACATATATATTGTGAAGTTGGAAGCAAACTTTGTTTTTTAAAAGCTGTGAACAATTTTTTTAAATTTAAAAAAAATGAGTATTCAGCTTCACTGTTGAGAGCAGAACATGCATTTGCCCCTTTAAAGAAAGCTATATGTTATGTCATTATAAATAATTGAGTTTTATCTCCTGGGTTTCATAGTGTAGGCTCAATGTATGTTAGTAACAGAACTAGGATTAAGCTTTTCTTTTTTTTGAGAAATTATTTATTCTAATCTATACTCTTCTGATTACTTTATGAAAGAGGTGCTGTTCTTACTTCTAATTGTAACATGCCAAAACCTGGAATATGCAAACAGTGTCTCTTAATGTATTCTCCCATAATTTTATTCTGCAGGCTTACTCCAAAGAGGGAAGACACATTAATTAATTTTTTCTTGATTTCAGCTACGTGTTGTGTCTCAAGAAGTAAAATTCAGTCCTAGTGATCTTGAAGAGCTTTATGAATTATTCAAGGTAATGTGCCATTTTCCTCACTTACTAAACAGCCCTCTTAACGGTAGACTTTGAAATGGTTTTAGTAAATAGAGATAAAGGTGGACTCATATATGTTTTATGTGCCAGCTGTGCTACTGATTACATCTTTCCCCCAGAGAGACTTCTAAACCCTAATGTTTTATCTTTGCTTTGCAGAAGGAGCATTTTCTTTCCTGTTACTGGAGTGTAAACAGTCCTGTCCTGCAACATCACAATGCCAGTCTGCCCTACCTTGACCAGTACCGGATTGATTGCCAACAGTTCAGGGTTCTCTATCATCTCTTGAGCCCCTGGTCACACTGTGCAAACAGAGACTCTCTGGCCCTGTGGACATTCCGACTGATGGATGTGAACTCCAACTGCCTTGTAAACTTCAAACAATTTGCCTGTGTTCTTGGTATGGCAACAAACATTTATGAGCACATTCACAAGCTCCTGGGAGTAGTCCTGGCATGTATCACTTTCCATACACTATACAAAGAGCTAAGAAGACTTAGTCTCTTAACACAAGTTCAAATAGTGGGATTTTTTTTACAGACAGAATAATTCCCTCTTGGAGATTAAATTTAAATATGGCTTGGCCATGAAAATATCTGGAAATTAAGAATGGTCTGATCTCACTGCCCAGCCTGTTTGGTTTATGATAAATATTCATACTATGTCATCTTATACACAGATTGTGCAGGATGACCAATGCCTTATACTTTTCTTGGCTCACTGCTCTGTTCCTTTCATCTTGTTTTCAAAGTGGTATTGTTTAGGAAACAAAAATTTAAGGAAAATGCTGAGACATTAGTGCCATATTTCTTTGGTTCTGTGGTTTTATTTTAGTAAGTCATAGACATTATTAGTGTTCTTTCATCAGTTTAGGCTAACCCCAGGCTCAGCCACATATGATAGTGCTTTCCTTAAGTTTCATATCTAATTATACTCCCTGTAAGGTAGGGCATGTGTCCAGTTCCAACCTCCCTGGGTTGGATTGTTTAGGTAAAGAGGGTGTTTTAAAGTTTGGTCCAGTTGAATAGACTGTCCTTTCCCCTAACAGATATGATGTATAATGGAAGCTTCACTGACAAACTCAAGCTTCTTTTTAAGGTGCACATCCCTCCAGGTAAGTGAGAAACAGTGGCATCTGGGGAGAGCTGTCTCCTGGATTTTGTCATCATTATCACTGCCTTGGTAATGCCTGAGCACCATGAACCCACTTTATTCAATCATTTATTGCAGCTTTTACTGAAATAGAATCTCTAAGCCCTTCCAAAGGGAATGATCTTTCAAGAGAAGAACTGATCCACTTCAGCCAACTCAG
The DNA here is from genome assembly GCA_013397375.1 of Toxostoma redivivum. Taxonomy (NCBI): domain Eukaryota; kingdom Metazoa; phylum Chordata; class Aves; order Passeriformes; family Mimidae; genus Toxostoma; species Toxostoma redivivum. Next base: position 130,049 of record VXBI01000020.1, on the reverse strand, counting down.
TGGTAAGCTTCAGAGTATCAGGTTTTGCCTGCAGAGTACTAGAAGGAATCTGTTAATTATCCTGTGAAAAATGGGGAACTTTCTTCTAATAAATCCAGTAAATCCAGGATATCCCTGTTAAGAGAATCCCTTGTAAAGAACTTCTGTAGATAGTTACAATTTAATAAAGTTTTGCAGGATTTGTGGATAGCTCATGTGATGGTTGAATTCAAAGGTCTGTGGGTGTTTACATGGAAATAGGGGAGTGTATTTGGTTGGCATTTTTCAGCATTGTAGGTGGCCTGCTGCGGTGTTGAAGAGATGGCTGTTTCATTTTTGCATCCTGGGCATAAAGGAATGCTATTTTCTGCCTCAAGAATTAAAGTACTGAATCCATACTTTGAGGCACATAAGTAAGTGTTTGAAAATTCTTTGCTTTTAGACCAAGTGAGCTGAAAAAGGTTCAGTAAATTTATGGAGTTGATAAAATAATCTGTTTCAAAAACTCTTGAAAACTGAGGGATTTTTGTAGGGGAGACAGATCCCTTTTTGGTTTTTAAAGTCTGCCCAGAGTAGACAATATATAGGTACTGTTCCTGCTGCTCTTCAAGTTGTGAGCAGTGAACACTATAAAGATTATTTAACTGATAGAAGTTTCATTTGTGATCTTCTGCCCCATAGTGCCTTCTGTTCTTACAGAAAGTATGCAGATTTCACCATGTGGTTTCTTATTCACCTAATCTGTGCTGAGAACACTGTGGGTCTTGCCCCTTAAGGAAGGAATTTTTGATAAGGGAAATGCAACATTTGTCCTCATTTCTGAAATAAGTAACTTTTTTTTTTTTTCTAAATTGTAGTTTCATCTGTTGGAGATAATCTTGAAAGTGATTCTTTGAAGAGCAGCCTAGAAAAAGGTAAAGAATCCTGGTAGCATATTTGGTAACTGTGTCTTTTTGCGAGTAGAGCTTGGGAAAGTGTGTGGTGACAGAGTATACTAAGTAACATCAACCTTAGCATGCTGCTAACATTCTATCCTCTTATATAAGTGTAGATGTGGGAGCAAAAGGGCAAAAGTAAACTCTGGTCCTGTGTAGTCCTTGGCCCACCACTCTGTTGAGAAGAAATTACATTGAAGAAGCCAGTTCTTTTGCTTATCATCCCGTATGGAAAGCTCTTAGTTCTTGTTTGTTTCCCTTTTTTTTT
>VXBI01000020.1:0-128852 GCA_013397375.1 Toxostoma redivivum | reverse complement strand
TTTTTTTTTTTTTCCCCACTTCTTCCCCTTCAAGAAGGGAAGGGGAATGTTGATATTCAGGCATATCTGAAGCAATGGCAAGATGAACTTCTTAAAAAAGAAGAAAACGTCAAGGATTTGCCAAGAATGAATCAGGTAAACTGTCTGAGTCTTATTTAAGTCTATTTTGTCATGAATGTTACCCTTTAAGACCTGTTACAATATTTCTGAAGGATTTGTAGGATCTCTTTATTTTCAAATCTTTGCATCAATCATTAGATTGTGGCTTTTTAAAGCTGCTGTAATGTATCAAGAGAGGGACTTAGAAGCACACATAGGTTTCTCAGGGCTAGTCCATGCTGTCATTAGAGCAGCTGCACCAGGTGCCAGACAGCAGCAGGCACTGGACTGAGAATACAACAGGTAGTGAGTGAAACAGGACAGTTGTGTTGCTCTTCTCTGAACAGTCTCCTCTATATCTTTCTGTAGTCTCAGTTCATCCAGTTTTCAAAAACTCTCTACAATCTGTTCCATGGGGACCCTGAGGAGGAACTGTTGTATCGGGCTATTGCAGTGGTGACTAGCCTCCTGCTGAAAATGGAAGAAGTTGGCAGAAAACTTCAGAGTCCCATGTCATCTGTCAAAAGTCCAGTTGCTGTTACAGAAATGGCTGCTGAAGTGCCCAGAGAGAGGCAGGAGGAAAGCAGCTCTGAGCAGACTGAAGGCAGTAGAGCACAGAGTTTGGAAGGGAACCATGAGTGGTCTTTTGCCTTTGAACAGATTCTGGCATCCTTATTAAATGAGCCAGCCTTTGTGAGATTTTTTGAAAAACCTCATGACATAAAAGCTAAAATAGAGAGTGCTAAAAGTTTACAACTTAAAGCAAGAATCAGAGTGTAATTTTCTTTACATTTGATTCTGAATTAATCACATAAAGTGCTTACAAATGAAGGCTGTAACTTTGGAAATCAAGTCTGGTGTTCACATAGGGAATGAAGTTTGAAGAATTAGCTTCAAGTATCAATTACTGGTATGTAATGTAAATAAAACCAGTTTGAAGCACAGTCACTTTCTTGCATTGTTCGTAAGTTTCAAAAAAAAGGACTGAATAATGAACTGTCTTTACCATGTTATTAAAACATGCAGCATTGCTTAGAGATACTGGAAGTGTACCTGTTGCAAACCTGTCTGAATGACTGTTGTTAGAGTAGGTCTCCAGGTTGTTTTCTATTACTGTGATAGAAGGAATGACTTTTTCCCATTTTCACTTTAAAAGAGTGTCAACAGCTTGGAGGTTGTCTTCCACATTATTAGTCATTAATTATTTGTTATTTCCAAATTGCTTGTGGACTGGGGTCAGAGCAGGGTGAAGACTTAAGAACAGAAACTGTGGTAGCGCAGGACCATGAGATTAGAAAAGGAAGTTGCTCTGCTTATAATTCCTCTTCTTTGATGTTACCCATGGGTCAGGACTCTAGTAGATTCCAGCCCCTCTGTCCCATTTTCATACCAGTCCTTGTACAAATATAAGGTGAAAAAGATGGAAGCTTATTTGGTCATCCAGGCTGCACAAGGATGCAGAAACTAATACTGGTTGTTTAAAATCAAGGGAAAGCAGTGGCTAAATCTGTCTGACCACATGGTAGCTGTACTTTATCCAGCAAGAGGAGCCATTGTTGGCTTCATAGGAGCATGTTGATGAAATGCAGAGTTTTGCTCGTGTTTGGAAAGTTCAAGCACAGGCCATCTGTAGCCAAGTGTTGACTATTGAGCACCTTAGGGACAGATTGCAATTGCTTCTTAGCCTACCCTGAGTCCATATCTCAACCCAGTAATTACTATTGCTTTTCTATAACACACTGTATTATTGCTGCTGTAATCTTTTCCATCTGTCAGGATTCAAGACAACAAGAAAATCCCCTTGAATCTGACTTGAAATTTTTAATATAAAGAAAATATGATATAGTAAGAGATCTTGTGGAGGAAAGCTCTGCCAGTGTAAAAGCTAAGAAAGGTTGACCTTGAATCTTTGGTAGTTGGTGCTAGCAGGCATTTAGAGAAGAGTAAGAGCTTGTATTTTAACAACAATAGCAAAGTAAGGGGGGAGTCTGTGCTAAACTAGTTAAAAATGTCTGCTTCTAAAGTCTGTATGACAATCTTTCTCTGCAGAGCAGCATTATTTTTATACTGTGCATATTTTCTTTAAGAAGCAGAATGGGGATGGTATCTTTCTGAGGCTCTTCACTAGTGTGAATGAAGAATAAAATAAATTTCTGTGTTACAGGCACTTTGTGAAATGCCATCATTTCAGTTGGTGTTAAATTTATGAATTGTCTTACACACTTTTCAATGCTCTCAGGTATTAATGTAAAATATAGTTTTACTGAGTAAGTCCAAAAGCTATATCATGTATGTGGAGAATGAGGAAGCTTTTTTCTGAAGCCTTCACTAAGTAATTGCAGTTGATACAATATAGTGCTGATTTGTATTTTTACGTGTAAAACATAAAACTAATTTATCCATTTATGTGGATATGGATAGGGCGACACTATATGACTTTTAAAAAATGTTTTCACAAAGTTGTTTGGAAATACAAAGCAGATGATAATGATTTTGTAGTCCAGGATGTACCCAGAGAAGGTTTGATCAGTGAGTAATTCTGCAAATAGCCATGATGAAATTAACGGAGCCTCATGAGAATAGATACAGCTGCCCATACCAAAAGCTTTTGTAGGTTTATGAGAGATACTCTTTATGTCAACAAGTAGTCAAACTATTTACTAATCAAGGTAAGAGATATTAATGTCTTAAAATTCAAGGACTTTTTTGAGAGCCAAGATGTGAAGATGTTAGTGCAGAAGAAGGTGAAGGAACTTGCAAAGTACAACAACCTTCTCTTGTTACCTGGTTGTAAAAAGGTGCTCAGTTTGTACAATACCCTTTTCTATTACTGCCCACCCAAGAGACTGTAGAGCCTTTGCCAGTTGGGTAGTAGCTCTTGGTCAGATGTCATATCTATGTATAAAGAGCATATATATATATATCAATATAGATTTAAAGCGAGAAGGTAGGATATATAGGGGAACAACTGCATGGATTTTTTTTGTTCCATTTGTTTATATTTTTTCCCAAAAAGGGTGATGTCTTTAAATTGTTCCTATAATACACCTGCAGGCTGATCCAGGAAGACTAGTCACAGTGACCAGGCATCCAGTCTCAGCAGGGTGCAGGGTAGAGTGAGGTCACTTCCAATAGGCTGGCAGCACCCAGGCAATGGCCCAACCTCTTTTGGAACCTCTGGATCATGGACTGATTGTTTGGGGAGATGTAGATATAGCAAGTACTAGTGATTTCCAAGGAATGCAACCCAGAACATGTTTGCTGAGCTACTACCTCAGTGTACCATAAGTTGAGCTCTGCTTGTGACAGAGGAACTCCGGAGTTACTGTCTAGCTTCTTCCATTCCCTTTCCTATTCCAGACAGGCTGGCTGACAAATAGATGCAGGTTTAGCTGGGACTGGTGAAGCTAGAGCAACAGCAGCTCACTCCCTTCCTTTCCTCCTGAAGAGTGATGCCTTGGCTTCAAAGCCCTGCACGGTCAGGGACAGAGATCCCTGTGGCTGCTGCATCTTGGCCAGGTGAAGTTGGTGATACAGAGATGGCCTCAGACTCCCATCACATCACCTGAGGGCGCTCAGTATGCACAGGAGCACGAAACAGCTTGGTTAAGTGAATTCTGTTCTGTCACTTCACTCACCTGTGTTACTTTTTTTCTTTAAGTTTCCGTGAAGTTTTCGGCCTTTATTTTCAGGTTTAGCCATAGGAAATAAATGAAGTTGCATAATTCAGTACAAAATAGACAGCTGAAGGTAGGCTATAGATTGCTGCAACTACTGATGCAGTTTGTCCAGTTTGACATTTGCAGTGCCTGCTGCAGTGTGACTTGGCAGCTGTGTCATGATTACCCCCGCAACACTGACAGTGGCTGTGGAGGACGCTGCACAGTCCTTCCTTGTGGCTGCGCCGTTGTTGCTGTGTAAGATAGCTTTAGTCAGACATTATCAGTAGCCTGGGCTCACAGCTAGCAAGAGGTGTAATATTCTGGGTCTTTCCATATGGAATGTGCTGCTCTGGAGGCTGACACTGCTTCCTGTGCTCTGGGTGACCATTGACAGCCCTGACCCCCATGAGGAACTGGCTGCTTGGCCTCTATGTGCCCAGCTCAGGGCTTAGGCATGTGAGGGAACGGAATAGCTCAAATAATAAAAATACCAGCTCTTTCCACCATGGGGGATAACTGATGGTAATTAAACTGGTAGCATTTTCCAGGACATGGAAGTGGCTGCTGCCATGTGATACAAAAAATAATTTTCTGTTTCCATCCATTCCTAAAACAAGCCACTTGTTCATCACTCTAATGGCTGAATAATAAGTAATTTTAGAAGAGTTTGCTACCATAGTGACTAAGAAATGGCTGTGTGTTCATTTTTTCAGAAGTTTCTCATCCAATTGTATCATACAAGGCTCTTGATTGTGATGGATGTTATATCTGGACTAAAACAGAAGGAAATACTCTGATTTGTTTCCAGAAAAATAGGCTACTTGATCTTTTTTGGTATAGCTTTGTCACTTTACCAAGATGGCAGCACATTTTGTGTTGACAGATTGGCTTTTATACAATGTGTTGTATGCATTTGTAAGACAAATGGGGTGTTAAATAAAATATTGTTTCCTTTAAGAAAAAACCCCTGTGTTTGAGGCACTATTATTTCCTATGATGGCCTGCTGCGAAGTTCCTTCAAGAGTGTTGGTCATGTTAAAGCCACATTCAGTCAGTGCTTTGCAAAACAAAGAGCAAGGCCCTGCTGGGACAGCAGCCTCCCAAAAGTGGAGGAAAAATGGAGACCCGGATTTTGAAGCCTGAGCTGGCTTCAGTGCTGAGCTGGTGAGTCCTGGCACTTGCTTTTTGTATCCAAATTCAAACACAGTGTGCAGACCCTGATGCTTTGTTCTTTCTAATTCATGTGTTGCTCCTATTACCTCTGGCACTGGTCACGGAAATCCCAGTCCTTGTCCTGAGCCCCATCCCTTCAGCTGTCCGTGCCCATGGACACAATGGCTGCTGCTCTTGTCTCTCCTGGAGAGTAGGGATCAGATCCTGATCCTTAACAGACCCACACCACACAGGGAATAACAAGAGTACATAGTGTATAAGAGGTCCTACAAGTATTATTTTATTTCTTCTTTTTTTTAAATACTATGTACAATCTGTTTAAAGCTTGTCAAAATGCATGGGCTCCTAGTTAATGGAGCTCCTATTCAACAGATGCAAAACAAGAATAAAATCTTTACTGTTCATCTTCATAAGACACTTACTTTTTCCCATTACAAAATACTTTTAAGAATAGTAACACTTATAAATGTATTTATATTCAACATCATATAAAATAAACCAAGATTTATACTCAATTCTAGACTTTTTATTTTCTTTTTTTTTTTCCTTGCATGGACTATATACAGTATGTACAGTAACTTCTCATTTTGTTTGTCAAATCAGCCTGATTATACCCACCAGGCTTTAGCTTATATGTACAAATATGCTGAAAGTGCAAGACTTTATTATTTAAAGCTGCCTGTGTTTTCAGAGGTCTGGAATTGTATGTCCGATATATATTTATATATAGATACACATCTGCATACATATAAATGTATATTAAATATGAATATATATAGTTATAGTATATAGGTACTTGCGTAGTAGAAAACCTCATAACGTTTATGACTGATAGGTCAACACTGACACTGGAGGCCAACCCTGCTGCCATCAGTTATGTTCCTGCTCTCTGCTCGCCACCAAGTCACACATACATTTTCTTGTAGGTGCCTGGAGGGGGCATGAGCCAAATCCACCAGCAACCCTCGATTCCAAATGAGTCATAAAAACACAGGTCATAGCTAACACTGAGGTAAACAAATACAAATCAACCTGAATAAAGTGATTTTTATCCATCTGTTTCTTTGAGAGTGACAATATAAGGCAAAAGCCCCCTGGCCCTGACTCAGCCTTGCTCTTGTCTGGAGGCACACTGAGCAAAGACCAAGCAAGACCCAGAAATGGTCGGTGGGATTTTGTCTTTTGGAGCATGTTAAGAAAACAAGGCCCTACCTGTGAGGCAGTGCCTTGGACTATGCAGCCCCCGCCCACCAGCACCAAGGCCAGCAGCTGGGGGGGCTCTGAGAATAAGGGGGTTACATTGATAAAGTGCGTTTTTATGTCTCTTTTAAGTTTTAGCAAGGCTGATCTAACATGTAAACATCCTCATCAACCTCCCGTGCTTCCCACAGGGAGCTGTGAGTGGGGCTGTGCCCCAGCCCTCTGTCCCTGCAGCACAGCCCTGTCTGGTGCACCCACCTCCCTTGGAACCCCTTCCCAAGCCTATTTTTTTGTACTCACTGTCAAAGCCACAGCAATGCCAGAAAACTTCTCTGGCTCAGCTACCTCCCTACCAAGCCCCATTAAAAAAATACACCCCTCAAACCCCTGACCCCAACCACCACCACCTCCGAGATCCATTTGATTGCCACCTGCCATGGCTGGGCTGTGTAGTGATGGGACACTGCAGACCAGCCATGGGGATGTGTTGAGGTAATGCAAGTGTAATGGGGAAGCCAGGGAAAGCACAGCCACCTTGAGCCCCAAACTGCAATGCTGCAGCCCTAACACAGATGTACGTGTTTGCCTCCCTTCTAATGTTATGTGCCAAGGCTATGGTGGGAAAAAAATCCCACAAACAACTCCCAAAAATAAAACCCCCTCCTACTGCATCCTCATGAGCAACTCTGCTGTCTTAGAATGGGGAGAGGGAGACCCTAAAACTAATAGTGCTTTAAAAACAAAAGTTTCCTACTCTGAAGACTCTGTGCTGGCCCTTACTGCAGAACAAACCTGCAGAGCAGGAAAGCCCCAGGTGTAATTTCAGCTCCAGATTGCCCCACAAAGGCAGGTGTTCCAAATCCCACTACCAGCAGTGAGGTGTCCCTGGCCCATGGCTCTGCTGTAGCCACCATTTCTTGTCATGGTTTGAAATGGAGGGGCTAGCTCAGCCTGTGCCCAAGAGCTGCTGCTTGGCTGCCCAGCACGCAAGGGCTGCATGTGCTGTGCAGACTGGAGCCCAGCCAGGGACTGTACTGAAAAGGCATGAGCCTCGATATTGGACGCCAGGCTGTCAGGTATCTCATTGCCTCCATTTTGTGGCTCCCTACATTCCCCAAAATGCTGCATGTGGCCAGCTCTGCAACCAATGATCCATCATGTCTGGTACTCCTGGGAGCTGTGCATTCAATGTCCCAGTCAAAATTAACCTGTGGAGCTGCTTTTGCCCAAGGGAGGGGACCCATGAATAGCCAGGGGTTGGCACAGCTTTTGTTCACATATCCACCTCTGCCCTGGCCACAACACCAAAGCACCCTAGGTCCTTGCATCAGTCCCTGAAAGCTCCTGGCTGACTCTAGCTCCAGCAGCCTGTCCTCCCACTGCCACTTCCCCCAGGCAATGTGACACAGCAAAATCCCATCCCCTTCCCCAGAAGAAGGAGCCCCACTGTGCTCTTTTCTTGAAACAGGGCTGGACTCAGCTGCTTGTGCCAAAAGCTGCTCCACCAGTAACATCAGAAACACCCACTGCTGCAGTGCTGCGAGGAGCCCAGAAAGTGGCTTGTAGAAGGAAAAGAAGGGAACAAAAAAACCCCCAAAATACCATATAAAAAAAAAGAAAAAAGAAGTCAAAACCAAGCATTCTTTTCTTGGTTTCAACAGACATTAGAAACTAAACAAACTAAACATTAGGAACTAACTCCTCTCTAAACCTTGCTCTGTCTGTAAGGTGGAGCTTTACTGTTAGATGAACCTGGTCCTAACTAACCACTGCCTTGTAAAGTTTTGTAAAGTTTGTAGTAATGGCCAAACCCAACTACATTTGGGTTCTAACAATGCCCAAAGTTAGTATTCAGTTACTAACACTTAAAAAATGTTCTTTTCAATTTTTCCTTTGGAAAGACAAAAACAGTAGGGACAGTGAACTATACATCCACTGAGGAATAAACTGGTTTTTCAATTCATAAATATAAACTTACAGTTAAAAAGTGACAATTTACAAAAATACAATTTATTGCTGACCCTATGGGCTTGTAACATTGTGTGCTGTGATTATACATTTTGGGTTCACCAAACTGAAACATGACTTAGCAAAACCACAAAGTTTGCTGTCATATGCTGTTCTATGCACATTTGTTTGTTTTTATGAAGAGAAACATATACAACTAAATCACTTGAAACAAACAAACAAAAAAAAAAGAGTACAGATTCTTTGTAACCTGAAAAATATTTGGCTACAGGGAGTAAAAACCATACAAATTTATCTTCACTTGTTAACCAAAAATAAAACATGACAAATATTGTACTAGCTGCGATGTGAGCTGGTATAACAACAGTAAGAAATTCAGGCAAAAGTGGTGTTATGTAAATTAGCAGCATTATCCAAACTCCTGGAAAAAAACCTGCGGGACTGAGGTATAGCAAAAGGAAAAAGAATTCACAATGGACCTACTACAGCAAAATGAGTTGTGTACATGGTAATCCAATGGTGTCCTGCAGACTGGTACAGTCTATGTGCTCCAAATGCTGGGCTTAAATTCACAGTGACTTTCACCATTGAAGTCCTGAATGGAAAAGGGTTTTTTTCCATTGCAAACTGAGCTTCATGACAACCTGATAACTCACCTCCCTGCAGCAAGAAAGCCACCACTTCGAGTGGCACCATGGTGCTCGGCCAGGGCACACCCTGCTGCTGGAACAGCATCACGGACTGGCTGCATGGAAATCCCAACAAATGACACCCTTGCAGCCATGCACCCCTGTCAGAGATCATCCCTCCAGCCACCACCTCCCCATGGAGCCCAACCTGTCTCATGCCGCGCTCTGATGGTGTCGTGCTCTCCTGCATGCACCTGGGTACAGTGGCTGCAGCCATGTGGTCCTTTGTCTCCAGAACCAACTTTCAGGGCAGCTGCATCTCAGGAAGGTCAGGCAGGTTGCAGGGCTGGCCCTGTGTGTGGTGGCTCTGCTGCTGCGGGCGGAGGAAGTAGTTCAAGGGGTTCTGCTGCGGGGTGTGGGGCGGCTGGAAAATGTGCTGTGTCGGAGTCCCAGGCACCAGCTCAGGACCTTGCATCTGTTGGGAGACACAAATCCGAGCAGTCAGACCTGCCCCATCACTCAGCTGTGCCTCTCTTGCCGCAGGGTTGATGCTGAGACTCATGCTCAGGAGTATGTGCACCAAGTCCTAAACTTGAGGGTATGAGCTATGCACCTCAGGATGCTGTTGCTGTCAGCAAAACCAACAATGCCTAGAGAGCACAGAAGGGAAGCAGGACCCATCTGTCCTAACAGGCTCATAGGGAGCCCAGCAGAAATAGAGACCTCCAAAAACTACTTGGATGCGAGGTACAATCTGCAGGATGTGCAAGTTTCATCTTTCATGTGAAAGAACTTCAGACAATCAAGAAAGAGGTCCTAGAGTAACCATGTACCCACTCATGGCTGGCTCCTCAAAGACCTGGACTTGGTGTTTCACCCCCTGTTAAAGGCACTGTGTCATCAAACTCCGGTTTACTGTGGCCCTGGAGCTATTTATGTGTTCCAGCATCATCATTCTGCTGTCCACACTGCTAGTCCTCAGGACCGCAATGCAGCACATGAGGACACATACTTAAAACAGGGACAGTTCATGCCCACATTTGCTGATAACAGCGATTCATTTCTCACTCTAAATCCACTCCTGCTGTGTGGCTGCTTTCATCTGAACCTATTCCTCTCACTTTTTCTCTTTTCTTTGCCTTCCACTCAGGCTTGGAGAGCATGTTACTGATGAATTATTAGTTTCAACAACCCCTCTCCTTGGCAGTGTCACTAGTTCAGCATGTACTGATGTAAATTGTGTTCTGAAAAACCAAAATCACCTTGTCCAGTGAAATACCCATTTATTAAAAGAAAGCTGTGACTGCAGCTCATAAAAATCTTGCTCTGATGAGATATAATAGCAGGAGGTATGTTTTCTAAAGAGCTTCTCTCTTACAATTTTTCATGCCTACAGCCAGCTTCCCAGCAAAGTTCCTCTGGATGAAACGCTGTGTTTGAAAAGTCAGTATTTCTTCTGTACACTGTGTGATAACAGTTTGTTGGAAAGTATGGCCTTGAGCGGGTGCAGAGTCAGCCTGGGAAGGCTGAGCACCTGGCTATGTGGAGATACAATGGGAATGGAGATGTGCAAAGGCACTGACCAAGTCTGATCAGCCACATAAGCCCCATTTCTTCAAAAAACCCTAACCCATCTCTAAGCCATCCCTGTGCCTCCTCAGAAACTTGCTCCTGCTCCAATACCTGAAGATATAGGCGGTGCTGCTGAACCTGCTGCTGTGGCCACTGGTGCAGATGAACCGATGTGTTGGCCTGGTGGGATGTGAAGCTGGTGTGTGGGATCATTAGAGACGGCGAGAAGATGGGCGGCGGGACTGGAGGTCGGATGGTGCTGCAGGTGACTGGCTGCACCTGTGCTGGAGGAGGCAGGGTCTGCTGCTCTGCAACAAACCTGCCACAAGGAGGAAAGCCAGGCGTGAGAACACACACCCAGACCCATCCTTAGAATGGGCACTGGGGAGCCCAGCTGCTGCAGGAACCAGCCTGGAGCAGGGCTGGACAAAGCATGCAGACCTTGCTGACAGGAGGCCCCTGATTTCCCTCTGCCAACAAAGCACAGACTGGAACTGCTGAAAATTAAGATTTTTAAGGTTGTACATTTTCTCTATGTCTTGGACAAGCATTTTATGCTTCGCAAAAGCCAGAAAACGGTTAACTTTTTTTTCAATGCACTTTATTTATCATAGAGTTCTTTATAATTAAAAAATATTCTCATTTTTCTCCTAACTGGCTGAACATTTGTTTCATTTCAGACTGAGACTGTTCATGTTTGTGTGACCAGGTACAAGTTTTTCCATGTCTTTTTCAGTGCCATAGAGTGTCCTGCTAAGACACTAGGAAAATAAGGGCCAGCAGAGACTCACTTTCCTTGCTGCCTGCTGGCACTGCTCAGCACAGGCTGGCAACTGCTGTTGGTTGTGGACATCATGGATTGAATGGACTGATCCAACAGCATCCTGTAGTGGAAGAAAAAGAGAGGATGGTCAGGGAAGGGAGAGGTCCAATGTCCAAGGTCCTGTCAGTCTCTAGAAACAAGTCCTTGAAAATCCTCCATGAAAACAGGTAAACCACTACCTTGAAAACAAGCTAATGAAATGGGATGCTTCTTATCACCTCACATCTCTCCTGTGAATACATGCTGAGAAGATTTGGATTGTTGAGACTGGAGAAGAGAAGGCTCCAGGGACATCTTATAGCACCTTCCAGTACCTAAAGGGGCTAAAAGAGAGCAGGAGAGGGACTTTTGGCAAGGGCATGAAGTGAGAGGACAAGGTGGAATGACTTTAAAGTGACAGAGGGCAGGGTTAGATTAATTTTTGGAAATATGGAGACAAGAGGATTTAAGGCCCCTGATGATACAGCATGATGTGCACAGCACCCTGCTTGCCTGCATACTGGGTTCATCCCTGCAGAGGGAACATCCTTATGCTGGCTGTGGCATCCCAAGCCCATTGCCCCAAGCCCAGCCACGCCTGCCCTCTTTGCTGCCCAAGTACTGCTGCTTTCTGTCACTGCCCCCAGGATAGTCCCAGCAGGGCGGTGGGTACCTGAGGCTCCTGTCCTGGCTGTAGTCAGCTGGTGGTTGCCTCTCGCTGCTGTCAGTTGGCACCTGTGCAGCCACAGCGATGGGGTGTGTGTGGGAGAACACCATGGAGTTGTTGTAGAAGGGCACTGAAATGCTCGCCTGCCCTGGCACACACGTTTGCTGGCCTTGGCTTCCTCTCATTAGGTGCTGCTGCTTCTGCTGTTGTACCTGAAAGTACCACCTAAGTTTTAAAGCTCCCTAATGGAAGGATAAAATAACCACTTACAGTGGGCAGGTGGGAGAAGGAACAATAGGATATTGTCCCTGAACACAGCAGTAGGAACAGTATTATCTATTCAAGACCACTAACCCATTAGCATTTATTGTCCCTGCAGGGTAGGTGTTGGCATCCCCAGACAGACTTTTGAGAAATTAGAGTACAAGGGTAAGGGCTCAAAAGGCTTGAGGAGGAAGAAAACAGCTTAAGAGGGGAAGTGCAAATCAGAAGTCTACAAGGAAAGCATCTCATCTGTCCTTTAAAGCAGCAGTTTTGCCCTTTTTTGTTTATGAACAACTTAAGTATTTACCATTTTAATAGTGGATTTAGGTCTAGCGACAACAAAATTGTTTTTTCAAAACTGCTTTCCAAGACTCCTCAGGCAAAGCAAAATTAATCTTTTAAAATGATACCTGCTCCTGTGTTATGAAACCACAACTCTCACTGGCTATGAATGAGCACTGTGTTGATGAGAGCCCATTCACTTCCTTCCCAGTCACCAGGAGGACTTTTGCAGTCTCTGGGGTTTAAATGCTTTTTGGTTTTCATTTTTACAGTTGAGTGACATTGTTCACAATCCTGACACGAATTCCTAAATGCCAGCTATGCAGTAAAATCAGTACAGAGGGGATGCAGGGGACCATGGGGAGGAGTGACATGGCAGACAAGTATTTAAAAGCTGGGAAAGGGGATGATGAAGACAGTGAAGCAGCCAGTTACCTGGGGGGCTGTGCCACAGGGGTCCCTGAGGAATGGGTGCGGTGACACCAGGTGGGTGCTGCAGTAGTGCTTTGTCCCCATGAGGTCTGTCTGCTGTGACTTCTTGGCTGTGGTCTGCCTGGGTGTCCCCTGTGGTGGTGGCCTCTGGGGGCTTGGCTGCTCCACCGTGTTAAAGATGACAGGGATCGGCTGCTGCATCAGCATCTTTAAGTGAAAGAGGCACAGGAATTGTTGGTTGTACTGCCTGTCAGAAATAACACTGCAGCAGCAGCAGTATCTCTAAATCTGGGGGCAAAATAAACCACGAATAACAGAAAATCAAATGTTAGCTTGTGTCAAATATTTATTCAGTGCCAGGACCATTGTGGCTGCTGTGTTTTGCTGGAGTGGCAGTGGGGATCCAGTAGCACTAACCAGACACTGAACCACCAAGCTTTTTATGCACAGAAGACTTTGGATTAATTTGGGATTGCTTTTTTCTAATTCATGAAAATTACTGATTCAATACTCAGCCAGATATCAATGTCACCCATCTCTCAGGAAACACCATTCCAACATCTGAAAGCAAGTTACCAATTTGTCAAGAGTTCATTCCTGAATGCTTTTACCACAGACAACTGTTACAGCTCTGTGTGCTCAAAGGAAAAGCAAATGGTGGGTGAGTTTGGGAACACCAGGGCAGTAGGTACCTGCAGATTGGAGTCCTGCACAAGCTGGAGCTGCTCCTTGATGACATAGAGCTCCTCTTGCTGCGTTTTGATGTCAGCTTGCAGTATGCGAGTCCTCTCCTCCAGCTGCTCTTTCAGCTGGTGCATCATCCCCAGCTGGGCGGGGAAATCGTACACTGCCTGCAGAGAATAGAGAAAAAGGACCACAGGGTAGGACCAGTCCTGCTACTCATATCCATAGCAATGCTGGATTCAGAAACATGACTGCTTTTCAGCTTTTGCCATAAAAAATATCATGCTACCAAAAAATGGCAATTGCATATTTAACCAAAGTGTCACTTTTGTAGTTCCAAAGCAGCAGCACATCTGGCTCACATGCCGTGCCTCCCTCCAGGTGTTGGTCTTTATAGTTTCTGCATGAAATTATAATGAATGAATTTCTAGATGAAGTGTCTATATATGGGACTCTCCTGTCCCCTCAGGATAACATCCTGCTGGTTTGGGCCCACTTGTGTTTTGTGGCAGACACGGCATTCAAACCCTTGCCCACCTCCTGGCTGGGCTTTCAGTTGTGCTGCTAATGATATTTGGCAGATGTCAGGCCCAAGTAAGGCTACAATCCCACCTGAGGATCCATTCTTCACACCTACACTGGCCATTTTCAATCTCTGTTTTGTAGTCTGAACATTTACTGCACTGATATCAAAGCCCTGTAAGGAAAGACCTTATCATAATGGTTTATGACTCATTTTTCTTGGGGTTTTTGTTTTCTTTTCTTTTTCTGGCCTAACTCAAACCTTCCATGACATCCCCTTCCTCTACTAAAACTCTTCAGCATTGTATCAGCCTGTAGGTAGAGATTCAGGGAGAAGCCTTCAGCAGCTCACAATGCTTTTGACAAGTATAAACTCTCTCCTATGCTATTTCTTTGGGTGTCCCACCTGCTCTCTCTGCTCGCTGAAATAAGTGGTTGGTTGCAATAAGGTTGTCGCAGGTAAATCTCAGCAACAGAAAGGGCACAGAAACCTTGTCCCTGGTCTGGGATGAGCCAGCAAGGACTTGAGGGCAGTGAAACAAAATCACCTAGGCTGCCCAGCTGACAGGACACACCAGTGTGCTTAAAAAAAATAAACCCCATACCATCACAGGGTGCTGGCTGGGCACTGCCAGCTGAGCCACGGGATGCTGAGAGAGGTGCTCACTATGGGCTTGAGGAGTGGCTATGGCCTAGAAATGAAAACTTTGCTTTACTGTAGGTCCATAGCACCTCTAGCGCAGAGCTGGTGCTTTACCAGCCCATACCAGCAATGAACAAGTGCAGAGAACTGGGTAACCAAGATTGGAGAACTGAGGATAAGTCTGAAGGAAGAATTTAGGCTCCTGCATGCCCCTGATAATTTAGAGTCCTTGGTGTCAGCACCCATTTTGGATAAAGGCCATCTCATATGTACAAACCCCAAGAAAAGAGGGTTGGTGGTGTGAAAAGGCATTTGGCCTGGAGGAGCAAACTGAATCCTGAAAGAAGGCAGAAGAGCAGCCTCCAGCATCTCTCCACTGGCTCTGCCAGCCAGTGGCACTCCACAGGAAGTCCCAACATACTCAGAGTGTGGGATCCAGCATTTCTGAGGATGAGATCAATGCTTGTTTTTCTCATTTCACTACAGCCTCAGAAGGCTCTTGCTCCTCAGGACCACTGACCTGAGCACTCCTGACTGCTGCCAGCCGCAGGGCTGCCTTCTCCACTGGAGCCCCTGGCACTGATGGCCGGGTGGGAGTGCTGGTGTCTGTGTGCCGCATGGATGACGTGGCTGGAAAAGAGACATTCACTGTGATACAGCAGACATGTGCTTGGGTACCCTGGCTAAGCTTGGAATCCTCATATGCAGATGGGCAGTGACCCAAACAGTGCCAAAGTGGGTCCTCAAACTGCTCCTCTATGGGCAGTTTGGCTCTCTTCCCCTCTATGATCCCTCTGGCTCCCCACCTGACTTGCTGGGTTCCCTCCTGATGCTCACCCCCTATTCAGCCTGCCCTCCATGGGTGTATCCAGATGAGATCCCCTATCTCTCCACAGCAAGTATCTCAAGAAAAGTCTCCCGAGTTTCCTACCCATGGCCCCACACAGGGCACTGCAGTCATCTTGCTGCCTCCCCAGAGTAAGGAGGGCATTGATGGGAGCTGGGATGAAGCTGCCAGCAAGGCAGGCATCCTCTGTTCCTTCCACAGGGATTTCATGAGAGACCCCATAATAAAATTATGTTATCCCAACACAAAACTTTTGTCAGTGAGCTTGGCTCAATCAAGCTAATAAGTCACCTCTTCTCCCCAAAATGACAGCAAAAAGCCATGACCCTCAGCTGGTGACAAGCCAGGGGAAATCTATTCTCACACACGTGGTGGGTTAAGAGGGAGCAGCAGATGGTCATGACACGGTATATTGGTCCCAGTGCTGAGCATTCTGTTCCCACCCCAACTTGGTCACTTCCAGCTGAATCCCAGCATTTTGGAGGCTGCTCTGCTCTCCAGCCCACTGCCTGCACCTAAGCTGGGCTGCCTTGGCACCTACAGGTGGAGTCGGAGAGGGTGGTGTGTGAGGAGTGATGGGAGCTGTGTGATGACAGCGACACTCCCTCCCGGCTGACGTCCTGGCTGCTGCCGCACTGCCTCACATCCAGGTAGCTGCTGTGGCTCTGCGGGGAGCAAAGCGCAAGTAGTGAGATCGTCAGCAGGAGAAAACGGCTCTGAAAGGGACCTCCACCTCCTTGAGCCCTTGACTGCAGACAAAAAACCCAGCAGGCTGGGTGCACAGAACTGCGGTACCACACCACCAAACCCTGCTCGCTCTGCCCCTCTTTGTTCACGTGAAAGTCTTCAGGCACACAGGACCCTCACACTCATGCCCTGGGCACCCATCTGATGGCAGTGAGCAGCAGTGGAGGATTGCTCCTCCATGGGGATTGCTGCCCATGGCCTGCACTCTGGTGTGCCAACCTCCTTCTCCCCTGCCCACAGAGTTGTGGGCAACAGGAAATGAGCTTTTGTTTTCAGCCTCTTTCTGCCCAATCTCTTCAGGGATGTCACAGCTAGTTGGCTGTGGTGCACTGGGGAGTGGTGGCAGGGGGAATAAAGGAAGGTGGCTGGAGGTGGCTACCTGGGAAATAGTTTCATCCATGGAAGAGATGGAGAGAGACAACTGGGAAGGGACAGGGAGGAGTGGCATGGGGACATCAGCCCAAGAGGACCTACAAAGGTCTCCTGAGGGGGACAGGTACTGGGCAGAGCTGAGAGCTGCAATCCCACTCACTACTCCTTGAGGAGTAGTGGCTTCAGCAGCCTGTTCTGGGCAGAATCTGGGCAGAAGTGGGGAACAGCCTGAGCTCCCATAAAATAATGTCTGAAAGGCAATGAGGCTGATGAAACGACAACTACACACAACCCACTTGAAATTACTTTGATTGCTGGTCTTATTTGTAAACTATCAAGAGGAGAAACTTAAAAGTACTGAAAATTACCCTGTTACTTGGACCGATGTGTGGCGATGCCAGACTGACTCAAGCCACGGAAGTTATTGCTCATGGAAGTTATAGGTCACAATCCTACACTTGATGTGATCCAGCAACTGAGCTGAAATCTAGGTAAGTGTTTCCCTTGCCTTCCCATGTTCATTTGTGTATCAGTGATGAGCTGGCATAAGCAAAACAGGTACCCTATGGTACTGCCCTATTCTTGGATCCTCTGTGCCTTACTAAGGGTGACAGGTACAGCAATCTGGCCTCCAGCTCCAGCTCTACTTCTCTGAGCTGAGGTGGTTTAACTTGTTGTTTGTGTCATGGTCTCAGAAAGATAATAGGGACCAGAACAGAGCAATGCAACTGCTGAATTCAAGTTATTGCAGAATTAGAGAATACTCAGTGTTAAAGATCATCTAGTTCCAATCCCCCTGCCACAGGCAGGGACATATTTCACTAGATCAGGCGGTTCAAAGGTCATCCAGCCTGTCCTGAACCAACATGGACAATTTGGAGCCATGCACAGGAAAGCTTCTTAGGGCCTGCCTGAGTCATGACCCAGTTCGAGGCTTGGAATGAGATGGGAGTAAAGAAAATGGAGAAGAAAGAACAGATATTTCCCTACAATTGGTAAGCTATTACTCAGCTTGGTTTAAACATCTCATTTAACTGTGAAGGAACAGGTACCTTTAGAGAAGAGGATGCCAGTTCAATTGATGACTCTTCAAGACCAAGATCTCGCCTTCTCTCCGCCCGAACTTCTGCATAACTTAAAAAACCCAAAACAAAAAAAAGCCAAAAAATTATTTTACAGCTTCTGCGCAGGTAAACTGTCACAAGTGAACATTCATTTTCTAACCTGATGATGATGAACAAGAATACTTTTTTTTGCATGGTAGTTCAGTGATCTCTATGCCAGTGCCTTGGGCAGGATGAGGTCAGGTCCCTCCTTCTGAGAGTGCACAGAACTGTGCATGCATTAGGGTTAACATCCTGCATGCCAGTAGAAGCTCCAAATACAACCAGGCAGCTACACAAGTGCAATGTGAAGTGCATGAACTCCTATAAGGTGCCTCTGAAAGTCTATCTTTTCTTTCCTTACTTTTTTCCCTCTGAAATAATGAAATATTTACAATAAAAAATGTCACATGATTCACCACTGGGATAAATTGGAGAGGATGTTTCAAAGACTTTGTGACTGCTCATGTATCGTGAGCACTGAGAGGTGCCAGACTTTAGGGTGATGAAATATTAATGAGCTGCAACCTTTGTGGGAGGCAAGAGAAGTTGAGGAACTGACCTCACTTATATCATCATGGCAATGAATTTTCCTGAAACAATGTTTTAACTTGTGTGCTTCAGTAACATATTTTAAGCCTTAACTATTTGAGACAGAATTGAACTTCAAAATCTATTTAGGACTACATAGTTAGGTTTAAGAGGCACTGGAAGCAGAAAGAAGAAACAAGTTCATGCACAGTAAGTCCTTAAAGTGAAGCTGAATTCTCTGACAATTGGCAGAAGCAAGACGACTGAGAAGCAATCTCTCTGTATATTTGCTTATGTTAACACTTCATATGTAGTATATACCATAGATCATAGAATCAGAATCAACATAATTTGGGTTGAAAGGGACCTTAAAATTTTTCTAGTTCCAAGCCCTCTACTGTGGCAGAACATCTTCCACTAGAACAGGATGTTCAGGGCCCCAGCCAACCTGGCCTTGAATACTTCCAGGGATGGGGTAGCCACAGCTTCTCTGAACTTCCAGTGCCTCACCACCCTCACAGGGAAGAATTTCTACCTAAGATCTAATCTAAACCTATCTCTGACAGTTTAAAGCCATTTCCCCTTGTTCTACAACTCCATAACTCCTTCTCAGGTCTCCTGGAGTTCCCTCAGGCACTGGAAGAGACTCTAAGGTCTCTCTGGAGCCTTCTCTTCTCCAGGCTGAACAACCCCAGCTCTCTCTTCCTGTCTTCAAGGAGAGGTCCTCCAGACCTCTGAGGAATCTGCATGGCCCCCCTCTGGCTCACTCCAACAGACCCATATATTTCACATTTACTAGTGTTTGCTCTTCCAGATGTTGGACAGAAAAAGAGGAGGACCAGATAGAAATTGATTCCTGACAGTAAAAAAACACACACTGAGCAATAAAATTACTCAAGTTATTAGAGCAAACCAGTGTGTCACTATTTTTTCAAGCCCTTCAGAAAATACATTCTTACTTTTAACATAGGCTTTTTTGAGATAGCTGTTGTAATCCAGCAGGTGCATTCACAGAGCATCCTACACATGCACTGCCTTCCAGCACGGATTGCAACTCAGCACAAGCAGCTTCCCTCTAGGGGGAGGTCCAGGGCTGGATTTGGGTGATGAATTAAGGCCAGCAAGCCAGCAGCTAAGCTGGCTGCTAAGCCAGCTCAAGTCATAAATATTTAAAGATCTGGTCAAAAGGTTTTGTAGGAATTTTATGATCTCATTCATGCCCAGAAAGATACCTGATTCCAAACAGCTTTAATTCTTCCTTTGGCCATATCATCACTAGGGACAAAAGGGGAATATAACACAATGATATATTTGGCCAAAGGTGGCTTCCAGGCTTTTGGCTCAGTTGCCCAAAAATAAGAGAAACAAAAAAAAGTAAACGGGTAAATAAAACACATATTAATTGTCAGAATAGTTTCATGGAATTACATATCATTTTAGTGTGTCAGTAGGCACAGCAAGTATTTAGTTAACATGAAACAGAACTAGAAAAAACAATGGCTGAACACTGAGACATAACACACTGTGAAGAGCTTGGTGCTTGCTCCTACCTAACTACCAGATGAGTGCAAACAATGAACTCGGGCTTGGAGTTCCACTGGTGGTAGGTGATGTAGTAGTGTGTCTGCAGCCATATCCACTGCTGCCCTTTGGTCAGGAACCGATAGTAACAGGACTTCCCTTTTCCAAACTGCATCACTGTTAAACAAAAAGAGAAAGCAATTTATAGCAAACAGGGATTTTATGGTACAAAGGTAATTAGAAAAACCATTTAGTCCCAGACCCCTTGCCCAGATTGGGGCAGTGCTAAAATGGTTCTTGAGCTTTTTAAACAAGACCTGTTTATATGTACTCACAACCATGTACTCAGCTCTTCTTTGGGGTCATTCCTGCTGACTTTCAGGACTGTCCTTTACTATTTTGAGATTTCTCTTTTAACTGGTATAACTATATAACTAGCTACATTCTTATAATTTATGGGATCCCTGAAATAAGCATAAATAACATAAATTAAACAAATTATTTGCATTTCATAGGTACATGAGAATGCATTTCAAAGACTGAAGATATGAAGTAAGAATCCTAATAATGGCAAAAAACAAGAAGATCGTGGAATTTTAACTAAGAGTTTTCTTCCAAAACCTGGCCTGCTCCAACCCAGTATGTATTATCAGGCTATGTCCAGAAAAATCAAAGGTGCTATAATATAATTGCAAAATAATGAGGGGAACTATGTTAAATAACCACACTAATTGTTTCAGACTGCTGGGAGTACAAGATGAAACATGCTCACTTGCAGTACCTACAATTAATGCAAAGTAAAATGCAAACTTAGTTTAAACAAACCCATTTCACTTGACAGTAGGAAAGATGTCTGCCCAAAGTGTCAACATGACAAACAGGAACTTAGCAAGCCATACTCACCCAAGTAGTTTTTTACTCACCTGCACACCTCTATTTTGTTAAAATATCAGGAATGCCTTCTTTAGCGACCCCATTAACAGTGATGGGCTTTAGATGAAACAGAGCTAACATGACATGCTGGGGATCCCTCAGTTCCTAGTACCGGCAGATATGTCCTGAAGCAACTTCTATAAGTCACTTTGCCAGCACTTTACTTTGTTTCCCTGTGCAGTAAAATGAAAAGATCCTTTCCTACAGGTGTGTGGTGCAAATATTCTTCTAATAGTAAAGATAAATGCCTGGATGATAGAGATGTAGAATATAAACCATCAAATCGATTCTCTGATGAATGATCTGACCCACTCTCAATACAGTTTGTGTCTATACCAAATTGCACATGCATTACCAAAAGGCCACTGTCTGGTTAAATATCTCACTTGTATCTGAATCTTTTGATTCTTTGAGTCTAAAGCAAACAGCACTAAGAAGTACTGTACTTGAGAGCAGTGAAAACATTCTGTTAATATTCCCATCTACACTTTTGCTGCATTTGACACAACTTGTGTGTCCTCCTGCCACCGCTTCCTCTATGTGCTCAGCCAGGCAACTCACTTTCCTGGCAGCTGCTGTACCAGTGCTTTGCCTGGACAGGGAAGAGAAGCCAGCAGGGAAATGGAGAGGGAAACTCGATACACAGAGAAGTACTTTTCCCCATTCTCTTCTAGGTCCCTCAGCTCCTCATATATGTAAGTAGTAAAGGGTTTGTGGTAGAGATGAGGATGGTTTGCAGCTCAGAGATGGGTTTTCTCCAGCGGGCTGTGGGGCTTCTTGGTGGAGTTTCTTAGTCCCAGCATCGTGCTGCTCCGCATCTCAGGGCAATTACAGCATCTCACTTGCTCCACTCTCCACTCTGGGGTGTCCTTTTTTCCTTTTGACAAAACACTCTCTTTTCAAGTGGAGATAGCAGAGACAGACAGTGTCCCCAATCAGAAACCTGTAAGTAATATTTCTTAGCAAAATACCTGATTACCTAGATGCATTTTGCAAAGTATGTAGTTACTTTTCATTGCAGTGCTTGGCAATGCAAAACCGCCAAAGAACACACATAGCTCTGGCTCAATATTTCAATCTGAAATGAACCCAAGAAATGGAAAAATCTGGATCTTGGGGATAAAGTATCTCACATCTGGTAGGAACTGCACACTGAATTAGTGTAGCCATCTGCAGACACTTTCTGCCTTTCCTCACTTTAGCTCCAGCCCTCAGCAGGACATGTTTCTTCAGCACTGGGCTGCACAGCTGTGAAAATCATGCGAGTTCTCCTTCTGTCCTGGCTCCAACAGCGCACTATATCTCCTTGCACCAAAATAAACTTCATGGACCTGTGATGTTCACACATTAGCCTGAACTTGACTCTTCTGCTTTGTTGTTTTCCTTTCAGGTCGACCAAATATGAGCCATCTTCACCAACAGGGAAACCGTGTTCAGCATTTTTGTATGTAAAATAATTCTGAATCTCCAGAAGCATTTAACTAATGAGTAAGTGAGGTTCACAACGCCTAATTGTACAGGCAGGTGAACCAAATGATGCTCTCAAAAGGTGTTTTGGTGAGCTGAGCCTCCTGGCTAACTCTGGAGCCCAGGGAATGGCAAGACCCCACAAACTGTGACAAATCAACAAAACTCGCAGGCAGAGGGGGAATAGTTCTGACTTCCGATATTTTAATCTCATTTCACTCTGAGACAACCTGTGCTCAAATAAAGTATCTGCCAGTTTAGGAAAACTGCACAAACAGATCCTGATCTGAGTGAATTCTGCAGATTTCAACCTCCCAGGTAAGTGTCAGCTGTGGCAGTTTGTCATGGGGAGAGTTCCCACATGCCCCCGGAAGAAGCCTTTTGCCATGACAGTAAAAGGTTTTGCGCAAGTGACAAAGGAGATCAGAGACAGACACATTGCAGAGGCAGGGCAACTTACAGTGTTCATGGCACCTAGCAAGAAGCTCCAGGTCATCTGCATGGTAGTAATCATACCCTGATGTTCCCAGAACCTCAAAGGGTAAATATCCTATAATAGGTGGAGCCCTAGAAAGGAAGCAAAGGGAATGGAGTGAGCAGAAAACTTAGCACTTTGACATCCTGGCAGATAAGCTGTGATACCAGCAACAAACACCTTGTTTATTCACTTGGCAGGGAAGTCTGGAGTAGATTTTCATATAGGCAGTGATGTATTTTCATATACAAACAAACAAAAAAAATGACAGCGAGGGAGAGGTAAAAATTGAGAAAATGAAAAGATGTGTGTTTACTGTTTCACAGCCCATTCATTACGTGGGTGTAGAGAAAGACATGTACATATGTGAGTGACTCAATTCATTATGGCTGCTTGAGACACAGCTTGAGAAATGCTATGCCTGATCCTGCACATAACAACTTGGAGCTAGAGTAAAATTATTCAGTAGGTTGGATGTAAGTGTCATCTGGGTAGTAACTGTAGAAGAAAGAATAAGTGGGAAGCTGCAGTGTGTGTCAGGACCAGCCTGGGAAAAAGTAATTGCTCCCCTGGAAAAGCTTGGGAAGCTATAGCCAACAAAACTTTCTGTCCTGGTAGTATACTGGTAGTAGCAATAGGCATAGGGCTGATTCAGGGTTGTTTCTGCTTTGGGTGGTAGAGAAGAAATTGATGAAGTATTTAGATAGGCACATTGCCATGACTTAACTCACTATTCTGTTATCAATTCTAGGTTTTCCTTTTTCTAGGCAAAACATGAGATTTTTTTAAAGCAAGTAACCTAACACAGCCTTCACTGGAGCCTGATAACTTATGATTATGAAACAACACTGAAATGTGGGGAGAAAACCACTGCTTTGTCTCTGCTCTCTGTATTAGCATGTCACTCTCCATCTCCCAGCGCTCAGGTACACTCCTGCCTGCACCAACTCAAGCAGTCAGAGAGGCAGGACCTGTGCTAATCTGGCTCCACCTGTTTATTCTGGCTGCAGGATGTATTACAGTCTTCACCTGCCAAGTTCAGTGTGTTTCTCAGGAGCAGGGCAGTGGTAAACAACTCAAAATGGGGCAGGCTGAAGGCAATGGTGCCTATCAAACCTGCCTTTTATGCTGCCCCTCTCCTGGTGAGTTGAGTGCTCTTAGGAAAGAAGGCCATGAAGTGGCAAAGGCTATGAGGAAAAAGTTATTTCAGTGTATTACATGTGGGTTTGGGTGGATCAGTCCTGAGTTTCTTGGTTATTACTGTGTGAAGCTCTCTCTTGGCTGAGCCACCCAGCTCCATGTTTGTTTTCTTGAGACATGGTGGGCATAAGTTATTCAGCCACAGACAGCCCAGGCAGGTCTATAACCTCCCTCTTCCCCACAGCTGTGGACAGTCTGGCACCAAATGGGAAATGGGGGGAGAAGGATGATCTAGGGATCTGCTCAGCAGCAGTCCCAAGAGGAGCAAGATGTGAGCAGGAGCTCCCTGAGTCCCACCGCAAGGGGTTAGCTGGGAAAGCCGGGCCTCCACTTGACAGCAAATCCCTTGAAACAGAGTGCACTGAGCACACAGTAGTCTCTGCCACAATACAGCTTTATTTATTCAAGTAACTTTTCACAGCACTCTGTTCCTTCTCTTCATGTGACCCAGATTTCTCTTAATGATGATAATATGTGTATTTATTGAAGTGTCCTTCCTTGCTGTCTCTTTGGCAGAATGCATCACTGTTTCTTCTATTTTTAATGACATGCTTATATTCAAGGCAATAATGTCTTTCAGATGCACATCAGATAAACATTTAAGATGACCAGGAAAGTATTATGCTTTCTTGAATATCACCAGAGCTCTTCATAAGAGAAAGCAACCACAAAATGCTCCTCATTTGTCATTTAACAAGGAGATGCCTTGTGGAGCAATTTAAAAGTGTCTTGTTAGCTTAAGTTCCAGTCCTGATATCTGCAACTTGCTGTGCAATTGGGAATGCACAGTTTTTAGAGATCCTTTTTGGGTGCAGTCTTCTAATACATGAAGGAAAATAAGAACAGGACCACAGTGCAGAAGAGAAACAGACCATTATCAAAGCTGATGGGTTTTTCTTTCTCTACACATATGTACATATAGACCCAGAATACAGATTTTTCCTATTTTTCTCATGTTCATCCAGATCTGTGTAATGTTTTTATTGCATCTACCTTTACTCTGGTTTGAATTGTGATCATGACAGTAAAGGTCCCGATTCCAGCTCCTGTTGGGTACCCTCTGCCCCTGCTGATGGCACACCTGTGTCAGGCAGCCTGTGGTGATGCAAATCAGCAAGAAAACATTTCCCAGTATCCAGCAGATTTGTACTGGAGAGAGGTCGGAATCAGTGATTAAATGAGACAACTCTCACAATCTGGGTCTGAGCTCACTGCTTGCTTCTGGGTCTATCGCAAACTCAGCCTCAACATTTGCATCATCTTAACTTCCTCTAA
Organism: Toxostoma redivivum; assembly: GCA_013397375.1. NCBI lineage: Eukaryota > Metazoa > Chordata > Aves > Passeriformes > Mimidae > Toxostoma > Toxostoma redivivum. The sequence goes on along the minus strand of VXBI01000020.1, from coordinate 103,782 downwards.
GTAACAATGGCTTCCTTGGTGGGGATATCAGTGGGACTGGAGTGCCTAGATATTCCTCTCTGAGTCATAACCCAGATTAATCAAAAGACTTTTTGACAAGTTTCAAAGTAGTTCCTACTCACCTTTTTCACAGGAGCTGCTGGGACACAGCCCTGTGGAAAAGCAGCTCACTTCATCAGTGATGTGAGGGGCTTAGGGCTCTTTTGCAAATCTTAACGTTAATCAGCTGATTCTCAAAATGTGCATTATCAGAGAGGCCAATTTAAGTCTAACAAAGTCACTCCAGCAAGACCTCATCTGAATTAATAATTATGTGACTGTCCCAAACCAAGCATAATCAACTGTAGGGCTGTCACGGGGTCAGTTCCTCCAAGCTTCAAGATATGATGTGAGGCACACACCTTGTGTTCTACAAAAATGAAAGTTATTATTAATTTTTATTTGCTCTCTCTCTTTCTTGCTCTAAATGTGCAGATGGTATTTAGGTTTTTTTCCTCACAAATATATTTTTTCCTTAGAACCTTATTTACTAGTCTTCTGTTTCTAGTAATGACTACCTTTGCACAGCTCACAAGGGGAGAGATAATGAAAAGGGTAGGTTTTTGCAATGTGCTTATGGACATAGGTCAAACACAGAGAAGTAAAAGAGTGAATAAAACCCTCCAGCTTCTTTTGAAGAAAATTAATCCTAAATTAAATAGCTTAATACACTGGTTCCAGTCTGTTTCATTCACAAAGCTCAATTCAAAGCCCACCATATTGCATTGTCAAAAACTAAACTACAATTAAATAATAAAATCCACTGTTTTTTATTTTATTTTGAGAAATTCTGGCATTTCTCAAGGTGAAAAGTCAAAAGTTTATTGATACAGAAAAAGATTTACAAGGATTCCTGGAAGCTGTAGCTGTAAAACAGAGGAGCTAAACCAATACGGGGAATGTATTGGGACCCACACTGCTCATTTTCAATGACTTATTATCCTGGTTAGGAGATTAGACATTTTTCTAGACAATTTCCATGCTTTCTTACTAGCCTAAAATATGGAAAATAGTGAAGCATTTACGGATGCCTAATAGCTAAGTTCAGAGTGCTGCTACTTAATAAGTTGCATTTAATTAGAACTATTCCATTTGGGATCTCAGGCAACAGGTATACAAATTTTTCTATTTTTAAACTAAAGTTTATTTATTCTTCAGTGACTAAACCGAGATCTCTTACCTGTGGTCCAAAAATAAAAACTTCCATTCTAAACTATGCCTCGATGTAAATTCTTCACATGGCTCTTCAACGTTGCAGAGCTCCTGCAAAATAGTGGGTGCATTCAGACATTTAGTTCTGTGAAATAACAAAAGGAGCCTGCTATCAAAACCTAGGACGCATCTTGTTGATATAATAAACCATAGCAAAATACAGTGCTTTTAAAGTATTTGACTTATTTTCCTCTAAGGAATGTGTAAGACTTGTTTTATAGATGCAGGAACTGATGAAAAAATGGTTGAATATTTTACCTTGAGCTGAATTTCAGAGCTAGGATAAATAGTCAGAGTCTCATCTTGCACTCTCTAGGCAAAATTCCCCAGCTTTTTGCAAATACCGGTATTTGAATATCGATGACAGCTCCAGGTCCAGCCTCCAACTAAGCTGGCTAATGCCATTTTGAGCAAGCAGCACCTAGGGCTGTTACCCCTGCCATCAGTGCACAGTGCCATGGGACATTTACAAATCAGCAGGAAGAGGCCATGACACACATTTTCTATGTTTCAAGATGCAGATGGCTTCCTTATACAAAGGAGTGGTGGATACATGTCTTGAAGGCTGCAAATTCCCAAGTGGTGTAGCAGGTCCTGGAGCTTCCCAGGCTGCCCGTTCCGAGACACTGCATCACAAAACCACCTCTTCTCAAAAGCAGCTCCCACTTTATACCTTACCTTTCCAAAATATACACTTACGTTATCTCCCACTCCCAGCTGCAGCCATGTCCTCTCTCCTCTACTAACCCTGTGCACAAGTAACCTGCACTGCTGACCCCGCTCCTGGCAGTGCCACAGCACTGGCAGCAGCTTCCGTACCCCAGGGCAGAGGCGGCTGCACACAGCTCACCTTTAAGAACTGCGGCGTGACAAGACGAACAGTTGCTACCAGGCAAATCTGCTCCTCCATGGCTGACCTGAAAGCTCGTGCAATAGCTGATTCAAAGCCATTACAGAAGGATGTAGGCACTAGAAACAACCAGACAATTTATTTAAGAAGGGGAGGAAGGACAGCTTTGTTCTCATGTTAAGATAGGTACAGTGACTGATGAAACCCAAGCAACAAACTTCTCCTACCCACAGGGTGATGCCACACTGATCCACGCTGATGTTATTTAAAGCATGACCCTTTAGGCTCCAAGTTACACAGCTATAACCACCTACTCATGGCTTGCAGGGGAGCTTTGCAAGACAGCTCTGAGCAGCACACAGTGCACAGCTGCAGTCTCCTTGTAAGCCTTTCTCCAGGCCAACATTTGCAAGATTCAGGATTTTACAGGCACCTCAAAGTATTTAATCTCTGTAAACTGTCATTTCACTGCCACAAGTGAAACACCATATTTTACTGGCTATTTGAATAAGTAGTCTGCTTTAAAACTGGCAGTGGGTCAAACAGAGGCATTTTCAGTCTGATATCAGCTTTAGGCACAACATGCAGCAGAGTGCACTCTGCTGATCAACAAACTCCCCAGCACTTTTGTACGAAAAATATATACAAATATATACACAGCTCATTCCATCACTGACAATTACGGGGCATTTTCAGCAGAAACAAAGCCTTTAAGATGCTACAGATCAAGACAATTTAAAGAAGAGAGGTGGAGAGGCTGGAACAGCAACTTACCATGAGTAAAATATTTAAAATCCACTACAAATTTCACATATTCATACATCAGAGGTTCATTTGGATCTAAGCTGCTTCTTGCAAAATGGCAACAGAACTCTATTTGTTTTTCCACTGAAATGAGAGAAAGAGAGGGATACACAGACAATGTTATTAGAAGTCTGCACTTTAGCTTGCTCACAAATTTAATTTATCTAGCCCTGCTGCCGTGGTATCTGAGCACACCCTGCAGGGAAGCTTCTGATACCCAGAAGTAAATATATAACTACTAGGAGCAATTATCAGCTGTTTCTGCTTAAGGAAATGTATTCTCACCCTTTTTTCCTGTCTTTGTAGTCACCCCAATAAGCTGAATGTGAAGCCCTGGCTGTACTGGTCAGCAGGATTCTCCGCTGACTTCATGGATGTAGGATTTCATGCAAAGCAGTTGCATGGCATTGCAGTACTCTATTCTGGCACTGCTCAGTGGAACCTAGACCTAAAGGGCACTGAATGCACCCTAAGCCTTTCCATTAACAGTGGAGGACATTGTGCCAAGCTCTTATCCAGTTTTCTGCCCCAAATCTGAACTCTATGGATTAAACCACACGGCCTTCACTCAGAGGGAAACCATCCCCTGGGCAGAGTATCATCAGACTGCTCAGAGCATCATCAGGCTGCTCAGCTCCCACTGATGCTTATGGGGCAGCAGGGAGGGGAGCCCAGTGCTGCTTGATGGCCTTGCCAAACCCACTGGGAAATGGGTGGGGGCTCAGCACAGGATTAATGAAATACAGGTGTTGGGAAGATGCTGCTGTCCTGGGGACATTTTCTGTAGGAAAGGGACATGGGACAGCAGCCAGCAGTACAGATCCAGATGGACTGTTCAGATAGAAAGCCTGTTGCTTAAGTTACATTAGGGCTTCTCTTGTGTCTTGAGACATGCAAGCTTCCTAAGGAATAATAGCTCTGCCAAAACCATTTGGGATTTCTCCAAATTTTTTTTTCCTTTGAGCCCTCACTCCTTTCTCAGGCTCAGTCTAGCATCCACCTGGGGAAAAGCATCTACCATCCAAGGCACAAAGCAGATGGTAAAACAAAGACTGTCCTAATTGAAGAGCAAGTACTGGGACCACACAGGAACATTAGAGATGTGATGCACTAAAACCACAAATGCAGCAAAACAGAAGTGGCAGGCAAGAGCATTAAACAGCTGGAGAGCTCTGTGCAGATTTCCCTGGGAGTTGTTTACCTTTGGCAAACTTCTCTGACCGACAGACAAGAGGAGAACTTACCATTTAGAAAATCAGCTGCAACAGGATCTGTCATGAGCACATGTGGAGAAAGGAGCTTGTACACCTCGCTCTGCTCCCCATCAGGCAGAAAGTTTAATATATTTTGGTCCACCAAATCTGACTGATACAAAAGAATGCTTTGTCATGTTCAGCAGTACAGCCTGACACAACCACATGCCTTTTCATCCCTCAGCAGAGCACAGACGCAGCCAGTCTGGCCTGGATGCCTAAGACAAGGAAGCCCACTCAATCTGCAGATTGATCTAGGGCAGAATATAACCCTTGGACTATTTTACCCCAGGATTACTATCTATTTGCAAAAGGTTGAATGAGTCCCAGAGGTTGCCCTTCAGTTCAGACAGATATAGACTGGAGAAGAAACCCTGGTAGGACAGGACTATAACATGATGAGAAGTGAAACATTTATTTTTGAAAGCATGCCACGAAAGAGGGAGAGCTCCTCCCTACATCGTCCATTTGTCTTCTAGGCTGAACATCTGGTAAAATCAGCTTGACCTGCAAGTGATTCAGTGCTCATCAACCCACATATCCTGACTAAGGGGTTCTACCAAAATGTCAGCACAGATTTGTTCTTTGCATACGTGACATTCAGGTAACTGCATGCTTGAATTTGCCAGCATCCTTGGTGCCTCACGCTTGGCACCAGATGTAGATAAGAATGTTTTTGAGGGGCCAAGCTGAAATTTCTGCACCTGGCAACTAACTGGTTTCTAGAAGTTCTCCCAGAAAACTCTGAGGCCACGCATTTGTTACTAAACACTATGGGCTCAAAGTAGAAAAATCCAATGTCACTCGAAGAGCATAGATTCAGATCTGAAATAATATTTACATTATCTAAGAGCTTCAGCACAGATTTCACAACCATAAGATTTTTCATTAACCTGGTAGGGTCAAACACCTCCCAAACCTTTAGTGTACAGCCAAGTGATGAGCTAAGAGTACAGTGATTTTGCATAGCTGAGTTTTTTTTAAGCTAACTCAGACCCTGGGAGAGAATCTGTTAATCACAGGAACTTGAGAAACTGCACAAGAGTTTGTTGGTTGACCTCCCACCCACAGTTAGTTGCCTCTTTGGTTGATCAAAACCAATCCCCAGCCCTGCACTGACTGATTTACATTAAGGAGGGGAATGAGCCTTCAATGTATTTCATGTCAGAACTTACCGGTAAGTGTCCTAGCAGAGACGAAACACTATCAGATACATAAATAATAATCCCATCAGTTGTAAGAGCAATGAGAAAGCCATCTAGTGCCTAATGATAATAGGCAAAAAAAAAAAAAAGAAAAAACCAAAACAGAATTATGCAAGGGAAAAACTTAAAATATTTTAGACTATTTGATTCTTTAGTGATGCTTCTAGCAGCTTAAATTTAGCAGAAATTAATCCAAGAAATGACAGTTCAATGTGGAAAAATAAAAATTACACATGCTGTCTAATTCAATGTTCTTTTTATATTCTTATTTTCTCATTCTCATTATTATTAAATTGACTTGTATTTTTCACTCAGTGAGTATTTATTTAGCATGAAGCGAGACAGTGATGCTTAGAATTTCAACACCCACACAATCCTGCTGACTTCAGTCACTTCATTATGTGTTCTGAATTACACAATAGTTAACAAACTCAGTGTGTAAGGGAATGTCAGATATCATCATGGCAAACCCAGCAATGTGGATGGATAGATGGATGGATAAGCAGAGACAGAAAAATTATACAATTATGTATTTTTAGCAGTTTACTGGGAATATGAAGAAGATCTAAAGCCTTATTTATTTTGCTTAAAGCACTGATTTGTAAGGCTAGTGACAAAACAATTTTAAGGCTTGTTTTTTTCCCCTTTTCATTCGCAGTGGTTTCTGTCCCTTTAACTCTGCCCCAGAGTTAAAGTTCTCTGTCCCTTTTAAGTTACTGTCTGTGCTCTTCTCCTTGGATATTGTGTTCTCCCTATTCTTCATAATATTGCCTTGTACCATTTATGCAGTGCCTGTCCTTATTCTTCTCTAACATCAAGATCAGGAAGGTTTAATAGTTGGTCAGCACTGCGCACAAAGCCAGCTCTTCTAAAGATACTGTTACACTGCTCTGCAACTTAGCTACAGGGAGCCAAAGATACAGTATTCACCATCTTCCCCACCTCACTGCCAGACTCCCCCTTTGCTCAAATTGAGTCCTCTCTGGAAAAAAACCCACTGATTTTAAGCAAACTGTTCAATGGTCTACCACAGCCCAGCAAGCCAGCAGTTATTATAGGGCTTGCTCTCCCCCACCCCTTCCAATCTAAGGGGGGAATTTGTTTTGATTCAGCTGAACAAGCTAGCTTGTTTGGCAAGAGAGATTCCCAGAAAGAATGAACAGACTTTTCCAGAGAGGTCAGTCATGACATCCTGATGAAAAGGAATAACTAAGACACAGCAGCACCTCCTAGCTCATGCCCAGCATACACCCTTATTTTGGTGGGGCAAACAGCAGCAGCTGCCCATGCAGGTTTAGAGATGTTCCCACTGGAGGAGCATGCAGCACAAACACAGAGCTGCATCCTTAAGTGGGAAGAAATGTAGGCTTGGGGGATGTTTCTAGATCGGCAAAGCATTTTAGAGGTGGGAGTATAAGAGCTGTTTTCCTGCATGCACTTAAAGGCAATTCAAGCAGAAGAGGCAGCACTCTTATCAAGAGGACAGCATCGCACAGCCAGCTGCTGCAGAGGCAGCACAGGTGGTGCTGCCTGGCTAATGAAATGTGGGAGGAAGAGAGCTGCTCTGCTTTTTTCAGGTCCTTTCAAGTTTTTCCTAAAACTGCCAGCTCTTGTGGCTCTTCTGAGAAAAGGAAATTCTCTTTTTCCTCTCTCACCAGGCCAAATCTGGGCCAAATCAGTCTTGATTCCCAAACGAAAAGCCATTTATCTTTAAGAGGAAGCAATCTTATTTTTAATTCTGCGTGTGCATAGCATTTAGTACAACATTGGTCTCTGTCAGATTTGTACTGTATGCGCCAGCAGAGTAGAAATCATTAACATTGGGACCTACAGGTGAAAAAGAACTGTATATCGCTGAACTACTCCACTGACCTTATTATTTTTCACTAATCTATTTAATTTCTTCTTACCTCTAACATCAACTGGGTGAACTCCTCGTTGCTAAGAAATGAAGGCTTCCAGTCTTGTCTAATCTGACAGGCTTCTGTCTGTGCTGTGATTTCTTAAAGAGAAAATATCAAAAAAGCAACATGACTCAGGTTACTTGGATTTTTTTTCATTTTCAAGTAACATTAGGTTTCTTTAAAGAGGCTGTTAGAGGAATCATCCTCATATCATTCTTCACACAGAGCCTTCTTGCATGCAACAGTCCTTTTCCATGCCATCATGATACAAATGCATTAGAAATCAAGAAAGGGAAATGGAGACATTTTGGGTGGCCTGAAGATAACCTTAAAAAATTAAGATCAATAGGCTAATTTTAGAAGAGTAGAGCATCCCTGTGAGCAAAGGGTGTCTGCAATTCTGGAGCTGTTTCACAAGCTGCTCTTGTGAGTGCCCAGGCAGCAGGACAGGCTTATCATATCCTAATGCAACAGACCTGGCAAGATGGCATAGAATCCCCTCTCCCCTGACTTTTGTAATGGGTGCTGTTCCTCAGCTTTTCCCTCCCCATATTCTGTATGAGAATGCACAAAGCAAGCCAGGGGATGTGGAGGCCAGTGAGGGTAATGATGTATCCACAGTAAAAAGCATACAGCACTGCATCTTTTCAAATCTATGTTTAACTGGTCAGCAATGCATTCAGCTCTAGCCCATCTCCTGAGGCCAACTGCTGCGCCTTGCTCTTCCCCTCATTTAGGCTCATGTCCTCTCTAAGTGGCTGAGATGCTTGAGAAAAACAGTTTGCATTTTCTGAGTGGAAACTGGCTGCTGGGCAGATACAGAGCCAGCATCTCCAGTACCTTTCTGTTTCTGTAGGAAGTCAATGGTCCTTTGCAGTATTGTGGACTTATCCATCTTGAGAGGATGGCCGTGGCCCTGCAGCATTGTGCAAAGCTCTTTAATGAGGACATTGAACTGGTCTCTCCTCTTTTTCTCAGATTTGTTGCGTGATGCCCTGGGCGACAAAAACATAAATGCCACTAAGCAGAATGAAGGACCTACAACACAAACCAGGGTGAGGTGGAGGTGATCTACCCTGCCACAGCAAAACACTTTAAATAAAATAATCTAAACTCTGTGAGGAATGTTTATTTGTTTAAAATTGAGCCTGTACAAAAGATTTTGCTGATGCTTAAATCCTTGTAGCAAGACTGAACTCACCAGCAGCAAGGAACACCTGAAGGTAACATACATTTGGGTTCATTCAGGAAAGATCATATCCTTACATACATTTCAACATCAGTTCCCACTGTTTCAAAAGCACTAATAATGAAGGTGTTATGGGAGAAATTCCTCCAGTAAGAGAAAAGTATGTTCATGCATGTTCATGTTTTGCTCACTTAATTTTTATGAATTTCTGTTTTGCAGTTAGTACACACATATATAAACATCAAAATGTGAAGGATTTCTCTGATTTGCACTTGCAAAAGGAGCTTATTAATAGTGCTTATCAAGAGGCACCACTATGCAGAGGCAACTGAACTGCAGAATAGAATCTTGTATGTGGTCTTGAAAATCTACTGCTGTGATATATGAAACTGGGAATGTTAAAGAGTCTGGCTGCAGAACCAACAGTTTTCAGTTTTTAGTTCTCAAATTAAGAATATTTATTAGGCTTTCCCCCTCCACAAAAAACAATAAAGAGAAAGCAAATTCATTCAGTTTCTTCCAAAGTGTTCTTTCCAAAGCTTATATCTGAGGTAACACTTTTCATACAACCTCTTCCAGTAGTAATTAATTTGCTTTACAAGTGTATTCATGATGATACATACTTCCTGTGATCTAGACTGAGGGTGGTATGCAGAAAGCATTTCCATTCATATTCAGGATGGCATTTGGATGCTCTCAGATCCAGCATTCATGTTCACAGCCATCTCTGTTTTGTCACTCAGGTACAATGACTAAATAGAACTGAGCCAAGTGCTTCTCTGAGAGGAGACTAACTCAGATCTGTGCTAAAGCAGGACTGCTAAGGGAACTCTACCCCAGATGGGCAGTACTGCTTGATGCCAATAAAATCACAGGTTAGGCATTCGGCTTCAAGATAATAAATAGCCATGGGATAGCACGAGATTGTGAGGGCACAGTAGTGTAACTTAAGGACTACTTAGCCAGATAACTCATTGTAGGGGTGGCCAAACTCTGTGAGAAGCCTGAACAGTGACTTAAATTATGCTGCTTGTGGTCAGCTATACACAGCCTGTAACTGTGTGGTAGCTTTGCCTCTGACATCAGTGGAGTCAAGTTCATTGTCAAGCACTGGACACCACAGCATTTACAATTCACCTCCAGGAGTACATACTGTCATACCTCTTTGCCCTGTCCTTCTCATCTTCATCCATCAGTTCGTTTACACAACACAGGGCTCTGCAAGAAGACAGAAGTACTTTCTGAGACATATCCCCTGATCTTGCTAAGAATGTCAAAATATGGGGCGTAGTGGTTTGTACTGAAAGACCTCCTGGATGTTTCCATCTTCCTTTTCCCAAATTTCACTCTTGGTATGTCTTTCCTTGCTTGTTCAGTCAGCTACTGAGGCATGAGAAGTGAGACTGCTGCCACATGCCCAAACATCCAACTACAACAACAGGACTTCAAAGGGAAAGATCTAAAAGCTAGCAGCCCCTCAGCCTGCCTTTGTCCTGCCCTCTGAGCCAGGATAGTGAATCCTGATGAAGCACCCATCTCTACGTAGGAATCAGCATCTTCCTGGCAAATGGAAGAGAGAAATCTGACCTGGTATCTGGACCAGTCAGCACCACAGCTGGTCCTGTTCTGGGAAATCAGATAGGTTACTGGTTGATTTCAATCACTGCCTGGCCTGCTTGAAACATATCTGAGATTTCCAGTGGAAAGGCATAGGAGAAAGAAAGGAACTGTGCTAATCCCCTAAAGGATTAGTATTAGGCAACAGCAGTGTATTATCAGGATATCTAAAAGATTATATGATAGACAGGTTCATCCAGAGCATCCTGCAGCCAATGACTGCTGCTTGCACTCATCTGAGCTGTGTCTTGGGATTCAATTTAAAACATCCAAGGCTTCAATTTAAAATATCCTCACCTAGCACTAACCAGGGAAGGAGAACAGGTGGCAACAACTCTCAGTAAGGACACAGTACTCTCAAGCCCCATTAAATGATGAGAAATTCAACACAAGGGTAATTTCTTCACTGGTGACTTGCTTTCTGTGACTCTGAGACGGGCTCAGTCTGAGGCACAGAGAGCCAGGGAGGTACAGGTGAGGCAGCTGCTGTCACTCCACATTGCCCAGGTCAGCTCTACTGGATTGCACGCCCTCAGACAACTGACACCTCCAAAGAGGAAATTGTTTCCATCCCCACCATCAGAACCAATCTGCCCCCCATCTCCAGTGAGCACTTTCCCTGCAAAACACCCCATGCTACCCAGAACTCAAGGGGCATTTTTCAATAGGTACATCCAAAAGATTTTCTCTGTTTAGAGACTACTCCAAGCTCAAACAACTTGGTAGCTACAAAAATAACACAAAACAGAACCACCCACAACTGTCAGGAAGTCAAAGACAATGCTCACAGCAACTGCTACAAAACTTTATCCTTCCTTCCCTGCTCCAAGGCAAGGATCTCCCTCCCTGCAGATGACCTGGGCAGAAGAAACTGTGTGAATTATGTTGTTATGAATATCCATAAGAGGGAATGGTTCTCACTGCCTGAGTCACCAAAAGCTACAAGCCAAATTAGAAATTACCTGTTCTATTCCTCAGATTCATCAGTCCAGACCGACAGAGTGGGATTATCACTTCTTATCACCATGTAAATAGAGATGAAGAAAGATTAATCCTGGAAGGAAAAGCAAGTCCAGTTAAAACAGTTGCAGGCAACATTTAGCCTAGACAGCTGCAATCACTTCAAGCTGAGAAAAGTCCACTACCACAAATTAGAAACATGCTCAAGTATGACTGATGAAAGCTCAGCAAAGCCTCCAGCAATGGGAGCTGGACCAAGTTCTCGGACTCCTGGCTCTGTAGGCACCACCTACTGCCACAAAAGCACCTGGGAAGGCCAATGTAACCTCACACGTCCAAAAAGCTGTCTGACCCAGCAGGGTGGCAGAATCGCCCTACTGGGTTACCGCCACTGAGGATCAACTGGAGTTCTTCCAAAGTATGACAAATTACCTGGTGTGCTGTGAAAACCAGAAGTATGAGTGTACCTCATCCAGCAAATCTTGCAACAAAAACCTCTTTCAAGACAAACATGATCAGCAAAAGTCAGCACAAGCCACAACCACCCACCTGTGAATGGACTCAAGGCCTCCCCTTAATACTTGCTACTGACGGGACACACATAATCTAGGGAAAATATGTAACTCCTGACATCCTCAGTGAAGCTGCAACTGGGAACACTATCTGCATAGCAAACTTAAATTCAGTGAATCTGCTCTGTCTCTGTTCTTACAGTGGTGGTATCCTGGTCAAGTGACACACTTTTATTCCAGTTCAAAAGGAGCGTGTGATCTTATTTGTTACCCTATTGAGCTAAGGCTCTTATCACTGCTGCTCATCCCTCAGTGTTGTTCTATCAAAATCACACAGTTGTTTCTTCTCTAGAGAAATAACCCCTACAGAAGATCTGGTGACTGGGGAAAAGTTCAGAGATACATAGGTATAAAGAAAAGTCTTTCTAAAGCAATAGGTTAAATTATAAAAAATGCTTGTGGATACACAGAAAGAGCTATCAAAATTTTTCAGGGAACGTTCTTTGTATTCAGATTTGACCATGCAAAAATTCAGCCAAAGGAAAAGGATTTTCCCCAAGCTTGGAGTGCAAAGCATTATTTTAAAGAAAGTGTATTTTATGGAAACTTTGTTAACAGGTTGTCTATCAACTGAAAGCTCCCAGGAAGACTGATGGATTTTCTGCCTCATTAGAATGGTTAGCCTCCTACTCAGGTGGAATAGCAGCAAGTTGAGGAAAGGTGTTTGGTCACCAAGAGCGTCAGCAGTCCAGCTAATGCTCACTGAGCCTAAACTGGGAAATGAAGCCTGGATTCTCCAGTCTTCAGGAAGAGCTATCACTCTACTGCAGTACAGCAGATGTGAGCTGCCGGGGCAGAGGAATGAGGCTTCCTAATGAATGTGAGCAATGCCCTCAGCCAACAGCAGACTTGGAGGAGCTCACAGAATAAATGGCCATTAAAGAATTCACAGGCCTAACCACACAGAGCAGTTTTTTGCATGAGGCAGCAGGATGGTGAGTTAGAAAAAGTCTTAGTAGAAGACACCTAAGGACAAAATAATCTTAACTGGATTAAGCACTTCAGGACTGCATTTAGCTAAGTGCTTTTTGTCTTGTTGTAAGAGAGAGATAAATATAGTAACCAGAATACTTAAGAATAGTTTCATAAGGGTTGTATACACTCCTCATCCAGTTAAGGCACTTAGCACTACAGACAGCAGTATGTCTGCAGGTTAAGAGTATTTTAAAAAGATCCAGATAGAATCTCTTTGACCTTAACTGCATTAACCAGAGGGATCAAAATTTATTTATTGCCTCCTGAAAATCCCCTTCTGTAACACTTTGAGAGAGGGATTCCTGAACTCTGTGGGCAGGTAAAGTGGAAACCTGTCAATGCTGCTGGCATTGTTTCTCATCCCACCTACAACAAGTGAGGAACAACCTTCTCACAAAGCAGTGCACATCCATTACTGTTTAATGCCCCCTGTAAAGGAAAATTTTTTTTTTCTTCCTTTCTACAGGGAATCTCAAAAACCACTTATAGCATTTCAAGGGTACACTAAATTTCAGACTTTTCAAATATCACAGTATTTGATGTTGTTTCCAGGGTTATGGAAAGGGTAATGTAGCCAAATGACAGCCTTAAGAAGACAAATGGACTTTGCAGACAACAACTAATAGTTAAAGCATTATTCCATGCTAACTGTTATATTTTGGCACATTTTTTACTGAAAGGAAGGAATTTTCTGTTTTGCAGAACTATCTGACTTCAGAAGCTATCTAAAACTGCAAACCTGTGAGTAAAGAAAATGTTTATTCATTGACGCCCTGCAAACCATCAAAATATTAACATTACCTTAGGATAATTCTTAATTGAATGTCAGATTTGTGTCCTGAAACCAACAGTTCTTATAAATGTTTCCTCACAGGTTAAATTTTACTTATTTGGTTATGTCACTCATGGCAAGGCAAAGATATTTCTATGAGAGATACTGCCCATTTCTTTGTGATCAGCAATGAATAAACCTTTCATTCATCACCTAAAAGTGTCCCTGAACCCAGATGATTTGATTGCTTTTCCCAGGTATAACAACTGTTCTAATGAAAAACACTGTCTATGCATAAGAACTTTGTTCTGCTTGTATTAAAGTTCTCATAGAATTTTGCATTAAAGTAACATATGGCAGTTAGGGAGTCTTCAAATCTAAACAGTATGAAACATTTTAATTATGGAAATGTGCTATGCTAATAATTTCCACAGACTTTTCATGCAATGAATTCATCATAGAGCCCTCAATTACAAGATGCAGCACTTTGTAGCACAAATAGGAGAGATGACGCATTCTCCAGCAATATGATTTATATGTCAGTATGCCAGTGTCTCATTATTCTTGAGGCAACAGGAGGGTATGACTGTGCTTGGCAGAAAACCAGCTGATTTCCTTTTTAAAAGGCAGAATTTAACCTCTTCAGTAAAGTGGTACTGGTTCAACTATAAGATGCTTATGTAAATGGCATTTGAAAAACCAAACAGTGTGGCTGAATCCCTGTTTGTTTAGCACAGGAAGGATCAGCATCTCTGCTGATGCCCAGCAGCCCTGAAGTCCTGGCCCCACTGCTGGTGCTGTGTCACTCATCACTGCTGGTGCTTGCTCCTGGCCATCCTCCTGTCACACAGAGGCAGATGTTTGCCCCAATGTCACAGCAAGTGGCCAAGAGCAGCAGCAATAGCTTGGCACAGCTGTGGCATTCCCATCTGCCAGAGCACCCCACAGGACACGGCCTCACCACTACTGTGTCAACAGCCCAGCATGAAGGCATCACACAGAAATGCAAAGACTAAACCAGGTGTGCAAAGGAGCTGAATATCTGTGTTATCTGATCTGCTTGCTTAATTTTTTCTGCCTCTATTTCACGCTCTCCTTTCCTTTTCTGCCTTCTCTCACTTATCCCCTGTACTTAACATCCATTGGATCACAATTGAGAGAATTGGATTTCTCTTGAATACGGCTTCTCTCCATCTTGTCATTTCATTGTATCACCTGCCTTCATCTTTCCATTGCTTTTTCTTCTCCATGTTCTTCACTTTCCTCTTCTCAAAAGAGAAAACATGTACAATGATCTCAGTTTTGACAATCACCCAGCCATTTCACTGTGGGAACTTGGCTTGCCCAGGTCTGAAGCACACATGACTAACAGGTTCTCTTTAGGGGCACAGTGCCTGATTCCATGCTAGAGTTTTGTTGCCGATGACACCTATGTTCAGCTCCAGGAGCACTGGATCCTGTCCTGACTGACAGCTCCCAATCCCAGTTTTAGACCCTCCCTGGAGGAACAGGGATCTTCCTCAGGTCAGTGATAGAGCTGTGCAGCTCCAAGCTTTACAGAAACACCACTCTACATCCACAGGGTGGCTGAAGTAAGTGGTCCAGCACAGCACACCCGTCCACAGCAGCAACACACTCTGGGAACTCTTTGGGGGTACTATGACTGTACCTGTATTTTCACACAGCATCTTTGTTTGCTAGAACATGGGTGATGGTGGTCAGTGGAAGAGGGAATGTTCTGTGTTTCCCCTTTATTAATCTGCCAGAAGTGGACTTTTTGTTCATCTGTTGCATCCCAATGCACTTACTTATCTACAGCATACTCTACCCTAATTTATTGAGCTCTAAATTTAGCTTGTTACCTGTTGCAGATTTATGACTACATTCATTGTAGCAGTAACAGCTTAAGACAGAAACTAAAAAGTGTCCAAAGAAAATGGATTATACAAAACAATAACATCATAAAAAAGGCTGTACCAGAACACTATGATTCAGCAGAAAAGTGAAATGAAAGATACAGGCAAGAACAGTGGTGATATGTTGGTTTTTTTTTTTGTTTTTTTTTTGTTTTTTATTGTTTTGTTTTTTTTTAAACTAACATATGGTCCTTCTGAAAAAAGAAAGGCAGAAAAGGATTAAAAGCTAACAGATACTTGAAAAGATGATTACTGGAACATTTTATCCTCTAGGATTTTTGTCAGATCCTGGAGAAAATAGCTAGCCAAGTTTGCTCTGTTCTAGCAAATTGCTGAACCTTGCAGGGTAAAGATATGACACTGTAGAATATTATTCAAAATGTTTCTGGGGTTTTTGTAAAAAGAAGAGCATGCATCTAATTAATTCTACCAATTTGTCTAATGGCCCCTTAAAATTCCCAAAACATGGCAAAAAGCAGAATGTTAATTCACAGCCCTAAGAAATACAAAACTCTACTTTTGGCACAAGCAGGGTAGGATAAGAACACATATGCAAATAATATTTCTTCTGCAGTCTTGGGTGAATACCTGTGTTCATTTGTTGCCATTCAGTTACTACAGGAAAGGTATGTATGTTGTAGTATGAAATTATGATATCCAACCTATAAACAATTCTTTACCATACCTGACTCAGACAGCTAAATAATCCTCAAATAATAACTTGGCTTTCCCTCATGTAGGATGAGAGCAAAGGTAGTTGTTCACAGTCAATCCCTCAGCAGCAGTTGAGATTGTGTGTTTTCAGGGGACTTCTTCCAGGAAAGGTACATAGAGCTAAAGAGAAGGCAGGAATATCGAAATGGAATGGTCAGAAGTCTTTTGAACAGAAGTTCTCCAAAATATCCAGCTCTTTAAAGCTCAGTTTCTGTTTCTGGCTGATCCAAATGATGCAAAAGCATGTGTGTGGGGGTGAGTGCATAAACACATATTTTACTTCAGAGCCATTTGCAAAAAAATACCGAGAGCAATTTCTACCCAGGAATGCAGTGGTGACTTTCGGGGTGACTCCTGCATCACTCACCACCTGATGCTGGGAGTTAAGTAACCATTGCTGCTGGATGCATGGGAAAGGAGGTGAGCAGAGTGCCCTTACTCCTGCCTCAGGTCACTTCCTATCATATTCACTTCTCTGGCAAATCACAAAGGAGTGGGGAGTGTGGGAAGGTTAACCCGATAAATTTCAGCAATGAAAACAGTGACTTAACAAGCTAAAAAAATTTCTCCTAATGCTATTGATTCTCCAGCTTAAAAAATTTGAGCACCATCTGATCATAACCCTGGTGTTGAAATTCTGGCTCATTTCAGGGTTTCATTCAGAAGAGTTTTAACACTATTAGAGCCAACCAGCAAAGGACAATTTTAAAAGAAACCAGCACTCTGCTCTAAGGGCAGTGTTATCTTCGGCAGAATTGCCTGCGGAGCTGGTGCTGGGCACCCTGACCCCTCCTGCTCCATTTTCAGGAATCACCAGCTGGAGCAGAGAGCAGGAATCACCAGACTCCTTGGGAGGTGCCATGCATTATTCCCTCCAAGAGAACAGAACTTGCATCAACTGCATTGGTGCATTAAGTGAGGTCATTGGGTTCTCTTTCGGTTTTGGATTTTGTTTTGGCAACAGGGTAGGTATGAGGACAAGCATGTGAAAGCTGCCTATTTGGATGCATCCACCTGAAATCTTTCTTGTAACTCCTCTATTTACTACGGGTGAAACTCATCCTAAGCAGAGAGCTACAGAAAGTCTATGTGTCATTAAACTGCCTACTTTTATGCCTTGAGCTCTCCCTGTGCACAGAATAAATGTAACCATTAGCAAAGAAAAACAGTGATCTAATTAAAATAAATACCTTCTCCTTTACTTTTCTGAATAAGAGAACACCTCAGCAACTACCAGCTCATTGAAAGAGACAACAGTAGCATTCACGTCCTTAGCTGTTCTCTTTTTCTCCTCAAACAATATATTTTTTGCTTTGTTTTTACTTTATCTTTCTCCATCTTGTATATAAAATGCATTTCATATGCTCGAGGATGGTACAGATAAGGAGATGAGCACTTGTGCTTTGTGTTTGCTTGTGCTGGAGGTTGAACTCATATTGCAAAAATAAAATGTGAGGCCTGAGGGGCTGCTTGCTCCATACAGTAAAAGCAGGGGCCTTCAACGGGGTCAGAAGTGGGTCCTAGGTCATTTCAGGACCCCACGGCAGAAGTGCTCTGCTCCAGTGGGGCAAAACCACTGTGTATGACTTGGCTTCATGATGCATCTACTCCCAGTCTGCAGGACCATAAGATGGTAGGAACTATTTGTGGACTGGAGGATTTTCTTTGGAAAGTGTCTTCTGTCTACAAGCATTACTCCCTGTCCATCGCTCTATAAGTGTGCTTCAGCTAATTTTAAAGCCTGATAGCAGCCACAGTCGACACTGGAGTCAGGATGCAGCCATGGAAGTGATGTACTCACCACCTGTGCAAGCAGGAAGAGTCTAGCAGCTCCCAGCCCTATTTAGGAAAGGAGCTTGATATTACCAGGACTCTTCCACTATCTGAGCAGATGTTTAGCAGAACTGCTCCACACCTGCACAACAGGTCTGCCCCTCTCTGGCATGCTCAGACTGACTGCATGGGACACAAATCAGAGTCTGTTAGAAGCACACAGCTTGCTACAAGCGCATCACCCTGACTGTGATCAGTCCTATGCCTCTGGAGCCCCCTTCCAAGAAAGGGCAATTCAGCTGCTCCTCTGCTGTTGTTGGGAACAGGTGAGAAGGCAGCTGGATGGACTGGATGCTGCACAGTCAGTCTGCAGACAGACAGCAACCTTTGGCCCCGTCATTTCTGCACTTCTTTAGATCTGTTTGGTCCTCTACATAGTCTGAGGAGCCCTTCGGCTGGTGAACTCTTGGAAGTTTGGTCCTTGTTCACCATCCTTTGATTTCTACAGAACAATGTCTGATTTTCTGACATTTTGCAAGCAGCTTGCTGCCATCCTTTCTCCTGTCTAATGCTTTTACCTCAAGAATCTCAGCACACTCTACAAACACAGTTATCCATCCTTGTTGTACAAATAAGGAAACAGGGGCACATATTTAACTTCTGCCTCCTTTTTACAATTGTCCCAGTTTTGGGAAGCTGAATTTGAAACAGTGAATGCAGTTATAGCCTAATTTTCAGAAATGCTGAAATCCAGCATAAGCACCTACAAATACTGAACATTTCGGAAAAACTCAACCTAAATCATTGACTCAAAGGTCATGCAGCAGAGTTAAGAAATGAATCCAGATGACCTGATGATTACTCTGTCTATTGGCATTCAGTCAAGACCTCCCTCCTAAAATAAGCTTTCTGAAGCATCTAAGACTATAGTCTTAGAACTCCCTTAAACACGCAGCACTGGTAAGACTGGTAAGATTTTCAAATTAAGAAGGGGGGTAAAAAACCAGTTCATTATTTTTTCCTCAAGTGATCACCGAATGACAGTGCAGCTCAGGGTCATTTGATGTCAAAGTTCTTCCTATAAATAAAAAGGGAAGATTCTTCTCCCTTTTCAAAAAGCATGAAGAAAAAATGTTCTGCCTCAGTAATTCTAGACCTGAGTAACTAAATCTGCTCTCTGTTGCAATCTGATTCCCATGTGTATTACTCTCGGAATCCGATTTGATGTTTTCCCCGAGATGTGTAAAAGTTCTTGTCTGGCAGTTCATGTGCCCGAGGTGGAATAAATCTGAGCTCTTTAGTTTTCTCGGTTTCAAGGTTGTTTATTATTTTCTTATCTGTAATATTTTCTGTCAGCCCAGTGAGGTCTGTCTTGCAGGGCAGCCATGGCACACTCTCTGACCCTTCAGGGCGGTGTTATCTTTTTATACTAAAAACTACATGATGTTTACAATTATTTCCCAATTACTATCATCTATGTTAGACAGTGAACTTCTACTCTAAACCAATCCAAAAGTGCCAACTCCACAATAGAAAATGGATGAAGAAGAAGAACAAAGAAAGACCAAACACGTGCTTTTTCCTCCATCTTGTGTTCTAAACTTCCCATTCCCAAAAATCCTAAAATCTATATTTTCACTTTATGATAACACTACTTAAACTACTGTGACTTTTAGGTCCTCATATAAAGCTGCTAGTTTGTTTCAAGGGCTATAATCAAACCCACAGATGTTTTGGGCATCATTCCAGGGTCTCAGAGCCCCCTGACCAGGGTCTCAGCAACTCTGGACTCCCAAAGGGATGTCCCAGACTCCGACAATTACCAGCATGGAATTTCTGGAACTCTATACATAAGGAAGCTATTCAATAAAAGGAAATATTATGACAAAAGGATTAGAGATAGGTCTGAACAAGACTGAAAGACTCTCTACACCAGAGTAGAATACAGTTCCTTATTCAGAGTTCAACTTTTCCATTTTGACCAGTACCAAACACTGGAAAAAACAACGGATGTCCCAGAGCCAGACCACCTCTCACCTCTGGTTCAGAGGCAGAAGAAAAGAGGGAACAAGTTGAGGAGACCTGTGTGGTATTGCAGCAGAAGTGGAACAGCACTACCTGTCTGTACAGTTTAACTGCCCAGCAGAATAGAATAAAACAGAGTATTTCAGTTAGAAGGGACCTATAATGATCAGCTAGTCCATCTGCCTGACCACTTCAGGGCTGACCAAAAGTTAAAGTGTGGTATTATGGGCATTGTCTAAATGCCTCCTAAATGCTATCAGGCTTGGGGAATTGACTACCTCTCTAGGAAGCCTGTTTCAGAGACCACCCTCTCCTTAAAGAAAGGTTTCCCAATACCCAGGTTATGTAAATGACCTGCGCGAAAATTATAAAGATCTTTAGTAAATTCAAAAATTCAAAGTCTTTCCTGCAAGCTCAGAGTTATATCTACTTATTCTTTAAATGAATATAAGAGGATTCACTGCAGCTGAGCTAACTGACCTCATTTTACATCTTTGGCTTCATGCATTCAAGTTCAGCCATAAGAAACTTCCTTACCCTCTTGGTGTGTTTAATTCTGGAGCATTCCAGGTATAATCTGCACTTAAGACAAACAGCCTTGGATTTCAAAATTTGTCTTATCCTTGTTTGGCTCTCAGAATTTCAGCTGCTGTCCTTATATGATCTGCTCACATCTGCTCTCCAGCTGAGCAATGTTCATGCCCCACTGACCTGACCACTGTATCTCTGTAATCTTGCAGCTGAGAATAACCAGCAATGCATTCAGACCCTGTAAGCATCAAGAGCTTTCCAAGAAGGAGAAGGCAGAAAAGAGCCAGCCTTTATATAACAGGGAAAAGTAGGATTTCAGAGCAAAAGCAATGTTCAGCTAAGGTGAGTAATGGGAGCTGCATGCCTGAGGTGCCCTGGTCCAATTCCCTTGGGCAATGCAAACTAGAGGTGTCAGCATCTTGCAGGATTATTCTCTGCAATGGCAGCTGGCAGATATTTTTCTAATAGAGAGCACAGCAGTATCATTCACACTCATTTGATTGTATTTGCTGCTATTCCTATTCAAACTCAGCTAATCTGATCAAGTTATTTATTGGCCTGTGGCTTAAAGCTGAGTAAGGAAACACCTTTCATAAGGTCTGAACCCACTTGTTTCAAGTGCATGATTAAGGGCTAGACTTGAGCATTATTGTGAGAAAACCCACTGCATTACTCGCAATTTCCAAAATCACTCACAGGTGTCTTGAAGTGTCACTTTTCCATCCAGTGTTTTACTTCTTGCATTATAAATATATAATACAGTCACAAAAGGGCGTAAATACCAAATATCCATCTGTGTTTCAGCTGCCGTAGAGAACAGGTCTTTGAGGTAAGAATAGCTCATAATGGCACTTAAGAGACTGATGTAAAATATTTTCTGTGGCTACCAGATCTTCTCCATGGATGTCTCTTGTTTACTATGAAGAAGAAGATGAGCAGCAGTCAGCAAATGTATTTTGGATAAAGTTGTACTAATTTGTAGTATTTGCATTAAGTAACAGTAGAAGACTTATGCAACAGAAAAGATGTCCCAGCTGTAATTCCTTCTCTGGTATACTAAGGATGAATTATTGAAGTTTACAAGTTTTTTTCAAGAATTGTTGCCGCTCATGCTGGTATTGCTAATAATATAGCTCATCTGGGTAATAGTATAACTGGGGCATTTTCTCCTTTTTTAAAAACTCCTCCATACACTTCTCTTTCTCTTCTCTGAGGCATTTTTATCTTCACATGCAATATTTTCTTTTGCACTATCTTGCCCACATCACTTCTCAACCAGCTCCTCAAAAGATGGTTATTTGTTTTGAAAGTTTGGGGAATAAAGGCATATTTAAACAATAAACTGCAATCATATTCATCATACTGCACGGTGGCTGTGCACTAGAAATATAATGAGAAAGTAAAACTTTCCTTCAGAAAGAAGAAAAGAGAACATAAACATCCACAGTTCTCTCTCTCTCTCTCTCATTACTTTCTTACTGCAAATATGTCAGCTACTGGAACACTTTCATACTAGGTCATTATTGTTACACATATTATGCACAAAGACCCAAGGCCTCATTCTGTCATAGATAAGTGTGTGTCATACACATCCTTTTTTTCCCCTTACAGTTTATTTGCATGGCTGGCTGGATAATCAGTCATT
Organism: Toxostoma redivivum; assembly: GCA_013397375.1. NCBI lineage: Eukaryota > Metazoa > Chordata > Aves > Passeriformes > Mimidae > Toxostoma > Toxostoma redivivum. The sequence continues at coordinate 81,826 of VXBI01000020.1, read as the reverse complement.
ATAACAAAATATGACTCAGCATGGCTGAAAGTCCAATTCACTTTGGGGATTTTCTTGGAGGTTTGTATTTTTTTTTAACAATTGAAGACCCAAAAAGATGTGTCCCTCCCAGATAACGTTAATGTAAAAAAGTTTTGATTAAACACAGAGGTCAAAGGAAAGGGAATGGATCAAATAACAGCATTTCTACTGCCATGCCCTCAAAGAGGCTCTGGCCTCTTCGGCTCCTCTGATCAGTGCTGCAGGGTGCAGGGTCTCTTGTCCCCCACTGCAGCATGGACAGGGGAATTTCTCACAAAATCCCCTCCTCAGGGTGGTGGAAGGATGCAGGACAGAGAATTGGTCATGTCCCTCAAGGATGGGCATCCTTGATATTAAGGACATATGTGTGTTTTTTTCTGGACATCTAAATTCTTTAGATTATTACAATTATGCAAGCACACAGAATATTTTTAAATATGATTTATTTCACTCCTGCAATAGTCCAGTGCTAAGAATCCTCCTATGAGTCAAAATCAACACTCCAGTATGACCACTAAATGAAGTATGCTGGTCCCTCTCTCTCAAAGGATAAATCTCCTCTACTTAAGTAAGTTAATGGCAGTAGCAATGTGTGGCTATTTAGGCCCAGGAAAACCTCTTCTGAGAGTTTTTCCAGTCCAATTTTCTCAGGCTCTGCTAGGGTTTTTCCCAAAGCTAGCTGCTTCTCTCTAATGTAAACATAAGAGAAGAATTACTAACAAAGATAAACACCTGCTGGACACGTGACAAGGCCTGGGAAAGAGGAGTCACTTTCTCTGGACCAATGGGCTGTGGTTTGCTCTCAAGCTAGTGTCCTGAGTGTATTTAAGCACGGTACGTTAGAATAAAGTTGTCTCTTTCCTATCTTGAAAGATGACCACATTGCTGTGTGTCTTATTACCGCTGCTCAAAGGGTTAAAACACACAGTGACAGCAGTGGACACTGCCATTCTGCTGAGCAATCCTGGCTGTATGAATGCGACTGACAAAGATGGTGGAACTGAATGTTTGATACCTGTGGTCCCTGGTTTCCAAGTAAGAGACTAGCCCAGCTGAAAAGGATGCAGTATGAGAATATATTTTACCTGGGACAGAGTGAAAAGAGCATTTAGAGCTTGGCCCTTCAATTCAGCCAGATCCATTGGCACATGTCTCTATTTTTAACCATCTATGTAATTCTTGGGTGAAAACAGCAGGATGTATTTGTGTTTTCCAGAATTAGGGAAAACATGAGTTGTTTACCTAGGGCATTCCTGACCAAAGAACCTTAAATTGTATAACCATACACTAATAATGTCTGTTACTACATGTAACAGAACAAAATTAGGCTGGCTGAGAAAATCCATATTAAAATCAGCTGATGAAAGGAATCGCACTGTAATGTACATGCATCAAAAACACATGGAGCTTATTTCTGCGATAATCTGACTACAGAATATCACTAAGGCCAGCAAGATTCCTCACAAACATCAACACAGGAGACTAAAGCCAGCAGCAGAAGTTAAAAATGCCCATGACCTCTGACTGGCAGTCCCAGTTTCCTCAGAACTCCATACCACGTTTGAGAGGTAAGCATCATCTGTACTCCCAGCCTCCTTCCTTAGTGCACTGCTTATGTGCACATCTGCCAAAAATCACAAGCAAACTACACAGTATTTTAACTGAAACTCAAACAGGGAAAATATTCAATTAGGCAGAGAGAAAAGCCAACTTCCTCCTTCCTTTCCTTCCTCTCATCAGCCTTTCTGCAAGAGATCAGTAGTGAAACTCTTATCTACTTTGAAACTGGCATTCCACTCACCCTGATTTAATGTCGAAGTTTCTTCCAATTTAATTCGGTTTTAACACATGAGAAGTACAAAACAAGAAACTAAAGCTATGCCATTAATTATTGCTTACATAGAGCAAGTACTTCAAAGAGCCAGCAGAGACATGAGGCAGCCACTGCCCAAAGGGGCACAGAACTCCTAATCCTGGCTCAGCCACCACACAAGGGCTGTGCTTACCACCACAGCTTGGCACAAACTGGGCAGTACAAAGCTGAGGCAGCTAAAGTGCTCAGGGTGTCATCTTCCTCTCAAAGCCAGAATTTACTCTGGTGCCATGAACACCTCCTACTGGCAGAATCCCCAGCTTTGCACTCATCCCAAGGACAAGTGCTGCACACGGTAAACCAGGACTGAGCTGGTCATGTTTATCAGGGTTAGGGATGTTAAGGATTGTGCTTCTCCTCCTCCACTGTGCCCTCATGAGAGTCCACCTGGAGCTCTGCATCCGGCTCTGGGGTCTTCAGCACAAGAAAGAAGTGGACCTGCTGCAGGAAATCCAGAGAAGGGCCTCAAAAATGATGAGAGGGTTGGGGCACCTCTGCTATGGAGACAGGTTGAGAAAGCTGGGGTTCTTCAGCCTGGAGAAGAGATGGCTCTGGGGAGACCTCATTGTGGCATTCAAAGACTAAAGGGAGCTTATAAAAAAGAGGGAGAGATACTTTTTATATAGGTAGATATTTACAGGACAAGAGGGAATGGTTTTAAACTAAATGAGATTAGATTTAGATTAGATGTTAGGAGGGAATCCTTCACTGTGAGGGTGGTGAAGCCCTGGCATAGCTTGCCCAGAGAGGCTGTGGATCCCATCCCTGAAAGTGTTCAAGGTGAGGTTGAGTGTGGCCCTGAGCAACCTAGTCTGGTGGAAGGTGTCCCTGTCCATGGCAGAGGGGCTGCATTGAGATGATCTTTAAGGTCCCCTCCAACCCAAACCTTTCAATGATTCTCTTTGGCTGTTTTCAAAGTGAGCCCCTCGTAAAAATCAGTGCTGTCACAAAATGTAATCCAAAGTACCTAAACTTATTCCTTCTACACTGAAGTTAAAATTAATAAGAAATCAAGTACAGTGCCACAAAACACTTCTCTTCAGCCTCAGAAGCTTGTTTACCATTGCTGTAGTAGCTGAACTGCTGAATGAAATATTCATTCATGGAATATTCATGCAAACTCATTTTCCTTAGGAAATAACTGATTAGGTATCTCACAGCTGTTCCTGACAATGATTTAAGCCTCTGCTGATCCCTATCCAGACCTGACACGAATGTTAATGTTTTAGAAACCATCATCATCAATAGGAGGGTGATAACAGACTCTCTGTGTCTGGTGGAAGTTTACTGCAATGGGGAAGCTCTGCTTCATCTGCAGGTGAAGGATGACACAGTCAGCCCACAGTTTCCTCTAACCTTGTGACCCAGGGCTTGGGAAGTCTAGCAAAAGACAGAAGCTAGAGTAGAGCTCGATGCAGAATTATCTTGAGAATTACTTCCTATCCCTGTCAGAAGTTTTTAATATCTCCCAGATGCTTGCTTCCTTTATGCAGAGTAGCAATCCTGCTCCAGCACATTGCAGCATTGTATGTCATCCTTTCACCAATGTTTTCTCATCAGGGCCCTTGGATGGAAGCTGCTGCAAGTCCTGCAAGGTTGTGAGAAAAATCAGCTGATTGACATTATACCCTCAATAAAGCATGATGTTCATGTCAGGAAAAACAAAAAGTAATTCCAAGTTTTTTTCTCAAATAAAAGCTGTTTCATGGGTAAAGAGTCAATGCCAATGCACTATTAGGGAGAGAAATCTAAAGTTTAGTTAATCTAATTCATCCAGCAATCCTCTTTTCCACAGGAAATTTAGCAAAAGAATTTACCAAAAAAAAGTAGGAAAAAGAGATATTTATTTCAATATGCTCCTTATTTCTGCACGAGCAATGGAGAAATCTTCATCCCTCTCAGATCAACTGCAAAGCTCAGCCACATTGGGCCAAAGATTCCAATGACAAAAGAGTTGGTCTCTATTACTCTCTCTGGTAAGGGTGATAACTGGGCTTCCCAAGTCCTAACAAGAGCAAGACTTACCAAGTTTTACCTCAAGGTCAATGGACTAAAAAACAAGTGAAATAAATGAACATTTGCCTGCAAATGACCTTGTAGAGCTATAATTCAAATAGAAATTAAGTCTATGAAGTCTGTAAGTGTCTGAAGAGTAATCTCTGAAACAGTTAAAAATGCTGCATGAAAGTAGATTTCAAACACAATCCAAAGAAGATTAAACTGGAAATTAATCTCTCTTAGGACTTCTATATATCATAAATAGGCACTATGCCTTCTATTTAAAGCAGCTCATTATCTGATTTATTCACCAATACCTTTTCTTATTCAAACAATTCAAATCAGACTATATTAGAAAATCCCAGAAAAATTTCCTCAGTACTGCAACTTTTGAAATAAGCTGATGATTTATATTTACAAAATTTTACTTACTGCACAACTAAATTAATGTTTGTTAATATAAAACACTGTCTCTAAGGACAATTTTAAAGAAAGATGCTATACCACCTGGATAATTTATTAATATTCACATGCTTTCCTTCCAAAAAATCAAAACACAGAAGTTGTTCTTGTTGGCATTTGTCTTTTTTTCATTCCCCAAGTGAAAACAGAAATTCTGTTCTGACTACAACAGTGTACTACCAACAAACTAATCATTCTAACACTTCAGACTCCATTTGAACACTCCTTGCTCTTTAAACGATTAATATATTCAATATAAGGAATTCAGCTCCAGATTCAAAACATGTGCCCTGGGTAAGACAAAGTTCTGGCTCAGCCTCATTTCAGGTTTACAATGGTTTAGTGGCAATTTTACTCCATTTTTTGGCAATTATTCTCCTATTTTAGGCAATGGATCTTTGCCCTTTCCAGACAATATACCAGACCTATTGCAGAATCGTATACATTTTCCTTCTAACAACCTTTTTCTGGGAGCCTCTCCTTCCATACTCTGAATTATTTCCAGAAAGTCAAAAAACATAATTGCAGACAATTTTTCCATGTAAAATAATTTTCAGCAAGGCTTCCTGAGTTGTACAAATTTCCCCAAAGAATGGACTTCAGCTCCAGTCCCAGTGAGATATAGATCCCAAGAGGTCTTGCTGTTGAAAGGCCAAGTCCCATGAGATATGAAGATGGCTCAGATAAGAAAGTGCTTTCTCAGAAGTCCATGCTGCAGCAGAATAAGCAATAATAATTGTCTGTCCCAGAATTGGCACTCAAGGGCCAGCATAAACTCCCTGTGCAATTACACATCTCCACATCACTGCTGCCCTGTGGTAGGTTAATCCCAGAGTTTATGACGGAAAGAAAATACAGTAACTCACTTCTCCTATGTTGACACATTGTCTCCACTAATGAGAAGGCTCAGTCCTCTGCATAAGCAAAATTAAACAGAAAATGTAGGTGTTAAGATTAGCACAAAGAGTTTGTTTTATTAATACTTCCTGCTGTGCCCTTTTCACACAAAGCCTGCCCCAAAAGGAAGCCATTACAATTATTCAAGATAAAAGGCAAACTATTAATACTCATCTTTAATATATAGATCAGTAGCAGAGTCAACCCAAGTCCCACCTTTTTGTCTCATGTGACTCATTTAACACACACATTTAATACATCACTTAATAAAATTTGATTGGAAGCAGTTTGATCAGAGTGAATGTTTTTAAGTTACTGTAAACTGAGCCAATGTACATTGCACTCAGAGACAGGACAAACAGGTTTATGGTCAAACTTCCTCAGCAAGGGGTGTAACCCTCCCCAGCTATTAGAGCCTCCCTAATTGCTGCCTTTGCTGTAACAAGCCAACACACCAACATGTGTGGACCAAACACACAGCATCCTCCTCTATACATAAACACCTATTTGCAGGTTGTACAACAGAGCTTTGAACAGCCTAAAAGCAAAGACATCCAGGGACATCCATTTTTCTCTTCAGCTGATACTTTGGGAGATGTCCCCACAAAGAAGCTTCATCAGGGCCAGGGGTTTATCTCATCCCCTTCAGATAAAGCCTCTGCACTCGCCCGGAAATCTTCCCATAATGCTGCCATGTCCTGTGCAAAATACCTATCTGCAATGGGAGCTCCTATCAGCTCATCTATTGCTCATTAATTACTCCAAAAAATGGTTTACTTAGTATGTTGTTTATGATCAAAACTTTATTGTCCAGAAGCAATGCACTGCACTGTGCTGTGCATTAAACCAAGAGTAAAGCAGGCTGAGCCCAGAAGAAAACCAACAAATGTTATTAATTTATTTTAAGCATGTGTGTATGCACCTGTTTGCGGGCTGAACAGATGAACCAAGAGAGGAGATTAGCATTTTTATGGATATGATTCCTGCCATTGCTACGTACTCAAAAATCTTGCTTGGGCAGTTTGTAAACCAGAATAAACACACAAATATCTCTGCATTTATCTATTAGTCAATTACTTAATCAATCTGCCTATAACTGACACTCAACAAAGCACCTCACATTTACTTATAGGTGAGGGGGAAAACTTTGATGATCCTTCCAACTCAGAATATTCCATAATCATGGGGAGACAGAGGCCCAGTGCGGGTCTCTGCTGAGCTGTGATGCTGCCGCTAGATAAAGAGGAGAGAAGTCTCTGCCTAGAGCCAGGGCACAGAGAACAGTGCAGGGACAAGTGCAGGTACCACACAGCAGCCAGCCAAAATCTGGGAACTTGGTGTAAAACTCTGAAGACACATTTCTATTTCACACAAGGCCCCTGAAGAGCAGCCCTGAAGAACTGAGGTTCCAGAAGTTGATGGAAGGTGATGTGCAGGGTGGCAGTGCCCTCCATGCCATTGGAGAGTGGTGCAGGAAAGACTAAATCCTTTGCTGTCCCTGTATGCCCGGGACACCAGGTGATAGGGATCCAGCAGGAGGGTAATATAGTTGTCTCAGCCTGTCAGCTCGGCAAAGATCAGGTAGCAAAAGTGTTGAAGGCAGTTGTTAGCCAGGGTCACATCTTTGATTGTACCTGGAACATGTGTGTGGCCTGCAAACTGCCCAATGCTCACCTTCCACCACTTGCAACAGGAGCCCAATTCCAACTGCATAAGTGTGTGTATTTGTGTGTGTTTTTTTGTATGTGCATCAGTCCTCCAAAGTCAGAGCTCCAAGGTCTTGCTCTGCCTCCCTCCCTCTCTCCCAAAGAAAGATATTTTTTGCAGCATTCTCTGCGGTAATGTTTAGGGAGCCTCTCGGTTACCATACAGTTATGCACTAAAGGAATGTTGACAAATTAATCAATTGTATAATTGTGTTTGTCTAAGAATACAAGTCAGTCAGGTGATTAAATGCATTTCAACACCTCCATGGAATTTGGTTAACATACTTCCTCTTCTACCATCTCAGTGTTACCCTCATCAGCACTGACGTTTTTCAATATTTCAATTTCCCTTTACAGGCAGATTGGCAGTTGGGCGATCTCTGCTGCAGGCTAAGTTGAGCTGTTTTCTGTCTTCCTTATCTGCTTAATTTCTGTCTTATCTACTTCCTTCTCCCTTTCTTGTAATAAGATGGACACCATACATTCAACTTTACACTAACCACACTGTGTTTTTAAAGTTACTAACTCACCACTAATGGTCAGCAGTCACTTCTTTCTTCTTTTGTCCTTCATGATATTTTATTTTATCCTGATTTAGAGAATTTTTCTCTGATCAGCATCAGAGCAGAGCTGATACTAAGTCCAGGTTTCCAACTTATTTTAGGAATATCAGGTTAAAAAGGAACGCCAACCCAGCACTCCAGTCTTGGAAAACAATGCTGGAAAACAACAACATCTCTTCAACCTGCCAAGAAGCACTAGAAGCCCAAGAACACATCCTCACATCACACAACAAACTTATTATACATCTAAGAAGCATGTAAGATTAAACTGTTCTGTGACACAGCAAAGGGCAGGTGAAGATCACTGCCAGTATTGCAAGTCCATAGAGCTATACAGAGTTCACACAGAAGCAAAAGATCTCAGAAAACACACCATGAAATATAATACAGTTACTGGCAACACAGTCTGAAGGAAAAATGTCTCTGGCTCAAAATCTGATGAACAGGTTGAACCAGGGAGCATGCCAGAAAAAAATCTGCAAGCAACTGTGCCTGTCTAATGCTACATGTAGTCTGTACTGTACATTTGCAATGTCTAGTGCTTGAGAGGAACTCCGATATGGGAGAAAAAAGATTCAAACCTGCAGCAACAGAGAAAATTATTTCTTGCCTCATCCCCCAAGAAAAGAGCAGAAGACTTGATACATGGGGTTAAAAGTGTAAAGAAACAAGATCCATTCTCCTTTCAGGCATACATTAAAAATATGACTACACTACAGACCAAAGAACTAACTCTGCAAATGTAATTTCCTATCTCCAGGAACTCTCTAATTTAATTGTATAATCTCTTTCATAAGATTATCAAGATCTATCTCAAAACTACCCTAATTGAAATACTCTTATGCAACTTCAATCCTTGGGTAGCTACAAGCTTTCTTCTAATTCCCCACCCAAATTTATTCATGACCAATTTAGAAAAATTTGATCTAGTGCAGATGCTCTCTTTTAGCTTATGTTTTTCTGCCTTCTTGCTATCTAGTGGCAATTCTGTGTATCCAATAAAATATTGCAGTAAAATAATGCAATGTAGCTTGTCCCTTCACTGGCTCACCTGACCAGAGCTAGACAAATGATGCTCTTTAACCTCACTTTGTACAACAGATGGTCTGTTTGTGTAACCACATCTCTAGCCCTCCTACCACTGTAATTTAACATTTTCTTGACAGGGGTGTCTGGAACTATGCAAAACATCAGTAAACCACTCCAAAAGCCATGTGGAGCTCTTGTACTGAAACCCTATATGATGATTTGTACAATGATCGTCATCACATTTCGCTGAATTTCTCATATTATTTTCCTTTGGTATCCAAGGATGTCGGTGGTCCCCTTCCCATCTGTATCTCAGTGCTTGCTCGCAGATATCTTCTGAGCAGCCAACTGCATCCACATCTCTCCCTCCTGTCATGGACAACTGATGAGCTCCTATTTCACAGTGGAAATTCTTGTTACTAGTCTCCATGCTTACAACTTCACTTGACTTTGCACTCAGTGCTATTAAATGCCATTTTATGCCTATCACTCCCAAACAACAAAATCATCTAAATTCCTTTCATGTGATAATCTGATCCTCCTCTGTACTGATAATACCTCCCAAGTTTTTGTCATTCCACACCTGGGCACACACCCAGACCCTGCACACAGGTCAGAGCAGATCCATTCAACAGGCCCAAGCCTGGTCCCAAGGGAGCAACACCACCAATCTCCCTCCATCCTGATGACTTTCCCTGAATACCTTTTTCCATTCAGGCAACTTTATTTGCACTCGATGGTTGTATATTTTCTTTGGCAAGGTTCTTTTCCACCTTTCAATTCTTGTCTTGAACCACCATCTTCATTTTAAGTCATACTATCCTGTAGGGCATGGTATCACATGCTTGGCTTTAGATAAATGACATTCCTATTCTACCCCACCTAAATAATATGTTACACTAAAAAATGTTAGTCTAGCACAATCCATCTTTGATAAAATCTTGTTGTAATTTATCCTGCTTCCTCATTATTTTCACATCTAATTAGTCTTTCCTAACAAAATACGTTATGAGATGCTGGGTACTGTTGTGTTCAAACCAGCTGGGCTAACATTTCCTGCATTGTTTTTTTATTTTCTGCCTCTTTAGGGACTCCTTGTAAAGGACACAAATGCTTGCCCTCTTCCGCATCTGAAGAGACATGGGAGAGCCTTGCTGCAAGCTATGCAAGCCTTGTGCCACTGCTTTCAGCATTCCAGGACTGGGATTATTGGCACCTCTTCATTTGTCTCACCAAGATATTTAAGTTTTGTCTGTTTTCCCACGGTTTTTTTGAAACATTTGCTATGAATAGCTTTCAATTGCCTGAGATTTGTCAGTAATTACACTCTGTAATCTGTTTCAGATTCTACAGGAGGTTCTGCTTTCATGAGAAAGTTGTGTCATTATTTAGAGACATCAGTTCCCCTTCCAGTTTGGTATGTCTAATTTCAGTTCTGTGTAAATTGACTAAGTGCTTATTTGGTTGAACCCAAATAAGCTCATTTGAACCAAAATAAGAATGTCCTTACACAAGGTCACATCAGGTTAATCAAATCACTTTAAAAACAGACTTAAACTAAATTGGTGTAATTTCCCCACGTAGACAAGGCCAAAGACAATAAAGGAGTATGAAGTAGGTCAAAGTCTCTCATTAATTGCACATGCCTTTGTGGTTTGACTAAATCTGGTGATTCTGAGGCTGGGCAGATGTGCAGCCAGCGAGCCCAGCTGTGCACAGAGCTCTTGTTGGGGCCTGTCATCACCTCAGCCTCCCTTAAATCTGGGCTTAAGTCAGACTGGAGTAAGAAAAAATAGGACCTTGCAGGACTTTTCCACAGGGACATTGCTCCTTCAGTTTATGTGCCATAGGGCATATAGGCCATATACTTTTGGCCTCACCAAAGTAGCAGTGAAACAAGGCAAAAACCAGAATGGCCTCAGCCTGGGCAGAGGATGGGACAGACCTGGTGGAGCTACAGCCAGGTAAGCCCATCACAAGAGCCATACTGGTGGGCACAGAGCTGCTACTACAACGGTACATGGCCACAACTGAGCCAGGACTCACTTGGAAGAAGGGTGTCATCCAGGTCCTACTAAATAAATACAGTTATTGTACCTGACTGACTTCCCTGACGGAGATTTGTAACTGAAGTGATAGAGAGGTCTATCATTTCATGAATACCAGAAAACACCAGTTCATTCTATTTTGGTTTTTCTAAGTTTTACTCTTCTGTTTAAAGCCATATTATTTCACTAGGACCTGTAACTGCTCCAGTGCAAGCCTGAATTCAGTTGTTCTGATAAAGGCACATAGCTTATTTTTCCAGTCTTGAAAGAATGATCTATGCTGGCATTAAAACCTTTGTACCATTACATGCAAGTCTTGGGAGGTTGAGTAATTTAGGACAAAACAATGCAACTTCTGTGCACAGACAAGTCCTGGCTCCAAACTATAAAGACATCCTACCAATATTTTGATACTACTAATGAGCAGAAGCTGGATTTGACATCTGTATCCTCAATGTAATGCCACTTCCTCCATAATGAGACTTTAATTATGAACTACTCATTTGTTAATTTTAATCTTTAACTTTGAGCTATTTCTGCATACTTGACGTATGTCTTAAACGAGAAAAATAATGTAATACAGATAAAGTCTCACTGGCTAAAACCCAGGAACCATCACATACCTTACTGAAGTCTGCAGTTTATAAAAAAATTTCAAACCAGTTAACCTCTAAATCAAGTAACTGCAATCCACAGCTTAGAATGATCAGGATAAGTGAGCAGCAAGCAACCACTCTTAAATCCATTTTCATTTTTCCTATTACTTCTTCCAGAAAAATTCTAAAGATTTGGTTGTACACATGTTTAGCCCAAGAGATAAAAATACCTCCCCTCCACACAAGTTTCAACATTTGGCTTTCTCTGGAGCTTCCTGTCTTCATTACTGTCTGCTGTGTTTGTCACGCTCCATCAGCTGCAGAGTCCCAAGTGCTGTTGTTCTGGTCCTCCCTGGTGCAGCACTAACATGCTGGCTCACTCTGATTAGCACGCTACAGGAGAATTATCTACTTTCATTGGTTTTTTTAATACTGTTTCTAAAAAATCCAAGATCCAAATGTCTTTTCCTAACTGAATAACTATGGTGAAGGATTGCAGCCTAGGAAGTTTATAAAAATTCCACAAAATCCCAACTAAAACACTGCATTGTCAGACATTGGTACCAGGGCTTCACACTGCATACTCTTGAAAGTGTCTGCTGCTTCAAACAGCATCCGTTAGATCTGTGAGGACTGTAAAGCCTACATATCAAACCCATGAACAGCTAGCTGTCTCTTTAAGCCAAATTCACATTTCCAGAGCTAGGGATTAGCCAGCAGTGATCCAGCAAAATAAGGACAGGAGAGCACCCGCATTCTGCTCAAAAATGAAGGAAGTGACTCCTCAGATTTTCTCATGTATACACCAGAACATCTCATCCCTCTAGTGAAATCAGCACCACAGCTTTCACTGCATATAGCAAAATAAACTTCAGCTAATAAATAACCCTACCCTCCTCAGGCAGATAAGGCATAGGGCATTTTAACAGCTTTGATTTCAGGGACATTATTTCCGGGGCCACTCCCCTGCCGAAGGAGACAACTTCATTCAGGGATCAGGGGGAGTGGGCACTTGGGTGCTAGTTTTGTCCCCAAAAAGGGACCGATGGGCTGGACTTCTCCAAAATCCACGGAGCAGGGACCTGCCTCTTTCCTTCGGGGACTGTGGCACTTCACAAAGGACTACAGCTCACCAAACCGTGTGTGACACCTCACTGATGAATCACAGAGGACTCAGCTCCGACCTGTGCTTCCAGTGCGAGCTACCCAGTGCAATCACTTCATAATTTCTGCCACTAAGGACCAAAGCGTGGAGTTATCATTCACAAATCCATGGCTGAAACATGAGGGACTTTCAAAGCCTTCGTAATTCCCCACTAATAATGTAAACATTCTGTAAAATCAAATGATGCAACAACCCTGGTGAGAACAATGACTTTTCAACCTGGATTTTAGATGTTATTTTTAGGTGCAAGACGCATTTTGGAGGTTTTTCTCCTCACTGTTTTCAGTCAAACACATTCCTTGAACGACGAACTTCAAGACAGAACGATCAGACCCATTTCAGTGTCCTGAAAATCGGTTTCCCTCAATCCCAAACCACCAGAGGTTTGGAATCATCAGAGAGCCGAGCAGCTCTCAGCTGCTCTCAGCCCGTGGGTACTCCCGAGCGGCTCCGTGCGCCGAGGTCCGTGGGCGCTGAGGGACGGGGATGTCGGTGGCCGGCCTTGGGATGCGCAGCGCTCCTGCATCCCGGTCCCGGTGTTCCCTTCCCACCTGCCCTCTATAGCCGGAGCCCCTCGGACACCCTGCGCTGCGTCCTGTGCCCGTCTTGACAGTACACGGATTTTTAAAGGAAAAAATCAGAAGACTTGCGGCTATAAGTTTTCATTTTCAGAACTTACCTGGGACCGTCCTCGCAGTGCCCGTCGAAGGTAGGGTGGAGCGACGAGTGCCGCGTACTGGCCCTGCAGCAGGGGCTTTTCCCGGGCAGCCCCTGCTCCTGCGGGCTGCACGTGCGGGGACCCTCCCTCCCGCACGCCTCACCCCGGTAGGTTTCGCGGCCCCCACGGCCGTACGTACCGTCTAGGAAGATGGGCGTCCCGGAGCCGCTCTCAGTGCCATGCCCAGCCCCGGCGCGGTGCCCCGCTGATGACAGGGGTTACAGCTCGCCGCGGGGTCCCGCTGCTCGGCGGTGACATGGCATGAGCGCGGGCAGGGCGGGGGGCAGTACCGGCAACGCGTGGCGCGGGAGTGGGCGCAGGAGGGATGCGGGCTGCGGGCAGCCGCGGCGGGACTTGTGAAACTCGGCTGTGGCGGCGGCTGGTTGTGTAACGCGCCGGGCTGGGCCCGGCCCCTCGGCACTGCACAGGCGCGCTGCTTCCCCGCCCTACCGTCACCAGCACCCGCAGCCGTCACCCGCGGGCAAAGTGCGGGCGTGGGGCGGAGTGGAGAGCGCAGGGGAGGAGCGCCGGGGAGGAGCGCGCGGGGAGCAGCGTGCCTCCGCGGGCGCGGGGTCCGGACAGGGCCGGGCAGGTGACGCGGGCAGCGGCGGTGTCCTGCGCCGAGAGGAACCGGCGGAAAGTAGGTCACCGCCGCCGATCCGCGGGTACCGGCCTCGGGATGGCCCCAGCCGCGGGGTCCTGCCGGGACCGGTACGTTCTCCCCTCTCTCCGTGCGCGGCTCTCGCCGGGCGCCGCGGAGCGCGACCCGCTTCCGGCTGGCCCGACGGACCCCGCGGCCCTTCTGCGCTCCCCGCCAGGCGCGCGGCACCGGTTCCCTGCGCAGCACGAGCTGTGCCCTGACGGGATTAGTCATCCCGTACCGTGAGTCACCCATTTAATATTTGCCGCTTCCTTCCTCTTTGTTTTTTTTTTTTTTTGGGGTTTTTTTGTTGTTGTTGTTCTTGTTGTTGTTGTTGTGTTTTTTTGGTTTTTTTGGTTTTTTTAATTCTCTTTTTCCACTGTAACTATTTACCCTCCTCTCCAAGGACATGGGCAGCTCCTTTCCCCTGCCCGCGACTACAGCGGTGCGCAGCTGCGGGCGCGGAGCCGCAGCCGGCGGCAGGAACAGCGGGTCCCGTCGGCGCTGCCACGGTGTCGCCGGACAGTCGGGCTGGGGCTGCTGCTCAGCCGTGACATGTGGTCCTGCCCATCGCCAGGTTTGATTTATGCTCCTCTTGTATCTGGAAGCAGTACGTACCAAAGCTGGGGCATTAAGACTGTTCTGAAGTCCCTCTCTTCTCAAGGCACTGCTGGGTGGGGACCAGCGCTGTGGCGGGAAGCCACTGGTTGACGCCGCAGTTGGGACGACTTGGGAGAACATCGCTGGGTCCCTGACTCCGACACCGGGCTGCTCCAAGCAGCTTCCAAAACTCCTTTTCCAACAAGTTAATTTTTTTGGGATGCTTTTTTCCCTTCTCCACTTCAGCTCCTCTTGGAAAGCTGCTCCTTAACCTATGCAATGCTGGGAGATCTGCTCCCTCTAGGAGCACATTAGTGCTAGAAGCCCTTTCCCACAGCTGGCATCCTCACCGCCGGCTTTCTTTGCTCAGCTAAAATTCCTGCTCCTCTCCCAGCCCTCGTTCTGCTGGAGAAAAGGGGCAGGCATGCAAGCAGCCTGCATGGCCCCATCCCCACATGTGCCAGTGCCCCAAAGCACACTACGGGGAACAAAAGCAGAACCAGAAACTGGACAGTGGACAAAAGACTTTGCTATGAGGTTTTTAATATGAACCTGATGCTAGTGAGGAAAGGGAAGTGACTTTGTTACAGCAATAACCCGGAGGAACATCAGCTGTTATTGATGAGGACACGTAAAAGGGCACCTTTGCACGCCGTTAATATTTATTATTTACTTTCCTATTGGAGACAAAGAAAATAGCTTGGTTGTGTGCCTGCCACAAGTGGCAAATCTCTTTTTCTCACTTGGGGTGGGTTTTTGAGGCACACAGCCTTGTCATGCAAAACACAGCAACCCTCCCCTCATTCATGTGATAAAATCCTTCCTGTTCACTTTCAGGTGAGATAAGAACAGGTATCAAATGCAGCGTTTCTTTCCACTTTTACTTGGGTTAAGGTGTGTCTCTGCAGCCTGCAGTGCAGCCCTGTCGCACCAGTGACCATCACCAGTGGGATGTCACTGCCTCCTAACATGGGCATGCAGATACACATTTGGGGAAGTAGATGAGGAATGATGAGGACACTGAACTCTGTGACTGTGGCACTTTGAGATTAAGCACCCACAGACAGATGGGTGGGAAGCATAGGAAGGCAGGATGTGGTCCCGAAGAGGCTGTGGTAGGTTTAGCCTAAAGGTACAAGTGCCACAGCCACTACCCTGAGTTGTGCTAGCAGCTGGCTAGGGATGCTGGCACTGCTAGGACACTTCTATATCCATCCTCCATCCCACATACCTGACAGGTACAGGAAACAGCATCAACACTGATACCTTCTAATAGAGCAAATTGTTCAGAATTACCACTTTAACTCATAAAAAACCAATATTTGCTGACCAGAAATCATGTTTTATATGAAGTGTTCCAATAAACTCCCCTGCAGCCCCTGGCAGGTAGAACTAGCAGACTGAGCAAATACAGGGGCCCCTCCCCCTGCAGCAATGGTGAAGGAGTTTTCAGATCAATTAATTTAATTCTCTCATTTAGAATAACACACTTTTTCCACCAAGATCTTTCAAAAAGTTAAGAAGGAACAGGGAAACAGACATATCTGCCACTGCAAAATTCACACATTGTTCAGCAAGTTGTGCTGTTGGGCAGCTTTGACTGTGCTCAGCAATAGTTGGCATAGCCTCAAATTTGTTTATATTATTAGTTTTTGACAGTGCTGCATTGCAAAGACATGCCAGCAGCAATAAAACCAAGAGAGAGCTGGTTTTGGCCAGAAAACAAGAACATCAGAGTAAAAAAAAATTATCTTTGTTGTTCTTATATATATTCCTGTGTATGTTTTCATATGTGTTTTTGTGTGTGAAGTGTGTGTGTGTATATATATATATACCTACATACATGTATACATACATTATATATATGTATATAAAATCCAGCAGCCTGCCCCTGCTGCACTCGCCCAGTGGACTGGGAGATCCTGCAGCCTGACAGGCACCGCTAAGGAGCAACATAATTAAATTAAGAACTAGAAGGATACCTTGGCCTGTATTTTGGAAGATCATACTCCCATTCACCATCTATCATCCCGAGCGAAGGGTTGTCCAAACTAGCTTTTAAATTGCACACTACAAAACTCCTACCCAGGAAATGCTTGCGTTGCTCAGTGCTAAGTCAACAACCAGTCCCGGCTGAGGATCAGGCACCTCAGCCTTGTCTCCCTCCAGAGTGTGCCCAGAAATTCAACGGGATGTTTTTCCCTTTTCACACGGGAGTAAACGTGAGGCTTGGGATCAGGCAAACGAAAAGAGAAGAGAGGAACTGAGATGACAAAGAGGAAAAAGCACCCTTGCCTTGGTCCGAAGTGGCTGTTTCTGCGCAGGTTCCCCGGTGGCTCTGGGATGCGGCAAAGAGTGGAGAGCGGGAGCGGCTGAGCCCAGCCAGCGCTCGTCATGGGACGGTGCGGGCGAGGGCCGCGGGAGCCCGTTCCCGGCTCTGCCGAAGGCAGGGAGACAGAGCTAATTGTGTCAGTGCTATTGCACAACACTGTTGCCTTGACACAGTGTCATGTAAAGATTTTAAACTGCCTCTTTATTAGTCATCCTCTATTCATTTTAATTGTGCCTGATAAGCAGGGCCATTTCACCTTTGTGTGCTCTGTATGCACTTATCGTGCATATTTATGTCGCCCAAGAGACTTTTCAGTCTTTTCCTGAAGTGTTGGTAGGTGCAGAGAAATGAGGAGGCATTGCCATCACAGCCTGCTGGGGTTCTTACCTTTTGTTTGCTACATTTTCAGAGCCCTGCTCTCCCAGTGTGGGCATCTCCACAGGTCCTTGATCCTGGCACCAAAAATGCTCTGACTTAGGTTAAATGCCTGGGAACCAGTAAGAAGGCTGATTGCAACATGCACCTAATTTTTTTTTTTTCAGGATCGAGTGCTGTAGGTGTGTGCTTAACACCATGGGACCCACTTTGATCTTCTCCCAGGACAGAATTTTCTATGGATTAAATTCTTGCCTCCAAATTAGGGTATTGGTTATTTAACAAAATCAAAGCTGGGAGATTAATAACTAATTATTTGATTTAATGCAGAGAATACAGTGAAAGTTTATGGAATATTTTAGTCTCACTTATTTGCAACATAAAAATATACTGCCTGAGAGTTTACCTGTGTGAACTCCGTCCTGAAATTCCTTATCTAGCCTTATCTTTGTGAAGTCTGAAGTTTCACTGAAAGTTTCTGGAAATAATGCGTTTTCCCTTCTGTGGTATTATGACCTTCTCCTCACCTCAAACATCCCCTGTGTTTGCAGTGGGAGAAGGAAGGGCCCTTTGGCCAGGGACAATGCTGCCCATCCATAAGAGCAGTAGCAGTCAGGTGTCACAGCTGCTTCCCCAGTACCTGGAGCACTGCTGGCACTGCAGGGACTGTTTGCTTAGAGTGCACATCTTCTTCAGCAAAGGTAGCAGAGCCCTTCTCCATCTGGAGATGGATCTATTCTCTGGGTTTATTTAGTTTCATCTTAATTTTCTCCATTTAAAAGGGCTCAAAGCTCGAATTCAGGTTTGAACCAGAATCATGTGAGGAGATGGGTAAAATCCCATTCCCAATTAAGTTCAGAAAAAGGAGCGGAAATGCCATTAAAGGCAGAACAAAAACCACATTTACTCCAGTATGAACAGGATTTCCCCCCCTAGCATAAGATCTTGCATTCCTGTGGGCTGAAATGAGCTTCTCACTGTCCTAACCAGCATCTTTGAGGGCCACTTGGAATAATTATGCAGCTGCTTAAAAGTATTATGAACATACATGGATCACCATTTAGGACAAAATTCCACCTTTTGAGAACTAACAGGAATATTTTAATTTCCATCATCCAGGACCTTATTTTGTTAGTAAATGGTTTAAGATGGTTCTTATAGAGGCAACAGTAGTACTCAAATTCTGTGTGTATTCAAGGCCCTGTGTTGGGCCTCTCCCTTGTGCTGGAGTAATATCTTGGCCAGATACAAGAATGTATTAATTTGAAAAGCTGAGAAGTGTCCAAGTAATATTTTTGGCCCAAAAAACTATTAAAAACTATTAAACTATTACATGTGGCTGATCATACTTCCAAAAATAATTATTATTTTTGTAAAGGAAAAAAGTATTCTGTCTTAACTGAAGTAAAATATTCTCTGAGAAGTACTCTTGTGATCTATTATTCTGCCTAACTCAAAGAAGGGAAAAGGGAAACTTGCACGAACAAGAGCATGGCTGCCTTCTCCTGCCCCTACCCTTACATGAGAGCATACAAGCTAAAGCTAAAGGTCTTTGACTACATTTTATCTTGATCCCACAGGATAATGTACCTATGAATTAATTTTTTTTGAGGCATGGTTCATATCTTCTGGACACTGTGCTGAAGACAAATTCAGACTACTGCATTTAAATGAGTTAAGTCACCTCTGATTAGTATAATCAGCTACCCAGGAGTCTCTTGAACAGGAACATAAAATAGAAACTTAATAATAATTATGTTCAAGGCACAAATCCCCTGAATTCATTAGGCAGAGGAAAGAGGAGCAGAGGGAGCACCAGGCAACAGCAGCAGCTGCAGTACTGCCCTTGGATGAAGCACAGAGGAAGAACAGGCAAGTCAGTGCAGAATTACTGTCTGTTATCTGCAAGTTCATCCTTCCTGATACATCAAAGTGCTTACTACTTAGCACATTAAATCCACATTGATAAACATGGATATTTCCTATTAATACTTACACTGAGCTTTATTCATACGAGGTGGTAACGCTTTAAAGCTTCTCTCTGGTACTTGTCCATTCTTAGTTACTTGATCCCATACACAGCAGTTGGGAATAGCGCAGGTCAAATATTCCTTGCACTGAAGGTTTCCACTTTGCCTCTTGGGTCTTTACTTAGGGCACATGCAAAGGTAACATTATCATTTTATAGTTTTCCACATATTGGATTAGAGCAGCAACTTCTGACTCCAAGACAAAACCTAATGAGCTTCTGGCCAAACATACCAGATGGAATGTTCGCCTTGTCACCTGGACTTCCTACTGCAACCCAGGGTCTGACCAGACACCGAGGTTGTACCTGTGGGTGACAAAGGACACACTTGTAGGGAAGGCTGTGCTGGTAAAGGAGCTGCCTCCATCCATACCTCCCCATCTTTCTCACAGCTACTGTCATTCTCCTCCTCTATTCTGCCTGGACATGTACATGGCCGGAGGGCTCCCGGCTATATCCTAATCTCCCAGATTAGGGTCAGAAAGTGACATTAGGGTGGCTGTGACTTGCAGGCAATTCCAGAGGCCCCACTTGCCCCCTGTGCAGCCTTGCTGGTGGGAAAACCTTCCCTCTGCAGAACCACCTGCAATGGGGTGCTGCGAGAAGCTACTGCTGATTTCACTTTGTAAGGAAAGCAAATTCTTTTCATGACCAAATTACTTGTGTGGCCCTTTTCCAGCTCTGTACAAGAAGACATTAAAATCAAGACTATTTAAGATGGATAAGGATGCAGCAGAAAGCAGATAGGGCATTTGTGTGGAGAATACAGTGGGGTTGACACTTCTACCACACCCTGGTTGGCAAACACTGAACAAACAATACAAATATTAATCTGTGTATATCTGTGCATGTACCCGATACCATGCAAACTCACTCACCTCAAACAACCACATGGAAAGGCATAGTTTGACAGTAAGATTATAAATTTCAAGCAGTGACTTTTTAGGCATAAGCTATGCCAGTTGTTCTTTGTAAGAACTAAGCAGCCTGATGATCCGAGGGACCACTGACAACACAACCCAGACGCTGGAAAGGACAGAAGCCTGAAGGCACAAGGCCCAGGGCAGGGCTCTCCAAACATCTCCCATAATGGTCTTTTTTAGGATACTTAGAAAAGAAAATGTATGTCCTTCATCCCTGCACCAAACTCCAACAGGGTCCTTGGATAATTTCCAGTTTCCTTCTGCCTTTCTTTAGGAAAACACTGAAACTTTCTAAATAATTTCCTAAATGCATAAAACAGGTGGACTGATATTCAACAGAGATTTTGCCCAGGGAGCAGGATGGACTGAAACCTTCACGAGTTGCTGAGGCTGTGCCACTCTGCTCATACCTAAACAAAAGCAAGTTAAATTGCAAGCCTATGAGATTTTATTACTGTTTTACCACAAAATGATACTGAAATGTGCAAAAAAATATTCAGAACTGTATGGGATGTTACTGCACTCTCTACTCACAGAAAAGCTTATGGTTTTTCTGGGCACAGGGGAGGTGCTCAACACCATCAGTGCATTGATTATGGTACTGGAAACTAGTATTATGTGACAGATTTTGTCTACAAGCAGTGTTGCAAAAAGTCATCCCTAATAAGAGGAAATAAACCTCCAACTAACATGGGGAAATCCAGTTCATTATGCAGCTCTAAGTGATGGCATTTTTGTGTGTCTATAGAAAATGAGTATATGAGACAGTTGGAATTTCCTCATCTAAATGGAAATAGTGAATGAGAGACCGGCATTGGAGAGGGGAGCTATGTAGTGAGCATGTTTTCATGAAACTCAGAAAGTGTTTTGCAGAAGTAAGACCCATGGAAAACGGATTGTATTTTTGGTCTTTGTGCTTGGCTCTTTACTTGGCCCAGATATCGTGGTGATCATGAGGGCAATTATGTACTGCCACACTTCTTATCCTGACCCCAAACCTTCACTGCATCCCTGACTGTCTTAGAAACAGTTTCTGGTTCTCTCCTCATTAAGAAACCACCTCTCACTTCTTATTCCAGGAGAACATCCATCTTGTCTGGCAAGCCAAGCAGCACCTTCCCAGCAAATTTGCAGGCAGCCAGATGAGCCTGATGAGGTTTGTTGTGTGGATTTGGGTTTTTTTAGATTTTGGGTTTGGTTTTTTGTTTGTTTTTTTTTAATTTCTTGTTTTTTCTTTTTTGGGTGTTTTTTTTTTTTACTTTTTTTGATCTGTTGGTTTATTGGTTTTTTTCTTAGTTTGTTTTTTTTTAAATTTCAGCACAGTATGCAAACAGTAATGTTCTGCAAAACAGAGCCTGAGGGTTCTCAGAGCACTAGGAACCACTTTTAGGAAAATGCTAGCTTACAACAAACTGTTTCAATAAAGCAAAAGGCTGTCCTTCTTTGGACCATCATTGCTCTCATAGTGATATCTAGTTTCCCTGAGTTTTCATCATTCCCTTGTCCATTTAATGCATGCCCCTAATCCTGGTGGTGGTGCTAGTTTGCAGAATAAGTTATTTCAGCTGAGGAAAAGCACAAGCAAGAGACTCCAAAAATAAATTTTCAAAAGTGCATTGTTTCTTCTAGAGCTTCTATCGTTTCAGTGGCAGCATTTCATGTGACCTGCATTAGACAGCACTCGTTCAGAGCACTACAAAAGCAGCACTTATGGGTTTGCTGCCCTGTCATCATCTCCTTCAGTGAATTTAGACACCATGCAGTACCATATATCCAGCACAGATAGTGTCACTAGCACAGCAGCTGGTGGGTGAATCATAATGGAACTATGAACAGGAAACCTGTCACAAGCCAAAGGAAAGTTTTTTTTTCAGTGGAGTGTTTCATCTCCATACAAGGGCTGAAGTTAAGGATGAGAGAAAATTAACTTGTCCCCTGGTCACTAAATGTAGCTTTTCATGCAGTTATTTACTGCATAAAAAGTTGATAGTTCTGTTGCCAAGGGAAATAGGAATACTTGCCATGACAACTGCAGCAGAATGTGGCACATAATCCACTTCACACAGAGCTTCTTCCAAAGCAACCCCTCCCATTCATACATCCTACAAAACTCTTTATCCTTGGGAGCAAGTCAGCCTATGTTTTTCTTGCACAGTGGTTAATCTGCACTTTACCGTGGCATATTTCATTGTGTCTAATATTATTCTTAATGGTTCTTACATACCCCTTTCAGGAATACATCTGAAAGCCTTTGTAAAGGTAATCTCTGCAAAAAACTTCTGTTTATTTTACAGATGAGCAATTCAGGCAAAAAAAAATTCACATGAGTCTCTATAGAACAGCAGGATCAGGACTTGTGTTTGCGCTCACATCACTTGGGCCAGTAACAGGAACATGGCTCTCATTGCAAGAAGGTGGGATGAACTCTGCAGTCAAAATCTAAACATCAGAATTGCTGTTGGGAAAAACTTTAGTGAGCCCGTACATCTGTATCTCTGATCAAGAAGGAGCAACATGCCACAGTGATCTCCTTGACCCCTGTTTTGGGGTGCACCTGAGTGGCTGAATGCTGAACACCATAGGCAGTTTGGGCATGGAGGCATTCCCTGTGCCGTCCAGACCACTTCAGAGAAAGTATTGCGCTTCCTGTAGCATTTTGTTCCAGAAGATGCTTCTGAAAACATCTTTCCTCATTCACACAGAGGAGCTGTGCATGCTGTTTCTGATCAGAGCTCTGCACGCTAAAATAAAGCACTGTCATGCTGTGTTCATCCTGGCCAGCCTGCAGCTCCAAGCACCCTGCAAACCTGCACTGCCCTTTGGCAGACAGGCTTCCTCATGCCAATCCTCGTGCTGCTCCTTAACAGGCACAGCCAGTGACACAGGGCGAGCAAAGGCCATCAGTTTGGGTGGCCAGGTTGCACTTACTTTAACCTAAAAACTCACAGAAGCCCTGCCATGCCTGGTCCATTAGTGGAGCATGGAGTTTTCTAAAATTATTTGCCTTAAAGTAATTTCTGGAGGGGAAAAAAAGAAAATAACAAATAGTGATCAAGAGTTTTGAGTAACCTGGAACACCAAGAATGTGCTTGGAGTAAATATGTGACTGAGAAAACCATTACCAATCCAGATGATAATTATTCTGGCTATTTACCTCTTAACCTTGCCAGACACATTCTAAAGTGCATAATAAATGTCATCTCGTCTTTATTGCAAGATTTAGCCTAGAGGGAAATCGCAAGATTTAGCCTAGAGGGAAACTCTCTCTCTTTGAGTTACCAATGTTAACAATGTTTCTTTTGGCTTTGCATCTATTTCCCCAATTTACAAAACAGCATTGACAACTTTTTTCCACTATTTGAGTAGTCACAGTAATTAAATATGAATCTTCAAATATTGCTGGACATGTTCTAGATTTATCATTAGTGAAACAGTCTTCTGCCCATTTTCATAATTATTGTTGTTCAGATCAAAATGGTTATCCGCTGAAAGACTGACAATTTTCTCCTTTTAGTTAAGTTCTCAGTTGTTTGCCCTTTTGGCAGTGCTGCATAGAAGTTATGATTCATAATTAAATTAATTTCCGTTTGCATATGGAAGCAATTGTTTCCTTTCCGATTTTTTTTTTGCATTTTACTTTAAATTGTTCGTTAAGATATATACTCCAATACGTACTGCAAGAAGCAGTACATATTGTCCATATCCTTGTACATTAAATGATATATACATAAAGTACATATCCTTTAATGGCATCCTAGGAAACATGGCTCACGTGCAGCCCTGAATGAGTAACAGGACTGTATAAATCACCTGGATATTTCAGTTGATTATGGTGGCCTTGATGGCCAAGAAAGTTTTGCCTGATTGGTGTCTTTAACTCTTCCTGCTTGTGTGGGTGGTAAATTTTGCAAAGAATTAACAGTGACTTCAGGCTTTTGTTCAGATTGAAGGGTTGGGTTTTTTCTATCTCCATGCAGTAAACTTCTACATAATGGCTGCCCACCAGCTCCATGTATTTTCTTCAACTGGACAAAGCAGCTTTGCACTAAGGAGGAAAGATGACAGGAGAAGTACTTCTGGGCACCCATAAACCCTGGTAGGAGCAGCCTGTGTGATTTCCATGCCTCAGAAAGTGCTGGGTGAAGTGCTCTCCATCCCAACTCCCCAAGCAGGTGGCTGACTAAATGTTACCTGTCCATTAGTCACGCTGTTACACAAGCTGTTCTCAGAGTCTCTGCCTAACTGTTCATGCATTTGTATCTGCTCAGAAACTCTTCTGGCTGTCTTCTTGTCAGTAAATAAATATGTAGCTGCTTGTGAACAAAGTCTTATCAGATTGAAGAAGCCTTTTAAAAGTGGTTGAGGTATGAGAACTAGTACAAAAAAAGCTGCAGACAGGTTGAAATCCTTAAAGTGGTAAGAAGCCCAAATGATTTTTTTCACTAAAATCAGTACTTCATTCTTGGGGCCAGATAACACTTTCATCTACAGAGGTGAGAAAGGAACAGGCTGTTCCTTGCATGTGCCTTTTATAAACCTTCAGCAAGCCTACTGTCTGTGTCTCACTATCCCACTGTTTCTGGATGCTCTCAGGTGGGATGTTGCGCCAAAGCTTTTTACTTCCTGCCTGTGTATGCCTGGAACTCAGTGCTGGGGCCTGGACTGGAGCAAAAGCTCCCCTGATTCATCGAGGCCTGCAGCTCCTGCCCTCCTGGTGGAAAGATGCAGCCCATGGTCTCATGCAGCTCTTGCACTTCTTATCACAAGTCTCAGGGTTTCATCACAGCCCCTAAGAGCTAGGAGAGCATTTCTTCATTTTGCAGAAGTCTGATCGGTCCGTTCTGAAAAGGAGCTTTCATCACAGATTAGTGACTGTGAGACTACAGATTTGGATTGTGTTTTTTTAATCTTCCTACTTAGTACAGGTTAGAGTTACAGCTGTTGGTGAAGATGGGAAACCTCAACTTTTCAACAGGTTTCCTCTAAACGAAGAACTTATAATTTGAGGTGCCGAACCAACTGACTTTGTAATTTCCTGCTAGTCACATGTAAAACCCATTGTCCATGTAAACATCAGGTGCTTTGCTATCACTGATCAAAACACACAGGGGCCAGGGAGCAGTGAAATGATCTCTGAGGACCATCTCCTCCTCCTCCTCCCTCCATGACGACCTGGAGATCTCCCTGTGCATGGCCAACATTCAGCTGCATGTTTCTATTTCAGGACTTGGCTGCTGGAGCTGGCTGGAGCAGTTGATCAGCTTACCTACTGTCTTGCCAGGATTGGGGCTTGAGTGAGGGCAAGCTGGCTGTGACTCAACCCAGATAAGTCTAAGGTTGTGCTGACAGGTTGGGGAAGAGAGGGAGCTGGGAGAACTTCTGCTCTCTATGACAATAGCTTGCTTTTTATTGCTCAGCTTTCCAGACCCAGAGACCTTTGTATACTGGCTTGTGACCATCAATTAATAGTAAGAATGAAAGATGATCTGTTTGCTTTTTGTTGGGCTGCATTTCTGGACCAGAAGGTGGAGCCCATTCTTTTGAACCTGTGTCTTTCCTATACCAAGTCATCTAGAGAGCTGACTTCAAAAGCTGTCCCTTAACCAGGAGCAATGCAAGCTGTCCTCTGCCCAGGCCAAAGCAGGGGTTTGATGTGAAGCTTCCCCTGCCCACAGTGATGGCAGTAAACAAAACTGCACAGTAAACAGAAATAAGATGCAAAAGCATTTACATCCCGTGTAATGGGTGCTGGAAATGTGGGTATCCACAGGCTGGTTGGCAGAGCCGAGGCATCCCAGATAATGCTTATCTGTCATCCTTGGAAGAATAAGTTCCTCCTTTATGTAGCTTTTCTGCTGCTCACAGGTACAAAGGGATAGCCCTTTTAGCAGGGCCTGTTGTGATGGAACAAGGCATAAGGGCTTTAAAGTAAAGAAGTGTTGATTTAGGCTACAATTTTTATTACAAAAAGGGCAGTGAAACACTGACAGGTTTCCCAGAGAGGTGGTGAATGCCCTGTCCCCAAGAACATTCAAGGTCAGGTTGGACAGGGCTCTGAGCAAATTGATCTAGTGGAGATGTCCCTGCTCAGTACAGGGATGTTGGATGAGATGACCTTTAAAAGTCTTCTCCAACACAAACTATTACATGATTCAATGATCCTATGACTTAATGTCTCTGTATTGTGACCTTTCCTCATTCAGATGAGTGCAAGCACATGAACATTTTGCTTGACCTAACAAACAAGAGCCCAGATGCAAATGCTAGAAACAAATATGGAATTTTTCACAGAACAGAACTGCCTGGGTGGCACTCAGTCTCGTCATGGTGGCTCATTTCAACATGACCTGTAAAGCTGAAAAAAGTTGCCTGGGAGAGTGTTTTGGAATAATATGTACTGTGGCCCAGTAAAGATGAACTTTGCCTAAGTCTGACACTTGCAAAAATAAGGCTGAACAACCAGGCAGGATTTTTTACTACAAGACTGGTATTGCTTATGCTTCCCAAAGGGTGAGGTGTCTCTTCTTTCATGAAGTCTGGTGGGGAGAGAATTTAATTGTATTTTCTTAAAATCCTCTCAGAATGGTGATAGAAGAGGCCTTCACTTCTGTGTCCTCATAAAACATATAATGGCCAAATTTTAAAGGGAAGTAAGTTCTTTTGAATATCAATTCTCTTCTGGCAGAGCTAACTCTGTGCTGTGAAGACTCTCTCTCTTAGGCTCCCCTGCATGTTGGAGCACTGGATTTTATTTTTTGGGCCTGAGTTGTATTTTAAGATTAGCTTGGAAGGTATAACCAAGGTTTTTAGCCAGGTGTATGACTGCATTTTATGTGCAATTTAAAACGGGAGTCAGTAGAGCTATATCTACTGACTGAACAAAAAGACATCAGAAATCTTCAGGCAGAATTCTCTTCTTACATCTACCTATGCTGCACACAGTGATGGCAAAGAATAGCATCTTCTGTGCTGCTTGCAGGGAGAATATAGCTTGAAAACAGATGCCCAAAGCACGTATCTTAGATGAATATATTTAGCCTAGAAGTGTTTCAGACTGAGAAGTGATCATGCAAAATACATTTTCCTTGCCAGTATTATTTTACTAAATAAGGAGGAAAATTTTATCCTACCTACTATCATAGATTATCTGGTTAAAGTGGGGAGGAATGCATAGCTTTGAGTGTGCATTCATAGGAAGTACTGTGACATGTAGTGTACTCAAACTTTAAGATCTTAATTTCTGGTTTGATGGTTAATAAATCAAGCAGAGTTTTCAGTGTTAATGCTTTTTGGGGAAAGGAACCGCTAAACTCCAGGAGTTTAAAACTTCTTCAGTTAGTTACCTGGTAGAATTTCAGTGAAAATTATCAGGTGCTAATTTTCAGTGAAAGGTGATACATAAGACTTCAGAGGGTTGATTGTTTTGTTTGAAGAAAGTAGGCAAATGTGTGAAAAATTGCACGTAAAAGAGATCTCTGGAGATTTTAGAAGACCCATCCTAAGGAGGGAAGGGAGAGGCCCCCAAGGCTCATACCAGCAGAAACACTCATGCAGAGTGTTGCCATCAGTGCTGCCAGGACATTGGTGTGTGCCCATCAGCTCCTTACATAGCTTCCCACGTACCATACTATTGCTGCCTGCTGTTACCACCATGCCAAATGGAGGGTTTTTATTAAGAACACACTTCCAGGTGTTGCTACAGCACCACAAATTTCCAAAGTATGTAGATCATTGGTAATGCAGGAACATATTTCAGGCACCATCAAAATTAATCAATATCCTTCAGTATGGGATACAACTAGCCTAGTTCAAGAAGTCTAATGTAGACAGCCTTGAGCAGTCTATCCCTATCCTTCTCCAAAAGGACAAGTTGAGACCTAAATTAATCTGATGAAAATGACAAAGTGCAGAGGATACTAGAACAGAGTAAATCACAGAATCATGGAATGGCTGGGAAGGAAGGGACCTTTGGAGATCATAGAGTCCAGCTCCCCTGCTAAAGCAGATTGACCCAGAGCAGTTTGCACAGGGTCGCATCCAGGAGGGTTTTGAATATCATCAGAGAAGGAGACTCCATAACCTCTCAGGGCAGCATAGCATATATTCAGAACAGATCGTGTATTTTCTAGTTACTTGGTTACTCCACTACAGAATAAAATTAATAGACCCAATACAAAAATGCCATGGAGCAGGCAGTTCTATGGCAAATCGGAATTGTAGGATCTGGCAGAGAATAAGCACCACTGAACATTTAAAAACTAAGCAAGCAAACATCCTTTCCTCTGATAACAGAGAATAGGGTGAGGTTTGGCCTGATAAAATGGGCTGGCTTGGTTTGGCTGGCTCTTTATCTAAATATATTATTATGCCCAAGTGAGCTGGCAATTATATCTTCATCACTCATTACATGCGTTGCTCAGAAGTTGCTCCCTTCAGTCACTGGGTACCATCCCAGGGATACTCCACCAGACCCAGCTCAGGAACTTCTGCTGCTTAACATCCCTTCTCCAAAGCCAGGAGCTCACCTTTTTTGCAAAACCAGACCACTTTCACACCAGGAGGACTGAAGCTGTATTTCCTCTCCCTTTGCCAGGGATCTGGGGGTCTCCATCTCCCTGTGCCTGATGAGTCAAACTTGCTCCCCAGTTCCACTGAGAAAAATTATTACGCTGCGTGGGAAAATCCTGCCTCCCTGGATGTCCCTGCTCAGGCCCTGATTCTGCCACAGGCAGGTGTCCCCGCCCAGGGGTGGCACTTCCTTTTCTCCATCTCCTGAGCTGGTTCCCAAACCTGGCTCACTGCAGGTGCCACCTGAAGCCTGTGGCATAGCATCTGCTCTGTGCAGAGTGCCAGGGAGGGAAAGGGTTTGCCTCATGCCAGAAAGTCATTGTTTTTGCAGGCATTTCAGACATGGCGTGCAGGTGGGGTTTATAGTGGTTTACCTGTGCCAAAAGGCAGTTGAAGAGTTTGTGTTTGGACATATCTATATCTGCACAGAAGACATCATGATGAAATATCAGGGTGAGGGACTGTGGACAAACCACCACATGAGCCATGAGCCATAAGCAAGTGGCTGCCAGCTTTACATATTACAATATATCACTTACTGATGAAACTTCCTTCCCAAGGCCACTTATTCTCTAGGATAACCTCCTGTCCTCCATGAGGATTCTGCAAACACTTCCTGAGTGGGTAAGCAGACAGCAGGAAGACAATGATGACATAATATAATGAAAACAATTTAGGGATTGCTTAGCCCAGAGTGAAGGACACAAGAACTCAGCAAGTTTGAAACACTACTGTAATAACAAAGAACACAAATCAGAGGAGTCTTTTCCTTGTGGTATCACTGCAAAAAAGCTTCTCATCTCTCAGATGGCTCTGTTAAAATCAGTTTTGCATTGGGAATAGCCACTGGCAGGACGACAGCCTACACTTTGCACCTTAATCTTATTGCCACATTTAGCTGGCCAGGGTTTAATTAATACTAGATCTATTTATAGCTGCAATCATGAAGGATATGAAAGTTCTAAGAACGACTAACAAAGTCTAGACCCATGAGATTTTTCTCTCATTTTTTACTGTCCAAAATTTCTTTTGAAGCCTTCAAATACCTCTGACCTCTCCGGGCTTAAATTTAGAGGTAGGATGGCTCCAAAAGTGAACTGGGAAATAATACTTAGTAATGGACAAACCTGAATCAATCTGCCCTCTCAGCTCCTTCGGGATGTGGGTTAGCCAGCAGAGCCAGAAGTTGTGCAATCCCTGGATTGCCTGGCTTCAACACTGCCCAAGTCTAGCATGCAGGGAGGTGGCTGTTTGTGCCTGTGCAACAGGAATAAGTGTCCATTCTGAATCAAATTTAAAAACTCTTTCTCAGCACTCCTGGGACACACATGGTGATGACTGTGCCTGATGGCTTCAGCTTGGGAAGTAGGTGGGACAAGCCCAGGAAGGAACTGACCCACAAGAGGCCTTACACCACATGTGGTGTAACACGACCCCTCTTTTTCCACCTGCTCCCCTGATTGTGCAGCTGCACATCCTGATGTCTGATAGCAGGTGTTTTTTCAATAATAAAGCACATACAAATAGCCTGTTGGTGGACGAGACTGATGGGGGTCCAAGTGCACTAGTCCTATGCACGGAAAAAACTGAAGCTGGCTCTACCAAGCAGCAGAGGTTACAGTCTAAATAATGCATTTAACTACAGTGCAACTCTACTATGACACGGATTTCAAGCCAAAAGCAAGTAATGTTTTGAAGGGCCTTAATGACAGGGAAACTTGGGTTCTCTCTGTAAGTCACAAGGGGCTGCCTCCTTCAGAGAGCAGGGTTGTACATGCTTCCAAAGAAAGAAAATTGTTGCTTTTTGGAAATGTCACGCATTACTTTTGTCTTTTCAAGTACACTGAAATATAACCAGAGAAAGTACTAGTTAGGAGGAAAATTATGACTCTGTTGAATAACTGTCTGGCCAATAGGATGTCCATAAACAGTTATTCAGATATCCCCTGTCCAAACCTATCACCAACTAATTATGACTGTAAGATCGCCAGGACTGTATTGACATGAGAGGAAATGATTATGAACACAAAGCTTCTTCAGAAGGAAGGACTGTCCTACTTTTCAGAGTGATGTTGGAGAACAGAAATCTCTCCGGAGCTCTAATGGGCTGCAGGGGTGAGATGACAATAAGCACTCTTTAATTAAGGTCTTTGAGAAAGTCAGACTCCCACTGGGCTTGTTGTGAGAGCAGCAAAGCTCCTGATTTATAGCAATTCAATGCCCAAGCTTCCTAATGCTGATGTAGGACACCAAATCACCAAGACCTCTTGAGTGTAATTAAAGGCAGGATGTGCTCCTGGCTGGCATATCCTAGCTCTGAATAGGAATGCAGTCAGAGGTATTCCTAGAGTTTGTCCTGCAGTTTCTATGGTCTATGCTATACAATAGGTTGCATTGGTGATGGTAAAAGCTCATTCAATTAGAAAGGGGGAAAAAATAGTGATGGGTGATAATTCAGGATCTTCCAAGTTCTGACCACAAACTTACTGCTAAGTTTTGTAAAGTCCAAAATTTTTCTTTTCATCTTTTAAATCAAGTGGCAAAAAATAATTAACCCCAGTGGTATGCAGGGGTTAATTAATTATAGCTTGATTTTCAGAAATGCTAAGGAAATTTCAACACATTCTTGGCACTCTTTATCTTTGAAAAATAAGGCCAAAGAGTGTTACATTTCTTGTAGCATTTCTTTATAAAGACACTGTTGCTCTTACAAGCTAAACCTATCTTGGCCATCTCATTAGGGCTCTAGGCATTGATGCAGCACACAATGTCTGCAGTAACATGTCTCTGAACTAGTGCTTGAGCACACACAGAGCATTAGATATGCTTGTGTGTCTCATGACTGCTGGCCATCTTTATGTTGTCCTTATTTGGAGGTACCCGACAAGGTACTGCCAGTGTCCCTGGCTGGAACACATTTGAGCTGGCCACCAGCACATTAAAAAGTCTGTCTGTACTTGGAACTGCCCTGCATGGGAGGATCTGATCTCTGATGAGTCACAATGATCTGTGCAAATTGAATTGATTTAAGAACTCCAACTTCCAGATGCTCTCATAATGCCTTTGTGTGCTAAATAGGAGGACTCCCTAATCAGAAATATTCCTTGTAGGGAGTATTAGCACTTTCTAGACTGCTGTCAAATCAGGCTTAAGCCTTTTCTTTAACAAGAGCAGCTGGTGGAAGCTGTGGACACTTTATCAACTTATTCCATTTTCCAATCTCTCTGTCACTCTTGTTCCTCTGCAGACTTTCCTCATCCTTCTCAAATTAAAGGAAGGCTTGTATGAACAGAAGTAATATCATTTAATATCCCTGACTGTAGTCCTAACTAATTGTGGTGGGTTTAGTGCTGGCCAAATCTCCAGTGCAGTTACTAGAATGATTTACTCATTTTTTGCTGTGAGATAGGATTAGGAGGAAGGCGAAATAGGGTTAAACTTTGAAGGGTATAATGAAGAACTTAATTAACAGAAACTAAAAGGAAAAAAAATAATAATTAGAATAAAACTTTCAGAACACTTCTCCTCCCTCCAGACCTCTTTTCTTTTACACTGACAACATACAGAAACAGTCGGTTTACCATCTCTACAATAATCTTTCTCCAATTTACTTAGGGAGAGAAGTATCTCTCTTCAGTCTATGGAGACTTCTCCACAAGAAACAGTTCTCTTGTGGCCCCGATGCCACAGTGATCAGCTGCCTGGGAGAATGGAAATCTGATGACTATGTAAAAGTCCCTTCCTCACCCACTAGTTTACCCACAACTGTTATTGAGGACCATGTCAACTTATGGGGCGCATAAGTTTAAGGATTAGCAATTCAAGACCCCTGTTGAGGGGCAACAGGGGTCTTCATCTCTCCTCTTCGGGGATCACAGCTGCTTCAACATCTGCTTACTTTAACACAAATGCCTTTGCTCATGGCCTCAATGTGAATGCTTCATCCACCCCAAAATGCATTTCTATGAGTTACAGGGAAACAAAAGTATCTGATTTATCTTCTCCACAGCTTAAAAGAGAAATTACAGTCCATGGCTCTCCTCCTTCCCTCATCTGGGACCTAACTCCTCCTTCTTGTCTGATTTTGGTGTCTCTGCTGTTTACTGTGTGTGTCTCCATCTCCGTCTTTTTCTTTCACTCGAGAGAGAACAAAGTCTCTGCAAGTCTCATCTGGGCATGAAAGAGTTATTATCTTGTCTGGACCTGCTGATGGTGATTCCTGCCACGTTGCTTCCAGGAGCTGTTTATGATGGAAAAATCTTCAGCAGCCATGCTGGGGGAAACTAGGATCTTAGCAGAGGCCCAGCCAGAAACAGTGGGGTGTTGTTCTGGGTGCATTCCATTCCACAGGGAGCCCAGCCCAGCCCCCCTCCCCAAGGCTGCACAATTCGTGACAGAAAGGATGGGGAGCAGGCCTGGCCACCCAGAGCTGCTCCTGGGGGATGTTAGCAGCGGCAGCATTCCTGCTGAGCTGCCTCAGGCCAGTTCGGCCACGCTGGGAGGAGGGGGAATCAGCCAGGATCTCAGAAGCCAAAGAGCCTCCCCAGCCTGGCCTGGGCCCAGCCAGGCCCAACCTGGGCTGTGCAGAGGGGCCGGGGCCGGTGTTACCTTCTTCAGACCGGAAGGGAAAGAGATCTCTCCTGGGCTTTGTTCATTTAAAAATGCTTACTCACAGAGGCGTGTTCAGCCTTCTCAGTGGTTTAATAGGTTGTCAATTCTAAAAATTAATCCCTGATTTTTTTTGTTAGACATAGAGGAAGCTTTCAGCAGCTTTTTTAAAAAAAAATATTTCCATAGGTATCTCCTTCCCACCTCACTAAATGTCATATGTGCAAAACTAGCACATGAATGCACTGTGACTTCTTACCTGTGACTCTTAAAGTCTCATCCAGAGTCACTACTTTCAATCCTGTGAGCCTACCTTCCCATCTGTGTCTTTTGATGAATGTTTCTCTATCAGCCCACACCCACGTGCTTGCCATAGGCAGCTATTCCCTATGTATTACCTCACAGGGCTAAATAAAATCAGGGGGAAAAAACTGCACAATTTGAATCACCATTATACTTGCTTTCCCATAAAAAAAATTGTCAATGTTGAAAAAAGAATTGATTAGTTTTTCTGCTTTGGTGCTAAAATACCATAGGAAAGAAAAGGCCAACAAGAAAATTGAAGTACAATTACAACCCTCAAGGTGACAACAGTACTACAGCCAGTGGGACTCTTGTGGGTAAAGTTACTCCCTGTGTGGAGGTCAACCTGAGGCCATTGTCACAAAAATTCTTCAGAAACAGGTTCTCTGCAGCAGCTAGGTTGCTTTTTTACTCAGATTCAGGATTGAATTTCAGTCTGTGTGCATATCAGATGAGTAAGATTTAGTTCAATGAAAGTCTGAAGGGAAATTTTTTTCAAGCTCTGTGATGTGCTAAAACACCCAACCCATCAAGAAGAAAGACATGAAAAAAGCAATAGAGATACCAGAAGTATAAAGGAGGAATAAAGGCATCCTTTGGGATAAGGACATGCAAGTGGAAAAGCACATAGGAGGAGATATGGAAAGTATTCTAAGAGAAATTATTGTATGCCAAATGGTTATGTGTGCCATTGAGCTATAAATACTTCAGGACTGGAGATAAGGGTAAAAGTTATATAAGAAAGGGGAAAAAATAATCTGATTTAAGGTAAAGCTCTCTAAAAGCATAGGGAAATTGAAAAATTTGAGGTGGAAAATGGAAAGAAAGACCAGTTAATGATGTGAAGAGAACAGGACCAAAAGCACATTTGGGTCTTACATGTATGGGTGTGTGTTTACTAAAACCTTACTGTTTGCAACCCCACTGTCACTATGAAAGATTATATCAGAAGCAGCTGCATCACAAAAGCTCCGACACCCTTCAGAGCCACCCTGGCAACATCTGGTCATCCTGGTTTTCTCCCATTGCTTGCTGGATCCATCATTGCCTCCAGCATTATCATATACTCGACACTCCTGTGGGTCCTGACTGCTGCTCTCCTCTGTGTTCAGAATCAAAATGGCCCAGTGCCTCCATGTGCCTGAGAGCAAGCAGAGCTACAGATCACACCCCCAGTGCCAAGGCTGGGTCTTAGAATCATCATTGCTGACTGCACACAGTTCTATTAGCCCAGCAGCAAATGCCTGTCTATTGACCTTTATAGGCAAGAATTTAATGTCCCCAGGAGACAGAATGGAGTATACAAACAAAAGGTTGGAAGTCCTGTAACTATCACAACTCACTGAGAGCCACATACAAGATCTATGCTCAGAAGTGTGAATAACTTCCAACAAGGGTAATCATGCATTTCATCAAGGAATTCAGGCTCCTCAGGGCACGACTCATCTCAACCAAACTGAATTATTTAAGAACTCAGTGCTTACTCCCAATTAATTGTGCTGACTTGTTTCTAGAAACAGGTGGAGGGAGAAAGGCTCCTTCAAAGACTTTGACTCAGAGGCATGAACATTGCATGTAACTCCTGTTGCCATAGCAGTTTTTTGGGCAGGGTATGAGAGGCTGCCCAGTGACTTCAACCTCATTGCAGGAAATTATGTTTTCTGGAAATGGTTGTGCTGTTGTAATATTTTGGGGAGGTGCATCAAGAGCTGAGAAGGAATATTTTACAGAAGGGGTTGAAATGTACCTTCAAAACCCTTTGGACCTACCACAAGCAGCTGTACACTAGGGCCCTGTGAAAATGTGTCCAAAAATAGACACTTTCCCATCACTGTCCCTTCACCTTGGGCAAGTACATCCACTCTCTGTTTAGCCATGCAGGCTCTCTGGGTGAGATCAGCCCCCTTTTGTAGGAGGAACAGCAGCCACACATGCAGTTGTGCCTTGCCCTAAGCAGCAGGCAGGTGAAAGCTGAGCTTGGCTGCCTGCTCGCTCTTCTGTCCTACTTGCTTTGCTGTGATTACATAAGCAGCATTTGCCTTGCTCTTACTTTCTTGTTTCCTTTGCTTGTTTTGTGATTTTTAGGACACTCTTTTGCTCAAGTTACACTGACCTCTTTTGTGAGAGAGGGTACAGTATTTTCTGACTAAAGCCTCTTATCTTTAATAACCCAGCAATTTACCATCCAAGTCAATAGTTAGACTTGGGAATTCTTTTAATTAGAAAAGCAAAGCACTCTAATCAATAGTGAAATCTGAAAGCCCCATGTAACAGAGAAGGAGCTGTGTAGAAATCTAGATCATCCAATTGTCCGCAAGCAAGACAGACACCTACTACAAGTATCACATTCATTTCCTCCTTTTCATTTCACACAGTGGAAAATATGTGAACATACTGCAGGGTACCCAAACGACCCTAAATATCGTAATCTGTGAGAAGTTCTGCTTTAGTTATAGTGAAATAGAAAAATGACAGCATCATTAAAAAAACTGGATACCAGTTAATAACGTCCACAATTCTCCCTCCACTCTGGCCACTGTGGTTAAGCCGTGCAGCTGTGGGAGACTGTCATCAGTACAGTGGCTTATCTGCCTTGGCTAGAAGCTTATCAAACACAAGCTGAGGGTTTCCTTCTCAGATGTGTGGCACAGGTGGCAGCTGATGCAATGGCACAGATAGCCAAACTCATAGCCCAGCCAGCTGGCATGGAGATGGAGATAGATTTTCTCTTTAAATCATGACATGTCCAGGTTAATTCAAAAGCTATTTTATCCAGGATATAAAAAAAACTTGTGATGTGAAGGACAGGGTAATGTGAACCAGGAGGCAGAAGACACATAGTGAGGGGACACAGGAGAGAAGTGGGTTAAACCAGAAGGTAACAAAATACACGAAGTCCAGGGATCCCCTCCTCACCCTGCACAGGGACACAGCACATGAGGGTACACAGGTTGCTCTGTGTGTGTATCCTAGGTACATGTTAGGATACCAGCTGATTGCTGTAAAATCTACTTGTCATAGGCTCCTATGGAAAAAAATCTGTTCCCCCAAATGTAAGCTAAGCAGCTGACAAGCTCCTGACTGACAAGGCTGAACACCAACCCTGAGGACTTTGCTTGCAAGCCCTTACAAGAGGATGACACTGGTCAGTGAGTGCTGAGACCCTTCTGCATCTAGCCCAGCATGACGGTGTTTCTCAGACGAAATGGAATTGAAAATTATTGAGAGGTTAAAAATTACTATTCAAAGGACATTCTGTGACATAAATACCAAGACTGACAGCAGAGCATTCAGCAACATATCCAAATCATCTTCCTCTTCAGGAGAGGAACAGAAACCACTTCTCAAACAAATGAGAAAAAGATTTTTGTTTTGCTTTGTTGCAAAGAAGAATCAACTGATGATAGCAGACATTTAAAAAACAACCCATGCTTAATTATAATCTTTCTGGAGCAACCAGGATGGCTTCAGATTATTTTACATAACTGTGTTAAATCCTCCCTGAGAATTATTTGCCTCCTACACTCCAGGGTGCCTGAGCTTAAAAGATGGCCAGTTATTTAACAGGTTTGTCAGTAGCTTAAAAAATGTACCAGCATTTGCTGCAAAACAACAATTGCAAGTGGGTTTATTTCATTATCTTCACAGACCTCCACAGCAGGCAGGAAATTGTTCTTTGATGTGCATTTTATTTTGAAATGCATATTGCACTTGTATGTTTAAATAGTAATGAACATAAAACATACATATATATATATACAGCCAAAGCTGGGAGTACCCTTTTTGAGCAGTAGCAGCCTTTCAAAACTTTACTAGTCAGCTTGCATAAAGGCAGCATGTTTTTCTTCTGTAATTTGAAAAAGGAAGAAACATCTTGTTTTCCTGCATTGCCTTCCTAGAAAAAGAGAAGCCATCTGACTAATGATTAGCCTAGTATTTTGTTGGTGATTTTAAAATGCAACTGGGAAAGGGGAAAAGGGACATGATTCAGCCCCAGCTGAATGCTGTGATCTTTCCTTCTTGGAAATTTACATTTATTTGATTTTTGGTGTTTAAGATATGTTTTTAACTGCAATTCTCTATGTTCACGTAACATAAATTATGAAGTGAGGAAAATATAACATAAATAACAAAGTGAAGAAAGAACTGAATTCCGGTTCATGAACTTCTAAGCCTGGTAATTTCAAAGGAGTTTGCATGCAGACCTTTGTACCTCTTAAGTATTCTTCACCAGAAGACAAGACAGTTGCTGGGCTTCAGCAGGCAGAAGGACAATTTGTGTCCCTCTTCTGGGCTGTCTTTTTGGAGTAGAGAAAGATCTTCAGGCAGGTAGGTAAAAGAATTAAGCATTGTGTGGGCTTCAGCATAGCCCAGGTATTCACTGTCATAGAGACAAGAAATGAGTACGCTGGTAACATCTTAATTTTTGTTTTGCTCTGATGGTCGGGCAGCAAAGTATGTATTCCATTAATCATATTCTCAGTGAGTTATACAGTACATATTAGCTGCAATCACGAAGATGAAAGAAGTCTTAAGTGAGATTCAGCAGATTTTTCTCAGCTGCTGATAGTAACAACCAACTCAAATGTCCCACAGAGTTGGAAATGGGAGCAGAAGCCATTCCTAAGCATCCCTATGCCACCTCCAGCACCCTTGGGACTGCACCTATGAAGGCTATAGATGCTTTTTCTATTATTATTTTTTATGGTTAATCCATCTGAGGGCTGGATGAGTGGCATCATGCTGATGGCAGGCAGCCAGCCCTGAGAGCAGCCTTTTGGAGGGACACCCAAAACTCTGCCAGCACTGACTTCAAGGTCAGGAGCCTTTTAATTATAACCATAACTCTGATGTCTTCCAGCAATGGGAGAGCGGTAAGGACTAAAGTAATGTCACTGCTGGGTTCAGGGTTAAAACTCATGCTGGGAAATTCAGAGGAATGTCCCTCTGTGCCTCATGAATCCAGTCTATTCTGCCAGCCACTTGCACCCAGTAAATCCTATCCTGCTCTTGCACAGATGTAGAGAGTCTAGTGCTGGCCAAATGCCAGTGCACCCACTAGAATTATTTACTCATTTTCTGCTGTGAGATAAAAATTAGGAAGAGAGCAAAGCAGGATCACACTTTAAAGGGTATACAGAAAACTTTATCAACAGAATTAAAAGAAAAATAATAAGAAAATCAGAATAGATCTTCGGAACACTCCTCCTCCCCCCATACCCTCTTTTCTTTCCCACTGACAACATAAAGAGGCAAAACTTGGGACTTTCAGTCAGTTTACCACCTCTAAAATAGTCTTTCTTCAGTTCTCTTAGGGAGAGGAGTTTCTCTTGCCATGATGGAGACTTCTTCACAAGAAACTGTTCTCTCATGGCTTTAATGTAACAGCAAATCATCAGCTGCCTGGAAATTTGCAATCGTGAAGTCCCTCCCACGTTTTGGTAGACTTTTCCCCTAACTACCACCAAGGGTCATTTTAGCTTATTGGGATACAATTTTAAGGATGTGCTTTTCTAGTATGGAAACACAAGTTCTTTTATCTCTGGGAACAAAGGTTTTCTTCTTCTATCCCAGGGGCAAAGGTTCTCATCTCTCTCTGTTCAAGCTTCTCATCAGATCACAGCTACTGCAACATCTGCTTATTTAAACACTGGTGCTTCTGCTCACGGCAGTAGTCAGAATGCTACATTCCCCCAGTGCATTCCATGAATTACAGGGAAGAACAAAGTCTGATATATCAATTATATCTTCACCATAGCCAAGAGAATTTCAGCCCAAAACTAAGGCATCTCTCAATCTCCTCCCATCTAGAATCTGACTGCTTCACTGACCTCAGTGTCTCATATTGTTTCCTCTACATGACTTCACCTTTTCCGTTTTCCTGATTAAGGAGAAAATTGGTGTTTGTAGGTTCATTTGTTCTCAAGTTTTATCAATTGAAACAGTTATAGAGTTCTGCAGCACTGAAAGGTTGATCTCATCCAGGCTCTGCAACAGGGCAACAGCTCACTGTGCCTCTCTGTTGATCACCTGGTCTCCACCGACACTGGCTGCTGGTGCCACCCCGCACCTTCTCTTCATGCAGGGTGCAAAAAAAGAGAAAAGCTGCGGCTGCTTTTGTCCTTCTGTCTGCAGCATAGCTGGCTAAAAGCAGCTACGCAAACAAAGTTCATTGCAAGCCACGCCGTGATAGCCGCGGCTGCATGGCGCTGCCCTGGCTGTGCTGATTTCAGCCGAGCAGTCCCAGCCACGTGGCCACTCCTGGCCTCGGGGCCACCTTCAGTGCCAACTGCGGGGCACTCCCAGCCTGGTCCCAGCCACATGGTTGGTTGCTCCTGGTGAAATAGAGAAATTGAGGAGTAAGAACCAAATATTAAGAAAGATTTTGACTGAAAAGGGGACTGACAAAACTATATTGTTGGCTGTAATTTATGGTACTTGCAAAACAGGAAGAGAGCCAAGCTGCAAGATGAAGTTGATGGATTAAATGTGTAAACAGGATGGAAAGACAAAGACCCCACAGGATAAGGGGGTCCCCAGATCCCTGAGGCCGGGAAAACTGATACCAAAGTCCGGAAAATGACCAAAGGACTAAAGAGAGAGCATGCACAAGAAGGCGAGGTGAAAAGTTCAAATTGAGAGGNACGGGAGACCATACTACAAAAAGAAGCTGCAAACCAAGTTCGGTGGGACGTCGATTGGGCAGTGACCCCTCACGTTCCCCCAGCGTGCTGCTTGCTCTGTCTATATCAAATAAAACAATCTAAATTTTGCTAAATATCGAGACTCTTGTCTCTCATTTATAACACTAGTTTGTAGAGAATAAAAGGCAAGGTGCAGGTCACCAAAAGTGTTCATGTTTTTGGAGGAGCTGTCCCCCATGCACTTCAGCGCTGAATAAATACATAGCTACTCTTATAACTTATTTTTGTGAGTTATAGAGTGCTTTTCTGCGCATCACTGGCGTTGGAATGGCCCTCGGCAGCATACCCTGCCAGTGCCACTGGAAAAAAAAAAGGACCAGCAGTCTCCGCCAGGGAAGGGGCCTGGTCCCCCTGGGAGGGGCCCCAGCTGTCCTGCTGGGACAGAGCTTGGTGGGCTCCCTGGGAAGGGGTTTTGCCGCTGGGAAGAGGCCTCAGCTGCCCCGCTGGTACAGGGCCTGGTGGGCTTCCCAGGAAGGGTCCAGTGCCACAGCAGAGCCTGGTGTGGCCCCACCAGGCCTTGCGGGGCCAGCCTGGCCAGCGCCCAGTTACCTGTTCAAAAGCCAGAAGCAAGAGAGCTTTTCACGGGCTTTCCCGTCCTTAAATGTGTTTTCACAGAGGCATATCCAGCTCTTTTAAGTGGTTTAACCAGATATCAATCTTCAAAACTAGCCAGCTGATTGGTTCCGCCAGGTCCCCACAGGGAACCACTTCTCTCTTTCGTGGACTCCCTCCCCAACTAAAAGCTGAACCTTCGTTAAACCATCACTACAGATTACCTGGGACAGGTCAGGGAATGGGAGGAGGATGCACTTTGTGGATTCAGTGTTATCACCTTCTCTGTGTCCTGGCACCACATTTTCTGTGTTCATGGCAGGGCAGAAGGGAAAATACAGCCCTGAGCCTGATGACTGTAATTCTTATAACCAGGGACTGATGTGAAACCTTCAGAACTGAAAACAAAATCAAACAAGAGTGTCCATAAGCTGATCACTAAGTGAAAAAAAAACCTCCTGCAAACTGCCAGAAGGGAGTGCAGATCTTTGACCAGTTACAAATCAGATTAGAAGGACAGAAGTTCATCATGTCCCAGGCAACCCTGGACTACACACAGTCAGCATCCCTCAGCAGCAGATGGACTCCAATGCTTAGCAAAAGGGTGAATTGAACAGTTGATGCAAACCCAACTGTATGGGAACCTGCAGGGTCATGTCTGCTGCCATGAGTCTCTTGGCACTGTGCCACTGCAGAGCAACGCCATGCCTTCTTCATGCTTGGTCAAAGCTGGTCAAGAGGATGTGCCAAAACATGGATCTTTAAGCTCAGAAAGGAAAAGGTACAAGCAGAGTTCAAGCTGACAGAGACTATGCTTCAACAGCTGAGATGAGCACTAGGATGAATGGAAGATGGGATGGAGCCAGTGCAGCCCTGCAGTGGCCAGAGGAGCAGACAGTGGCTAAAACACAGCTGGTTTCTCATGAAACCTCTCTGCAGAGCTGGAGATGGTAGCAGTGGGCAGGACACTGTGCTGGCTTAGATGAATGGATGAGCAGCATAAAGGGATTGATCAAGCCAGCACTGGGACTTCCACTGCGATCTTGGGCCATGCCAGTGTCCAGTCCCCATATCTCTCTGCATCCTGACCATGTACTGCAGGCTGTATCTGACTCCGAGCCCCCACTTGCTCAGTCTCTTGGGGTTATGAGGTAGGAAAGAGGAACTCTCCTTCCCTCTCTCTCTTTTTCTCTATTTGTAAAAAATTTCTTCTGAAATAATGTAAATGACCTCATCTAGAAACAAGAAACTCAAGTTTTCCAAGAACACTTAAGAGAGATTGATTTTGTGTTTCTGAGTGTATAAATTTGGGCTTTGTGACTTCAGCAGAACTATTTTGAATTTGCCCCATATAGTGAAGCTGACCATTTTGAATGTAAATAGAAAATACAACAATTGGTATTAAATGCTTTCAGTCCCATTTTAATGAGGTCTGTATTTCAGAGCTGGGATAAGTGCCCTCATTCTTTGCAGTTAGTATAAAAGCTACATGATTACCCACTATTTTATATGTCAAAACTGACATGAAAGTACAAAATTTCATCATAATTGGTGTAAAGAAAGTTGCAAGTACATAGCTGATGAATTCATCTTATTCAACCTCTGGTTTTGCCACTTATTCCATTCAGGGAATAAACATACACCATTTACACTTTTAAATTCATTATGTCCTTACTTTCCCATAAGTCAGTTCCAGTAGGGAGCACTGAATATAGCACCTTCCAGTAGGCATACAAGAGAGTTGAACAGAAACTTTTGAAAAGGGCAAGGAGTAACTGGGCAAGGGGGCTTTAAACTGAAAAGGAGTAGGGTTAGGTTGGATATTCGAAGAATTTCTTCCCTGTGAGGGTGGTAAGGCACTGGAACAAATTGCTCAGAAAAGCTGTGGCTGCCCCATCCCTTGAGGTATTCAAGGCCAGGCTAAATGAGACACTGAGAAGCCTGGTCTAGTGGAAGGTGGCCCTGCCCATGGCTGGGAGGTTGGAACACGGTGATCTTTAAGGTGTCTTAGAACCCAAACCACTCTGTGATTCTATGAAAGTGTCAGTAAAAC
The DNA here is from genome assembly GCA_013397375.1 of Toxostoma redivivum. Lineage (NCBI taxonomy): Eukaryota > Metazoa > Chordata > Aves > Passeriformes > Mimidae > Toxostoma > Toxostoma redivivum. The sequence continues at coordinate 39,063 of VXBI01000020.1, read as the reverse complement.
AACAGAGATATAAAAAACTTCCCTGCTTGGGGCCTGAACCTTGTGGAAAGGCAAAAGGGACAAATCACTCACAGGCACTGTGGGGCCACAGGATGCTCAGAACAGTCCCTCATTAGTGTGGAGTAGAAGGGTCCATGTGAATCACACCCATGCAGAGCTGGTTCTCCTTGCATCATCCATGCATTTCTCCTTGTATTAACCATCCATGACAAGTCTCTTTATCCACTCTTGAAGAACTTCTCCTTATTCATGGGGCAAATAAGAAAAGAACAATTTCATTTGAAACTTCAAGTTGAACTCTATTAAACCTTTAGGTTACATTTCTCACTGAAAAATAGCAAGTCCATTTGCAAATGGCACTGCTGCTCAGTTTAATTTGTCCCCTTTCCCAGGGGAGCTCTGACCTCAAAAATCCCCGAGGCTTTTGGAATCGAACAGGATCTGTATTTTCCAGAAGAATGCCTTATTTCAAAGCATCTGAAAAGCTGACTCTCGCCTAATCACTTCACAACAAAAGGCACCTTCTTTCCACCTTTTCATATCTCTGTTTTTTCTATCTCCCTGCCATTTCCTACACTTTCATGTATATCCAAATTTTCCTCTGTTGCCTTCCCTGTGGTCAGTTCTTAGTTAAAGGATAAGTAAAAGAGATGTATTTTTATGGTCCTTGGGAAAAGAGCAGATCACAGGAAAGAAAGAACTGGGTGAGTGAGCCATGTACCCTCTCTCCATCACCAAGCATTTGAACAGGATGTAATTTCTGATCTCAAAGTACAGAAATACCAACAGCCCCTGTCTGGAAAAAGTGAATTTTACTAAATGCCTGGGAAAACCAAAGGTTTGGCACTGTTATTAATAGACTGGGATAGCTGGAAGAAAGCTCACTGTATACACTAATGAAAATGTGTCTAAGTACTGCAGGGCTGTGAATTTCTATTTTGAGAGGATGTGCGTAATTAAGTAACCCCTGCCTGCTTTTGTCAGAGCACAAGTGGCAAGTGCCCTGCTGACAAAAAGCCCCAAGCCACAGAGGAATGAAATAAAGTCCTAAAAGCAAAGCCTTTCATCTGAGGTGACCCAGAGGGCCATGAAAAATCTAGATGGGTGGACAACCACACATCACTAGGGTAAGCTCAACCAAGCCTAGAGCAAAAGGCAGCAGGGAAGTAGCAGAAGTGCAGGACACACTGACCTAGGGCAGGAGGTGCAGGAGAGCCCACTAAAACCAGGGGGGACTCCACAGGTGGCTATTGAGCAATTATTTCTATTGGGGTTTAGACATGGAGCGGGAATTAGTACCCCTTCCTCAGCGATCAAATTCCACAGGCAGTGAGAGAGCCTTGAGTTGCTGCATGTCAGCTCAGTTGCAGGTGACCCAGAGCTGGGCAGCCTCCCTTGGACATACACCCTGTAATGCCAGCCCCATTTCAAACCTTGTTGTGAGGTAACACAATGTTGCAAGAGGTATGAAAAAAGAGTAGAAAAGAAAATTATGTATGTAATTTCAGGTGAAATATAGATAAAACCAATTTTTGTTGCCACACAGCCCAGGAGAGAGGCTGTTCAGGGCTCACTGTGCTCACTTGTGCACTACTCCTTCACTGTGGTCTTTGGCAAATATGGGAGCAAGGTGACTAAATGCTGCAACTAGGCTCAAACTCTCCCTGAAAATGGCTTATTTTCCCAATTTCCAGGTAACCTACTGTCCTGGTTTAGAGCAAATTTGGGAGGAAACCTCTGAATGGGGTCCCTCCAGGGAAAGGGAAAAAAAAAACCAATCCAAGCAATCCCTCCCCCAGTCGGTTCGGGAAAAAATTTCCTTGGAGAGAAGTGGAAAAAGAAACAGAACTGTTTATTCAACAGGCAACACACCTCCCAGCACAAAATTGAACAATACCAAACAGGGAAAAACCCTCTTGCCACTCTGAAGAGATGACAGGATCAGAAGAGTTCCTTCCGTGGGCTGCCCGGCTCACTCAGGCTGTTCTCAGTCCCTCCGGTGCTGGGAAATGCCACGGCCCAGGCCAGGCCTGGTGGGCCACAGGTGTGAGCTTCTGGTGCTCTTTCTAAGTTTTCAGTCCAGAGCAGGTTCAAAACAGTTCCAGGAAAAAAAGGAAAGGAGGAAAAAAACAATCCAGGGAGTTTCTCTGCCTCAGCTAGCCAGAAGAAGCCACCCAGAGCAAAAAAAGAGCTCTCCCTCGCTGTCCACCGCAGACAACACAGTGCCAGCAGGAATGCGGGGGAGCCGGTGCAGTCTCTGATAACAAACCCTGCACTTCTTCTTTCCCCCTGCTTCACTCCTGGAACCAGTCTTAAAGTTGGAGAATTTAATATTCAACACCAACAGAACAGACGATTTGGGGATACAGGCATCATACAGTCACCCCAAGACACCTACCTAACATGGTGCTTCATGGGGGACAATTAAATAGCCAGAAGCAACAGGCATGAAGACAGCCTGCTGTGAGCTCCTAAGACTTCCTAAGACTTTTCTATGAGTCCCTGTGGTGGCCAAAAAAAAAATGCAAAAAAAGCCTACTCTAGAATTAATTTGCTTTGATCAGTTCCTATTCATAACAAAAAACAAAAACATGAACCCACCATATTTTGCTGCAATTAAGAAAATGTGGACAATGCTCAAGCTTGACTTTGTCCACTTAATTCACCCAGAGTAGCACCACTGAGCATCTGGGAAGTTGCTGAGAAATGAGCATGCCAAGAGTTGATCTAAATATTTTATCTGTATCACAGCCTTCTTCGACCTTCAGAAGAGCTGAACATTTTATTAAGGGTGTTCAAGAGGATGTTTGTGATCCTGCCGTGTACAGTACATATACTTATCTTAATGGGATCTCTGTCCATCATCAGTTCAGACTGTTCAAAAAGAGAAAAATACAAGAACAGTCTAAGAAGAGTCTGTATGGATGGGTGGATAGAACACCTACAAAGGAAGACAATTCAAATCTCTAATTCATTCAAGTGGAGATTCTCCTTTTCCCCTCCTTTGGCAAGTTCCAAAATATGAAACAAAACTATTCAATGAGGAATTCTCCCTGCAGATATATTAATCATATGCTGATGTAAATTCTGCAAACCACCTCCCATGTCACAGACATTCCACCTTCCATGTCACACAGATATTCCAGGTGTTTGCTGACTTGCATTTCAAACACCAGAGAGGGAATGGACATGGTGAGACTACTGACACCCCTAGGCTCTAAGTAAAGAGGTCTATCAGCACCATTCCTGTCTCCAGGAGCATTGCTCAGCATCACCTCAAGTACCTCCAGGTTTGGGATTAGCCATGCCATGGTGATGGAGGCAACGGAACTGGTGTTTGCCTGGGATATTTGGATTGGGTTGAACTTAGCTTTTTTAAGGAATTTAGCTACACCAAATGCAGAGTCCTGGGGAACAGAGAAATGGAACAAGACCAGTGAGTGGGTGCAGTGCAGAGATGAAGGAGGCGCTGGGCATAGAAGTAGCATAGATTTTGTGTGGCCACCATTGAGCTTGATAAGCAAGGCTGGATCCAACCTTGATTTCTGCAAAAGTTTCCAAGTGAGTCCATGATTCTTTCTGGGAGTCTAATGTAGGGCAGGGTTTCTTCACGTGAGGATAGTTCACATAACTCCAGCAGTCACTGTGCTCTGCACATGAGCTAATCTTTCCACCTGGATCTGGGAGCTCAGGCAGGTGCACCAGGTCAGAACTTACATAAAGAGGTGACCTGAAGGAATTAGTTACCAACTGCCTTCTAGAAACTTAGGGAGAGTGTACTACCAGCCTGCTCTTGGTATAACAGAGGTCCTCCTTACTAACATGAAAGAAAACACTTGCCAATCTTTGAAACATCACAATGTATTATAAATTATAATTCATGATAAAGGGAGAAATCTCCAGTCCTCCTGCTTGGTTTTCATGAAATTAAAAGTTCTGGGCCAAAATTTTAGATCCTGGGATGACTAAAAGGTAACACCTAAATAATTGTGGCGCTTACTGGACCACTGCAGAGACTGCTATGCTGTGATTTCAGTTGATGTGAAGCACCAGCAGCAGACCAACAGCAATACACATCAGCCAGCAACCCAGCTCACTGAGTCTGTTTGCATTTCCTTCCCATGAGATAAAGGCTGTGCTGATAGGTATGTTGGTGGTTGTCCAAGAAGGGTAAACTCTGAGGAAAGAATTCAAAGTTCTCAGAGATACTGAGAAAAGGGAAGTGGGAGATTCCTACCCCTGCTGTTCTGGCATGCCATTTGGCAAGTGTTCTGCAATGTCCTATCACTGCAGTATTTCCCATTGGAGGGAATCTTCCAGGATTCAGATCTCCACCAAGAAAGACATGGCTCAAGAGAAGCTTGGAAGTGGAAGTCTTTGCTAAAATATTCCAGGCAATTAGGGTTCAGCTGTGTCCTCTCCTCTGCTTTCCATTTTCCTCCAAAACAGGTGATGTTTCACAAGAGCCTGAAGGTGAGGGGTTGGGACCTTCCTCTGGAGCTGGTGGGAACCTCAGCAACGGCTGGCTCCTGAGTGGCTGTGGTCTGGGGAGGTCAGTGCCAGGTTCTGAGTCCTACAGGGAAGGGCAACCATTAATCCTCCTTGATGCTCCCAGCAGGGTGAAAGAGTGGCAGAGGAACCAGCCAGTTTCATTTGGTCACACATGAGCACCAAGATGGGGCTGCCCAGCCCCTGAGAAGCCCCAGCTCCCATCACTTAGAGGGGACTGCTCAAACCCCAGCTGCAAGTCACAGACCTGGGTTCAACTCAGAAAGAATTTGAATTCTGTGCTTGGCCAGCCATTGTAGCAATGGTCGTTCCTGCCATAAAACTCTCTCAAACACAAACATCTGTGTATAAACATTAGCACGGCCTTGTTTTGGGGACAGAAAAAGAAAATACCTCTTTTCCCACAACACTTGTTACAATGAATGGTTAACTATGGAATCTTTCACACTTGCCATCAGTTTTCAGATGGAAAAAAAAATCTTAGCAGGTATAAATAAATGGGAAGATATAAATATATAATATAAAGTCTCACATATATAATACGAAGTCTCACCATAAATTAATGGAATACAAGCATGTCTGCCTCTGAATGAAAATGTAGCAATAAGTAAAGGTTTTCATCTTTCTTTTCCATTTTTCAAATACTCTTGAAAATAAATATTTGGGGTATTTTTCATATAGACAGAAAGAGAGGAAACCTATGTATATTACTTTATGAGCTATTATTTTTATATGCCTAAATAGCTGCTGTATTGAGATGTCAAGACAAAGCAACTGTGTATTTGTCTATTAAAACAAACTCCATAGGAGTAGAGCCAGTGCTGGCTGCTCTCCCAAAGGTCTTGGTCTAACATACTTCAGCTTTGGTTTGGAAAACCATCTTTAGGGAGGGAAAACATCACAGCCCCATGTCTGCCTGGCTGCTTGCCTGCCTACAAACAGCTGGTCATGGTGCTAAAGAAGGCAGGGATGGGATTGAAAAAGACACTTTCATCCCTTCAAAAGAAAAAAAGAAAAGAGAGAAAAAAATGCAGCAATCTAAAACCTGAAGAGTTTATGCTGATGAGCTGAGGCTCCTTTTGTACAGGTCACTGGGCAGATATCAGATGGTAAGACCTTTTAATTGCTAATGGCCTGGTCTGGATTTCAACACAACACAGAGATAAAGGACTCTGTATCCTATTATCAGTCCTCTGAGCAACTGTTACATCTTATTAAGTGTAACTATAGATTAATAGAACAGAATCTCATACATGGAGAGTATCATGGAACCAATGAACAGTTTGGGTTGGAAGGGACCTTAATGATCATCTAATTCCATCAGCTCTTTGACTGGAAGCAGAGTATTATTAGGGCATTCCATTGCTGTAATAATGGTTTGTGAGTTCCAAAGCAGAAGCCCAATATCAGGCTTTATTTTTGCTTTAATGCTACAGCTGTTGAAGTGACAAAGTTGGGCTAGAAAGCTATTTGTGCAGCAAATAACAGGGAATGAAGAACAGACACAGATTTCTGGTCTTTTTTGTCACTTTACACCCCCCAAAAAAGGATAGGTAAAAGCATTCAGATAGTGCTGTCGTCATTGTTTTCCAGAGAGAGAAATCAAGGCCAGGCACAGCTACAGGCTTTGCATAAGATCACACCCCAAAGTGGTGCAAGGGCAGAAGCAAAAGCGAGCACATGTGATGTGGCAGCTCTCTATAACCAAGAGACCATCACTTCCTTTCCTTCCGCACCAGGAAGGGAAAGGCAAGATCGAGCTGTGCAGTGCCTGCAAAACCACCAAGGACAGCACACAAAAGAAAGATGTGGATTTTCATACAGGTCAACTTTCAGGACAATTAAATATCAACATAATCCCCTAAGAAACAAAGCCAGCAAGGACTTAATTTGCATTTTAAATGCATGCATCTCCTTAAACCTTCAGCTTCTAAACAGACCCCTGGCCATATTCTCCAGCATATATCAGCACAGCTCTGCTGAAGGCAACAGAGTAATGTCTACTTTTATCAGCTAAGCATCTGATCCAGCCTTCTAAGAAAGAGGGGGCATGCAGGGGGTGAGATATTCATGTCTTTCCTGCCTCTTGTAATGCTGCTTCCCACACCAAATGCTTGGCACCTCACAGGACTGGGGTCTTTGGGGTGAGGCTTAACATATATTCTCCAGTAGTGGCTGAACTGATTGCCAGCAGAGAGGGAACTGTAAGTCAGCAGTGATAATCAGGGCCCTGCTGAGCTGTCACCAGTGGGGAACCTTTGCAGCTCTGAGAGGTTGATAGTCTCATAAATAAAGTCTTCTATTAGATATTGCAGTCTGACTGCATTTCATTAAAAAGTAAGGAGATGAGCTGTTCTTTGCTTTAAAATACAGAGATCTCTGTGTTTATTAGCTGCATTACCTACCTTGCCTGTCTTTGAGCAGCACTGTTTTCCTCCAGCTGTAGATATTTCAGTTCGTGGACAAGAAGCACAAAGAGGTATGTGCAAACCAGAGTGCTGAGGGTGACTTTTGCAAGCTGCACAGACCATTTTCTGGGAGTGCTGCTAATGCATAGTGATTAGATGCCATTTTAACTCAGCAATGAGCATTAATCGATGCTGTTCTTTCTCTGTCCTGCTACATCTGGTCTCACAGCAGAAAGCTCTCTGTGATTTAAGACAGAGATTTTGTGAGCTCAATGTTGCTTTGAATCCTGCTTTTTTTTTTTTTTTTTCTTTTTTTTAACTTAAATTTCTTCTAGATGAGTTTTTGGAAGCACTGAAAGCTTGACAAATCACTTCACTGATTGGCCCACACAGTTTCCTCTTAAGTCAGCTTTGGCAGTGAGCCACTGAACACATCTTGAGGCTTTGCTTTGAGTAATATTTTCATTGGTGAGATTATTCAAATATTTGAAGCCAGGCCACCTATTCCTTGTGTACCCCATTCTGCACTTAACCAGGGGGAGGAGAGCTGCAGTATCATGCTCTAGAAATCTGGGCACAAAGGCACTGAGCAAGAGGTAAGTTGCCTCCAACCCAAAGGAATTTCCCTTTGAATATAACATTGTATGTCCAGCTGCAAGGCTAGGGTAGTGCATATGTATGCAGCTGGTGTTAATGGCAGCTGGATGTGACCAAGACCAGCCCTGAAAACGAAGGAGCCACTGTTGCTGCCTTCATGATCCACTCATAGAGTGACGGAGCCTATGGCAGCAGTGGGATGAGTGATCTGCTCCAGGCTGCCATCACCCAGCACAGGAGGGGTTATGGGGTCCAATGCTTGGGACAGGTACGCACCCACATGCAGCCTGAGTCAGCTTCACCTCTGCAGTCATAGAAGTACAAAATTATAGCAGTGTTTAGGATGCTGCTCCAGACCTTTAAGATCATCGAGTCCAATCATTATCCTCCAGCTCCTGCTCTGTCTGGGAAGAAGGCTGCAACTCTCTCCACTACCTTGCAGGGACTCAATTCGGGCAGCAACTGCCCTCCATCCCCATGCCCTGCAGCAGGTCTTGAGCTCTGGCTTTGTAAAGGCTTAAAAGGACAGAACACGGGGAGGTGAGGGAGAGAGTAACCAGTTTTGGACAAGACAGTGCAAGTCAGAGGTATTTCAAACTGATCACAACCGGAAACAAAACTCAGTTTTCCCAAGATTCACTGTTGTGAGCTTGATTCAAATTTTCCAGATGTCCCAAGATGTCCCCACTCTAACACAATCCTGGATCTGGGAGTGAATCCTCCTAGTACTGAATTTATGAGCTCACATCTCTTCAGTGAGTTTAGAAAGTTTTTGTCTTCAAGCTAATAATTGAAAAATTATTATCTTTTTTCTAGCCACTGGATTCCAATTAGCTTTACTTTTCTTTTCAAAAAGGGAGCCTCCATACAACAAGCATCCCGCAGACTGATAATTGGATACAGGTACAGAAGGACAAGTTCAATCAAACCCATCTCACTGGTCTGAAGCACTGCTCCTGTTCATTTTAGACTCATTTCAGAGTGGCAGGTCACAGCAGTATAAACATCATAGGGGAAAAAATAGGGCCGAGCTGGCAAACAATCAGAACTTGCTGTTCCTAACCCAGTAACCTACTTTTTGAGCACCACAGAACATGAAAGCCACCCCTAGCTCAGACTGCGACGTCACCTCTTACTTAACTTCTTAGAGGCAAATAGTGGGTCCATCTGGAAAGAGTTAGACAAGACGTGGTCATCATTTACTTCATGCTGACCAAAAAGATCTGTTTCATTTAGACAGGAAGACACACAGTGAGTGGTTTCTAACCTCAAGTCACTCACAGCCACCATCTGAACACACATGTTCCGTTCAGCAGAGTTTGGACCTTGGAGTCCCTCATGTTGACATATGGAGCAACCTTAAATTTTGTCTACAGCACTAATGCCACCATCAGCTTCAGAGCCATGGGCAAAGAAAGCTTCAGAGCCAAGGGAACCCTTAATGAAGGACCCCTTGTTTTACCTCTGCAGTGCTCCTTTAGCTGTTTTCATTCCAACTCCCTCAGTCTGACTGATGTGGTATTCAGAGAGCATACAGCTTAGTTTTTAAAGGCAGAAAAGACTTAAGGACCCCTATGACCAGCCAAAACTGTTCTCTATACCTGTTCTTCCTTCAACAGGGCAACAACAGCAGCCATCAATGCCCACCACCTCTGGAATGGAATCTGTCTTCTCCTTCCATTCTTTGCTGCCCCAGATTTCTCCACCATCACAGTCTTCCCTTCAATCAGCAAAGCTGACCCCATGCTCACATACTTGTTTACCTCTGATGGTGTTAGTAAAGGATTTTGGGGAACTGCTAAATATGGCAGAAAAAGATATGTTCTCAATGATGTACCACATCCCTTTTCTCCAGGACAACTCACGGGCTCTAGGGATTTTCCCCTTGCAACTTACACATAGCTTATCTTCTTTCATTTTTAGTGACAGGAGTGGCATCACTGGTTGAAATGTATTTGGAGAGAGTGTTGCTAGCCAAAAGAGAAGAAATCTGTGGCATCCTCAGACAGTCCCTGCTTAAGAGTTAAGCATAACAGTTGCTTAAGTTCAGCAAAACATTTACATCTTCAATGCACTTTGTTTGCCTTAAGCCATCAGGAGTTTTCCCATCAAAATAGAAATTGAGATGGACTAGGAATAAAGTTTTCAGGCAGTTTTCTACTACAAAGAAAAAAAACCCACAGAAACAGAAATCATACTCATCCAGTGTTCTTTGCAACTCTATCTGCCACTGTGAACATCCTTAGAAATCAGTGTTTAACAGTTGCCATTAAGAAGTAAAACATGAACTAAGATAAACTCAGTCTTAACATTTGAAAGAATTAATATTTTACTGCACATATTATGATGGAGTCGTTGGTTGGAGACAGAGACGACACGAATTCACTGAGCGTCCTCAACAAACAGCACTGAGTTTATTATGGCTACCCCTTTTATAGGGGGTTTGAATTTCCTGGGCTTACACATGTGATTGGTTGAGGTTTTAACACAGCCCAGATCCCCGGCCAATGATACATCCACATTTAGGACTGAATGAGATTGGCTGAGGGTCCCTGTGTAGGTTTGAATCCAACCTATACTTGTTCACCCAGGGACCTGTTTATCAAACTGGGCTAGCCAAACTGGGCTTCTTATTTATGGCTGAATTATTTGCTCAGCTACAGACTAGCTGTGCTGTGACACACATCAGGGAAATAAATAAGAGAGTGAGAGACATTACAAAGGGAGGCTCTTTAGGGAAATGATGAGAAATTATTCTTTATCAAAATATGCCCATTTTTGCAGGCAATTGCTTCCACTGTATCTCTCAGCTGAAACACACACACAAAATAAGAAGAGGTAGAAATGAAACTACTTTTGGTTGAATATTCCAAAAAAAGTGGTTGAAATAATTAGAAACCAGTGTCTTGAAGTTATTCCATATACCAGCTGGCTCAAACTGACTATGATTTTATTTCTATTGACACTTGGACTTCCCATTGCAGAGCAGGAGGGGACAGGGCACTGCAGTATCTTAAAAGTTCTAGCTACATTTTCTTGCATCATTACAATCCATTTTCCCACCATCTCTTCTACCAGCAGTTTTAACTTTACCTAAGATTAAAAACATATGAAATATTTTAATCTGGCTCACATAAACACAACACAAATGTAAATGTTCTAAGAGACGTAAGAAGTAATTTTTGTTTATTACAATGTCTCATTTAGATGTCTGAAACTGTAAAATTAAAATCTGTTCTAATCCATACTTACACAAAAAAGACATTTCTAGCAAATTACAGTATCTCACTGCTTATTACACAAAAATCTCAGAATGACAGTATTGTAAAAAAATAATTGCCTAATTATGAAATCGTGATGATAAAGACACCATTGCCGTGAAAACATCTGGACTGCTAGCCCCCCAGAATACATGAAATTTCAATAGGCAGAGCAAAATCGGAGGCAGATGAAAGAAGAGTTTTAAAGAGATCCAGAGGAAAAACTATCACCCACTGCAATTTCTCTATTAAAGTGCAGGGTATGGCTATAAACAAACCATCCAGTCAAACCTAGTCAAACCTAGTAACAGTGGCAGAGCAATAAAGATGTATGGGGAGATGAGGGACAATTAACAATTGTGCCTATTATTGCACAGCCTTGGAAAAATATACTTTTACTCTACTTTTCCACAATGTCAACCTGGAAAAGTAGTCATTGCCTCAGGGTTTTAGAAACATCTTTATCAATCTGATGCTTTAGAATAACAGAGTAAACAAATCTGAACAAAAGAGCCATCAATAGTGTTTCTATAGAATTTAACTTGCATCAAACATCATTTAAATGATATTTGAAGAACAAAACAGGAAGAGGAATAGGAATGAAGGAAGGGGAAAGGTCAGTTACACACTAATAGAAGTATTGAGAAAAGAGAAGTTTGACTGTTGCATTCAGTTCAGCCAAACAGGGCTGACCATGAACAAGAAATGCGTTCCTTGTTGTGAAGGCTATCGTAAATGTTATGTTAATAGTGAAGTTAGTGCCTATGCATATTTTAGCTACTTATGAAATGATGAAAGTTGTCTTGGAAAAATGGGAGTTCAAAGACATCATTAACCCAGACGTGAGATGTTACATCAAAAGGACCAGAGGAAGCATGAGAACATCTCCAGTAGACTGGGGGATTGTCCTGGCTTTCAAAGCAGGATGTAACCAAAAGTATGTATTCTGTCACCATGTTGAAACCAGGTGGGGCAGTGATCTGTATCTCTGGAGGAGGATGTCTTCTGTTAATGGACCATCTGCTAAAACCAGGTGGGGCAGTGTTCCTTATGTTTTTTACAACCCATCCTTCCTCCAGGGGAGATATCTTCTGTTAACGGGCCATTGAGTCCTACTGAATGACTGATAAAATTACATCATCCCATTGGGAGATGCTCCACCCAGGGGGAGGAGCCAAGCATTTCCTACCTAGATAAAAACTGAGATTTGGAACATCAGAGCAGCCTTTTCCCACTGGATTCCAGAGGAAAACCAGACCTTTCCACATCATCACTGGACCTTCAGAGGAAAAGTACACCCTTCTACAGGACCACTGCTTCAACAGAACCACATCTGTCACTCCAGGAGGACTGCAGCCACCATTTAATCGGACTGCTACCAACACCCTGACTGACAGGGTGTCAGGCTGTATTCTGACTCTATCAATGTTTTGTTTTTTCTTTTTCTTTTTTTTGTATTACTGTGTTTTTATTTTAATTTTGCCTAGTAAAGAACTGTTATTCCTATTCCCATACCTTTGCCTAAGAGCTCCTTAATTTCAAAATTACAATAATTTTGAGGGGGGGGGTTTACATTGTCCACTTTCAAGAGAGGTTCCTGCCTTTCTTAACAAACACCAGTCTTTCAAACCAAGACAGGGACGCAGTCTAGTAAGAAGAGACCTCATCTGTGAGCCTAGGATATGATCATGTTGGAGAGACTTCTCCCAGGACAGGACTTTTCTCCTTTCCAGCTGAGCCCAAGTCCTGAAGACATGTACACCTATAACTGGCCCTAAACATGCAGGCAGTTCCAGGGAATCTAATGAAGGTTCCTTGGTCAGATGGCTAAAAGTTCACAAGGCTGACAGCTCCAGTAAGGTGTGATTTCTTACCTTTAACTGGAGCTCCTATTGCTGGCAGTGACTTTTCACCACTGATCAGCCTGTACTTTGGAATAACCAATTGAAACCTCACATGTGAATAATATGCAAGGCCCCAGAACCAGACAATGGATGAGACATTAGAGAATGGACACAACACATTGGTTATGGGTGCGATTACAGGGCAGATGGCATCAAAAGCACGTAAACTTCCCACATGGTGGCCATCTGTGGTTCTCTGCAAAAGGTTATATCAGGACTCTATTTTAAAATGTTGCTGGCTAGGATTTATAATTCAGTGGACAGCCAAGTTCTTAGCCAAAAATCTTTCCAAATGAAAACAGCTCAGTTGTGGGGATTCTGCTCACGTTGGATATTTTTGATCACTAAGATGATAAAAATCCATAAAGTAGCATCAGCCTGTGTATCTGATAGGTTTTCCATAAACAGCTCTGCACAACAGCCAATCCAATGAAGTTGATCATCTCCTTCAGTCTCAGGTCTCACTGTTTGTATGGTGTGCAAAGGCTCACTGTGAGAGCTGTACAGCACTTTAGTCTCCTCTAAGCCTGATATACAGGGGATTTAAAAAGTGTGTGCACTGAGGAATGGCCTGCATGGTACCAGTGAATGGAGTTGCATGCACTAGGAAAAGCTTTCATATCTTTCTCTAAAGACGCATTACTCTTCTGCCAAGTAAATGCACCTGCTATTTACTTTCCAGCACATATTACAAAGCTCATGCTAATTAAACTTCTAAAACACACAACAGAATAAATCTTTACTGATGTAATGCCAACAAATTGTATACAAACTCTCCCCCACTGTTTACTTAGTAAATATTTGCTTGGAAAGAATAACTTGCATTATCCTAGACAAAGGATAAGCTTGTTAGGGCACTGGAGCCAAGAGCATCCTTTCTGATCTCCTGGACCCCAGAGCTGAAACTCTAGGATCCTCTGAGTCAACTTGCAGCATTCAAGCATCAGGCAAACACACCAGGAAGGAGACAGCTGGGATAAAATCCACAAGTCTGATGCCAGGCTCTGTGGCACCAGAGCTCTATGGCACCAAAGAACTTTGGTACAACGTCAAAGACCTCATGCTTTTCCCTGGGTTGTAGTATAGGGGTGTGTCAGCGGTTAAAAGGATGGACCAAATACAAAACCATCCCCAAAGCTCTATGTACATCACAGCAAAAAATCCTCTTTTCTTTGGAGATGCCAGCCCTTTTTTAAACGAATGCAGGTCTCAAAATCCGGGCACTGGAAACCTGGGAATATCGAGTCTGTTACTCATTTATCTTTAGGTAAATTTCTAAAGTATTCCACAAATGGATAGATTTCTAAAATCTAGTTTCCAAACTCTAGTAACTCACAAAATTATACGCAAGGAACCCCAGTCAAACGTTCTTTGACATTTACAGAATGCCTTTAGATAACTCTAGTCTATAAAGGCAATTGCACTGTTAGACTATGCCATGACCAAACACACTTGTTAAAGTTGATCATCTCCTTCAGTCTCAGGTCTCACTGTTTGTATGGTGTGCAAAGGCTCACTGTGAGAGCTGTACAGCACTTTAGTCTCCTCTAAGCCTGATATACAAGGGATTTAAGAAATGTGTGCACTGAGGAATGGTCTGCATGTTAGGCAAAGCTGCCTCTGACTTCAGCAGACAGAGGTTCATACCTAAAATCCTGTGAAATGTCAATCTGTTAGTATCCCTCTCATTATTAATATACATATATTTATCCTTAAAGCAGACAGACTGATTGCACAGGGCTGAAAGTTGTCCAGAGAGATGTGTGTTCTATTGGGGAACAGCCTGTGAAGAACAAACATTCCCAAAATACATGACTCATGCTGGAAGGCTGTCACAGTACTTTTCTGAATTTGAACCAACTCAATCTGAGACCCTTTTCTCACTGGCCAGTTCAGATACGTTTCAAGAAAACTGCAACTATACTAGCGAAGCCTCTTAACCATCACATCATCTCCCTACTGAAGCACATGCAGAATGCACCAGGAAAAAAAAAAAAGATAATCTTAAACTGACAGGTTATTCACACTCTCATAGCTGTCTTTCAAATACAGACTTGATAGCATTACCATCCGGGATTAGAGGGTTTGGGACTTTGTTGAAGTTTCCAAGTAACGGTCATGAGGAGTTGCTTTTAGTTGGTTTCTTTCCTTCCGTGATCCACAGGAATAATGGACATGTAAAGCTAGTTATCTATACTCCATACCTACATCTGAAAGACAGAGGCATTACCATTGCTTCCTCTATAAGAATAAGATAAATACCATTTATAAGAAGGCATATTTACATAAGTTTTGACTACTCATGCAATAGATAAAGAAGACTTAATGCACATTTTTCTTCTCCTACACACTGCTGTGTGCTCAGTGCTTTGTCTGGAGCTATTTCACAGAATAATGTCTTAATAGCTTTTTTTTTTCTTTCATACAAGAGCTGTTTCCAAACACCAATGGTAGCTTCTGTTCCAACTGCACTGTCACCCAGTGCATTGTTACTGCAAAGCAGATTCATTGCAACCACCAAATTTCAGCTTTGGTGAATGCAAAGTGAATTTTGCCTCTTGGCATTGCAGTGCAATGGGCTTGTGTGTTTGAAAAATATAGCCTTGAATTTCCTACATAGCTGAAGGCAATTCTAGCACCAGCTATTACTTGATGCTATTAACTTACACCCTTATTCAGCAAGTACTGTAGTGAAACTAAACTCATGCTTTGGTTAATCCCTGTTCAACAAAGTGCCGCTGCACAACTGAAAAATTCAATCACAGCTTTTGTGTTCCAGCAGTTATCCCTCTTCAGAAGTAAGACTGCAAATAGTACCTGTGTTATTTCTAACAAGGCTGTTTCCTTGGTTAGCACCTTTAGGAGGAAGCCTTAAGCCCAGTGTCCAGCTCAAAAAGACCAAACCCACCCCAGACCTCCTCCCCAAAACCAACCAAACAAAACTACCCCAAAATAAAATTAACAGCTTCAGCCTGACATGGAGGATGTCAGATTGTCAGAACTGCAGAAAAACCCTCTGATAGAGCCCAATGAGAAATACAGATAAGCGAATAAGATGAAGCCAGGCTGCAGAATTGTGCCCCATAACGTGCCAGTGGGAGCAATGCCTACCTTTCCACCTTCTAGAAAAAAATCCTGACTTGTGTAAAAACAGCCATGCCTGTGAGAGCCAGCAGTAACTCACATGCAGAGTGAGATCCCCTCTAACAATGATGAAGATCTAGACGGGGGAAATGTTATTTAAAACTAAATTCCTCAAAAAATCCCCAACACCCACGGCCAGATGAACTTGAGATAAACACTTAAACTTCTGACAAGTGGCTCAGGATATACAAACTGAAATGCCTGAAAAGGGTCCAGTTTCCAAGAAATCACTCATTTGGGGTAATCTCCAGCGCTTTTCATGGGTTCCCCAACAATGCCTTCAAGGTGGAGCCCCTGTCTGGTAGATGGGCTAATTTGGGTAGTGTTTTTTCAGGCATAAATGCCTCATTGGATCTCTCCAGGGGCAGTATAGCATTCTCATCCTCATAGGTCTCATACCAAAGCATCATCTAAAGAGTGTTCAAAACCTGTCAAAGACTGTCCATCACCTCCTAAGTAATTGTTATAAACCATCTGAAACCCCTCCCCCAATTCTATGATGGTGAAGACTGCAGAGAACACACAAACCAAATGTATAACCCTACCAGAAAACATTTTTCTGTCCTCGAAAACAGTTACATGTACTCATAGATACCATTCAATGTAGAAATATCTTAATCTTTGGGAACTAAAACTTAATTTCAACAAATACTTCCTCCTGAAGGTAAAATTAAATAAAAGTACTGTGATGGTAATAGAGCTGTGCTTTTCAACAGCCTCTGTATTACATCTGGTTTAGGCTACAGTGATGTGCTCTCCAAAATGACACAACAAACTTTTTGACATTCAGTAGAATGATAATGCAGCTCCAGCTTAGCTATGTTTAGCACTCGGTAACCAAAACACATCCTCAGGAAAGCACCAGAAGAGCCAGGCATGCACTTTCCCAGGGCTCCACTCTGTGACCCCGTTTCCCTGATGCTATCACTCTATCCTCATTATAACACTTCAAGAGGAAACATAAATATTTTGTACATCAAAATGCTCTTGACTTTTACAAGCAACCCGATTCACCAGCCCTCAGGGTCAGTTTCATGACCAGCTCAAGCAAATCTCACCCTTGGAAAGGCACTTCTGCCACTCCCAACCTCCTTTGTGTGAAAAATCAGATTTGCGTGGTTGAAAGCTAATGCTTGGAGAGATTTTATAAAGATCATCTTTCAACTATTTTGCCACTACTGTGCCAGCGCAGAAGAGATTACAAGGAGCAGAAGACAGAACTGTCTTCTTTAGTCTTAAACCAGCTACTCGTGAATTCGTCTCGGTTTGAGACAAGTTAGGAGGAAGCGTCCTGAAATGAACGTTTCTAAAAAAGGGCGGGTTTCAGCACTCCTTCCCCTCACCAAACAAAAGGAATTTATTGGAGGAAAGTGCAAAAACCTGTTTATTTAACACACACAGTGCATGGAGGCACGGGAAAACGAATGAATAATGTTAGATATGAAAACATTCTTGCTGCGGAGTAAGCTGGTGGATGTTAGAGTCCTGCTCGGCTTCTCCCGAGGTCCGGAGCCGGTATGCGGCGTACCTGTAGCATCCCCCGCCAGGGCCTCGGGTGAAGGTCAGGTGTTTCTGACCGGAGCTAAGCTGAACAGTTCCAGAAGAAGCCACAGAATTTACTGAAGAAACTGTAGGCAGTCCCAGGAAACTTCTTGCCTCAGCTGACAAACAAGTAGCTAGCTAAAAGCTATACTCCCTCCCCACAGAGCCGGGTACGGGGGGAGGTGTGCGAAATCGCGCCGAAGGAATTCCTCCAGCTCCCTCCCTCCTTCCCCCGGGCCTAGCTTAAAGTTACAGGACCCATGTCCAGGCATAAAACAGACAATGGGGGAATACAGTATCATACAGTCACCCCAAGACAATTGTTATCCTTGGTGGCAAAACCTATTGCCTATGATGGCCATCAATGAGTCTCACATGCACCCTGGTATCTGCAGGAAATGGAGGAACCTCAGCTCTGTGGCTTAGAGACTTGTGATTATTGTTAGCATTGGTGGGCTGACAGCCAGGAATTCTACACTGAACCTAGAGCCCTGCCACAGAATGATTTTAATAAGTCATTTAGTTTATCTCCACCTCCTTTTTCTGATAGCATTTAAACCTACTTTCCTGTCTTGCTTTCCTAAGCTGTAATTTCTTAAGCTGTAAATCATGTAGGCATCTCTACCTCTGACTGTTGTGGATCCCCCTGTGGGGAGCCACAAAGCTGGGGATCTCCTGAAGCTCACTGCAAGTGTTATAAGTGCATGACATGTTGTTTTTTATTTTTCACACAAGCATATTTTGTACAGCCTCATCATTGCAAAATGCATATTGTAATTGCCAGCCTTCAAATCCTATATATGATATACTGTCCAGCTTAATACAATATTCCAGTCTTCTGTGGAACTTCTCATGCAACCACAGAAAAGACAGTAATACCAGCAAACACCTTCTGCCTATGGAGCACTGCATAGGTGACAGGACAATTTTAGGGAAAAAAATATATTAATAAAAACTACTAAATGCCATGGAGGAACAGTTGTTAAAAGCAGATATAAAGGCCTGTGAAGAGGAAACAATTCCCAGTGTTCAGCATTGAGCTTTATTGCCCCATAAAATTCAGCCCTGTGCCCCATATGCTGCAGTGTTATCTGAAGAAATTGCATCTACAATTTAATGTTTGCACGTATAAATACTTTCGTAGCACAAAGGTTGCCAAAGATCAAGGACCTGATTCAGCAACAGACTTAGTTTAATATTAAGCAGCACCTCCATCAACATGATTATTTATCTACTCAAATTCAAGGAACTCCTAGGACTTTGGTCAAATGAGGACAAAATGGGGGATTGTTTCTGAAAAACATGTTTTGCAATGGTGAAGTCTCACTTGTAAAGAGAGAGAAACCTAGGAGAAATATACTGCTTTCCTACCACAGAAGCATGAAGAGACAGTCAGGCCTAAAACAGCAACAGGGAAGAACACCCTAGGGCTGAACATCAGCAGGAGGTGGTGCAGGAAGGTGTCAGCAGAAGTGGGACCTCACACCTCCTTCTTGCCTTTCCAAATCCATCACAGAGCCATTGCAGAGCCCATGGACTGCACTCACACTGCTGCAGATGAGGTCCCAGTGGGGTCTTTAGGTTAGGAATTGACATCTGGCTCCACTGGAAACAGAAAGAGATAATCAAGAGCCTCTTTGTCTGCTACTTCCACAGCTCTCACCCCTGAAAGCTTTGCTGAGAGTCAAGTAGTGCTGACCAGGTCTCATTCCCCTTTTCTATATAAGAAAATGCTCAGATATGCTTCCAAATCTGTGCTGCATTTTTAAGCAATGTGCAAGGACATGTTTTCTGACAAATTCCATGTCACTTCTGTTCCTCAGAAATCCTATTTTATCATTGCTCAGGAATGAGGGTCTAGAAGACCTGGAGCAGACACAGATGGAATTTATTCAGCTAAATTGGTGCTTGTTCAGGTTCTTAGCTTTCTCTGTGCTTCTGAGACAGTTTCCAAGAGATAACTGTTCTTGAGAAAAGCAGACCTCAAATTTCACTTTGGGTAGAACCCTAAGGTGGATTAGCCCATCTTTCTGCCCACCTTCACTGCATGTTGTAAGCAGATTATGCACAATATGACAGATTTAGCAAAAGTGACAGTTGCTCACTGTCCAATATCATCAGCCTTCCTGCCATGAGAACTCAGACATGGTGCTCCATTCTGACAAAATCAGCTTATTAATAACCAAACAGCCTGGCACAGTATTTTCCGCTCAGCTGAAGCAGAGCTTTGAGCAGGTGAGTTCCCAATTAGCACACCTACAGAGATTCAAAATCAAATTCTAAATTAATTTAGAAACAGTTCTCAATGGACTGGCATGTCAGAGGGACTAGGATAGATAAGCATCTATTCTTGCCTTTATTACTCATCCTTCATTACCTTTATTACTCTGGTCCCTGTGAAGAGAATGGTAATCTAATAAAAAGGTTACCTGAGTCAGTGAAAACAAAGCAATTCATTGGTCTGCCTTGGGCTTAGCTCCCCAAGGAATCAGTATCTCCTTTTCCCTGACAGGGCTCAGCACCTTCCCCAAGGTGCTCTGTGGCAGCAGGCAAGGGCCAGACTGCTCTTCCAGGTACACAGAGAAGAATGCAAACAGAAGAAGACCTCTGCTTCCTATGTACAGGTGTTTGTGTTACAATGTTAAAACAAGTTTGGAAGTAATTCTCTGTTGATTCCTGCAACAAAATACTTCAGCTAGAAAAAAAAAAAATGGCAGAGTCCATAAGGTTGTTGCAAACAATACTATTTGTAGTAAAGCCTCCCTTTTTATGCTAAAAAGTTAAAGAATAGAACCAATTTCATTGCTGAAAAAGAGCCCCTACAATTCCTCATTTAAAGCCAGGCAGGCAAGATCATGTTCTGAACCTCTGCCTCCCCTGCTATACAAACCATGGACCTGCATGGCAGCAGCACTTCCCACATAATGCAGCCCCAGTGAATGATTTCCCAAAGCTCTTCACAGTAATCCCAACACCAGGTAATTCTGCAATAACTTCAAATGAAATGTTTTTGTTTTAACATACATCTGTGGGAAAAGAACATCTCACTATTTTACAATGAGTTCTTTAAGGACATCCTGGAAAATTTTCCAAGAGCGACATTGAAATGGAAGAACATTTAGTTATTTACTTTAGGGGCTTATTAGAATGTTTGAAATAATTCTTGTCCTCTCCTCCCCAAAGAATAAAAGCCTTTATTTTCCTTGTCCGTTTGAGAAATGTGGTTCTGATTCTGCTGCTGAGGTTTGCATGTGGAGACTGTCACTGGCTGCAGCTTGGAGCTAGACTCAGCCTGCACCAAAGGCAGCAAGGAGACAGGACTGGGAGAGGGCAGGGATCCATCACCCAATCCCAAGGAACTTAAACTGCAGGCAGTGGCTGAGTTGCCAGTCAAACCCAGCTCTGGGCCAGCTCCGAGCTAAAGCAAGAAACACGATAGAGTTTAAGGCCATTTTAATATCCTGAAATGTTTATAAGTACCAGAGAGTCATTTTACTGCCAAGTGCATTGAATGTCTTTACGTTGGTAAGGTGGGTTCAGCACCCATTCTCAGAACAGGTACCAACATCAGAGTCAGTGCAGTCTTATTGACCCTTGTCTACACCAAAATAACTCTCTTTCAAGAAGGAAGTTTTATTCCTTGGGCAAAGCATGCCTAGCATCGCTCTTGCTGAGGCATCCAACTGGTAGGAGTTTTAACCAGGCAGAGTTTCCACCATAGGAAAGACTTAGGAAATGTGCTGACATGAACATATCCTGGCAAGTCAGTGACAAACAAAACAAGCCACATCAGCCTGCTCAGAGGGCAGCTCATAGAGGCAGCTCATAACTGTCCAGTAGTAGAGTTCACACAAACTTGAAGCAGTTTTGCCATCAGGAGGCTTGCAGTTAGACTGCAAATCCCAGCCCCATACCACGTTATAATGACATTTTAGATTTTTTTATTACAATTTCATAATAGTAATTAAACACAGGGTGCGCACAGAGAAGTCTGCTTGATATATAGGGCAAGGCTTATAATCTGCAGGCAGTGACTGGGACCTTGCAGGCTCAGGTGTGGGGCTGCAAAACTTACAAAGCCACCAGCACATCAGTGCTCATGTATGAAAAACTATGCAGCTACGTGATATTTCTCTACCTATGGTCACTTATAGCAATCTGCCTATATTCACTGATGTGCGCAATGCTTGGGAGCTAGCAGCATTAGATGGCCTAACCCCATTGCTGTCTTTGCCGTGCTGGGGGAACCAGTGATCTCCTCCCAAGTGACAGGGTGTTTCTGCAGCACAGAGAAGCCACCTCCCCAGGTGCAAAGATGGTTATATGCCATACCTGCCACCAAGATGAGATTTCATCAGCTCATTTTCCCTCCTGAGGTCCAGGTCCTGGACACTGTGGCTGACAGCCCTGGCTGCCCCTGCCACACCCCTCCCAGGTGCCTGGGTGGGGGTACAAAACATCGGTGAGCTGCTCCCTGCAAAACTTTAGCAACACACCAGAAGCCCTAGAAATGAGTAGATGCAGAAGAAGTAGCCACCAGACATCTGACTACCCATAACCCCAGAGATCCAGTGTGGCAACCAGTCCTTGTGCAGATCCCTTGAGTCTGGAGTGACAGACTGCCCTAAGGTTAAGCCCCTATGTTTACACCCATCTCCTCATACAAAGGCCACACAACCAGTCAGGGACCAGCCAGATCTATGGCTGGACTCAAGCACAGCAAGATAAAGAGAAAAAGATTAAATAGGATATAGGATGTGGGACCTGACAGGCTGCTATTCCAGCTGAATATCACAAGAAACAAATGCAAAAGCAAAAGTGGCAGGAATTGTGACATCAAGTTTCCTTTCAGAAAAAAACCCCAAAAGTCTAAAAATTGAGTACAAGAGATTCTCAGTCCCAGGGGAATATAAGCCTGTATATAATACCAACCGATTTTTCTGTTGCACAGTTCATTTTAGGACAATGCTCACCCTCACAGTGCTGGTCCTGTGGCCTGAGGCTGCTCCGGATTCAGACACCTGACTGTTCAGGAACAAGCATTTCCGCTTGCAAATAATTCAGATCCCTTGCTTATTTAGGCTCATTTGGGCTCAGTGCCTTGCTGTTGAAATCTTTTGAGCTCACAGCTGCCCGTGCTGTGGATGCACAACCCCTCACTACGGCCCTTGTATCTCTGTAAGGGAACCAGTTTCCCCAGTACCTCTCAGGTACTTGAAGCACATACAGTACTTACTGTGCAAACACAGCTTCCACAATACAACCCTGAAAAGCTCAGGCATTCCTTTTGTTCATCTTGTTGCAAACCAAGATTACTTTCTGCTCTGAGACGAACATTTGACAGTAGCTCCATGAGAATGCTAAGCATATAACTCTTCCATGACAGTGGCAAGCTCATCCAGATCTACAGTCCCAGTCTTAAAACAGGCATCCAGCATTCATGGACACAATCATCCAGCATGCACTTATCAGTCAACATGAACATTTGCGCTTGGACAAGCAAATACAGCAACTGTGCTGCAAACAGGTACAAGTCTGCAAGTGCAAGAAACAAAAGCGAGTGCAAAGAACAACAGCAAAGCCTCAGCAAGTTATATTCTGAATAGTATCAATATCCTGGATCATTTGATATAAAGCATTTCGCTGCCTCAGCACAAAGTATTACTACCACTATTAAAGGAAAGCCATTGTGGATAAGCACAGCTTATTTTTAATCGTGTTTGAGACATGTTAGACAAAAACAAAGAGCACAGACAAATTATGGAGCTGTTTCACAAAGTAGCAATACCCTAAAATGATCTATTTCAGGTAAGGTGCTGAGTGGCAGTGTTTGCTTGAGGTACCATTACCTGCACCAACATCTCAGTCAATAATGCTGCAGCCCCTCTTCAGCACTGTGCACACTGACACCTGCATGTACACCCCAACACACAGCTTCCCCCAAGGAACATGTCCCTGACTTACCCTTCAGCCAGCCAGCAGTCCCAAACCCTCTGAAAGCTCCTGCAGAAGAGTTGAGAGTTTCACCTCATTACACAGCACGGGTGTTATATAACCAGCACCATTTCTGCAGGCAGTGAGGATGCACCCTCTGCACATCCCTCTCCTGCCCATTCCACATGGACACATCTCCTAATAACAGCCACACCACAGAGAGCTGTGGGGGCAAGGTGGGCTACAGGGTACTTATGGAAAGGAAAACTAACAGTTTCAAAGAAAGTTCAAAAGCTGCCTGACGTTTATTAAAGAAGCATTGCTACTATGAAAGGAAATGGTGCAATGGTATAATGTTCCTTAGCCCACCAAAAGCAGCTTGGCCTAGATTTTCCTGTACCGTTTGATGTGACCATTCATGCAAACAGGAGTAAAACTTTCTCTTTGCTTTTAATTAAGCAACAACAACAACCAAAAAGAATGAAAAAGTGACATATACAAAAGACATTTTTGCTGTCATCTGGGTCTTCTGGGCTACTGTCAGATGGAGAATATGCAGGAATCAGCCCCATTGATTAAACTATTATTAGCAGCAAACAAACAGATGTGTTCAGCCAAAGACAGGACAAACCCCATGCACTATACTTTGGGACTACATACAGAAAAATAATCTATTTTTTTACCAAAGGCTTATTTGTTTTTTTTTAGTAAAGAATTCTCCAGCACAATGTGCAGAAGCAAAGTATACAGCATTTTAACATGCAGTAATTAATATAAAGAAGTATAACATTATTGCCTCTGCTCTCTTCCCACAGACTAAACCTCATCAGCTTTCATAAGACTGGGACTAAGACCTGTATCTTTAATAATAAACAAAATGTGGCTCATCATAATTCAGGACATTCTGGTGTCCATGAATCACTGGCAGACACCCCATGCACTGCACAAATGCATAGGGACTGTAGCTTTAGGACAGACATGAAACTCTTATATAAGCCATAATCCTCTCACAGACTCCTTATTCAGTGATTTTAAGAATGGCACTGTAGTAGCCTGTTGGCATTTTAGTGGCTTTTAAGCAACTTGAAAGTGGGGAGACTCCCATCCCAGTGCAGACCCCTCCCTGACACCGGTGCTACTGTTGGTACCCAGACCTACCTTGCAGGGTTTGGGGGCACAGAGCATTGTTGCTTACTAATATTTTGGTCCTCCGCAGAGCTGCTGCTGTTGCTCTCTGTGCTGAGTGAATCACTGGGATTAATCTCCTGCAGAGTTCACTGAGGCTAATGATAATCAAGTTAAATTTACACTATATGATCAGAGTTTAATTAGGTACTGTTATACAAGTTCTATTAATTACAGCAGTAATACCCTTACGAAATGCAGATGAGAGGGTGGGGCTGTGGCCAGAGGGGGCTTGGCTTCAGATGAATTCAGGAAAAAGCCCCATTAAAATGCTCTGTGTGTACCTTCAGTTACCTGCTTGCCTCTGTCAGTGCTCAAGATGAAACAGCAAGCTTGAAACAATTATAATCCTTCAAAATGTAATAAAGCTAGATGATTAAAGACCTCCTACATTCTACACTATCACTTCCTATTTACACCAAGAAGCAAGAATTCAATTTAAAATCCCAATTAGACTCAGTCATTATTAGCCTACTCTGCTCAAAATCCAACGCAGAGAAGTTCCAGGTCATAGAAGTAATCTATTCTGCATGGAGAGAAAGATAGGCAGGTCTTCCTAATATTAAAAAAAAAGTAAGTTTCGCTTTTCCTTCCCTAGTTTCCTCCTCTGGATTGACCTGTTGGGTCAGGGAGGATGCCAGCTCATGCTTGGCATTTGCTTTGTACCATCACAGCCTCCCTGGGACACAGATGCAGCACATATGTCCAGGTGCCTCCTCTCTGTGCCCCTGCAGCACATGCACGGCATCAGAAGGGTGTGGGGAGAGGCAGCTGATGTGAAGCCCTCTTGAGCTACATCACCTGGAAACTGGGATGTCTCTGCCAACAAGGTGCAGCCAGGGAAACTCTGGAGCTCAAGTGCAGGAGCAGACTCCAGGTTTCAGCAGGCAGTATTAGCTCCATTAGGAGACATTGCACAGCTTGACATTCCAAGCCTCAGAGCAGGTCTTTGCTTCTGCTAAATCTTCTCTGAGGTATTCCATACAAAGAGCAAAGCTTGTGCCATGTGGCTTCCATTAGCATTTGCTACATATGCTGTTGGATGGCTTTAGTGAAACCTGCCAGAGACCGAGTACCGTTACTACTAGTCATGTGGAAGCACCAAATCCTTGCGCACACATGGTCACAGACACAGGTGAGGGTCTCTTTATTAAGTAAATAAGCAACACAGAACAAGGCTTGTTAGCCAGAACAGATACTGTTCTTGAACACAGACACCTGTATGAGCCTCCTGTGCCCAGGTTCCCTCTCTGCGAAGTGCTTGCTCAGTCGCAGGAGAAGCCCTGGTACTTCACCATTTCTCCCACTGCAGTTTAATTAAAACCCCAAAGATGGGAAGCACATTTCCTTCTTCCTGTAGGATTTGTCACCCTCTCCCCATCAGACAGCAGCAAATGAGCATGCCTCAGTACTCTCACTTTGCACAAAACACATGCAGAACCAGCAGTATATTACAGTAGGTTGCACTAGATGTTAATTACCAAGCCC
Source organism: Toxostoma redivivum (assembly GCA_013397375.1). Lineage (NCBI taxonomy): Eukaryota > Metazoa > Chordata > Aves > Passeriformes > Mimidae > Toxostoma > Toxostoma redivivum. The sequence continues at coordinate 13,092 of VXBI01000020.1, read as the reverse complement.
TGCCAGCTATAATTGTCTCATTAAGTTTTGGCTATAGACTCTATCTTGGCCCTTTACAAAAAAGCCTGGAGGATACAGCCACACAAGATCCAGGAGGAGAGTCCTTTTCCTGAGTGTACTCTAGGTCCCTGTCCCGATCCGCTATTAATACAGAGCAGGGGTTGTGATGGTTCACTCGATCTCAAAGGTGCAAACAGGCAAAATGCAGGGGACAAATCACAGTTTATTCAACAACAGCAATGCATTTTTTATTAAATGCCAAGAACTCAATTGCAATAGAGGGGAGAGATATAGGAAACAAAGTATATAGAGGAAAAGAGGGGGATGGGAAAATAGCTACCAATGAGACGAGACAGATGTCCTCATGGGCCAGCCAATAGACAGGTCTTCATCCGTGGGGGAATCCCAAGGGTCTTCTCCAGAGAGTTGCTCTTTTATAGTTCTTTTCCAAGGCGAGTGGCTTCTGCTGAAAAAGTGGGAAGATTTATGGACCATTGTGTGGTGCTCCAGGAGACAGGTGCGGTCATGCAGTACATGCAGTCTCCGGTTGATACCATAACAGCACAATCTCCGGTTGATGCCATAACAGCACAGTCCAGTGAACACAACTCATCACAACTCATGCAGTCACTTGACAAGCATCCACCTCAGCCAGGCCAGGAAACCATTGTTCAGAGTCTGCCTGGGTGGGGGTCCTCAGGGTCTTGCGACAGTCGGGAGGCAAAAATGTGGGAAACTTCGGACCGACCCTTACAGTCCCAGCCCACCACTGCAGACAGCCAAACTGTACATGAAGTTATTTTGATAAAATGGCAATTTCAAAGCAGCTTGCATGGCCTTGTGTGCGTATTCAAATCCCCCTCTCTGTCCCTTGATGAACAGCTCTTCTAGGGATACACAGGAACTGAGGCAGGAGACGAAGATGATGATTTCTTGACAGCTCCTTGCTCTGAAGGCAGACTGAGATTACCTTTCTGGCCCATACATTTCCCTAACAGTCCAGATGTGTATCCTTTAGAAGACCCCTAGTCTTTCTCACACCTGGGAGTTAGGCAAAGACTATGAAAGGACCTCTGAAAGGACAGGGCTGGCAGAACACCTCAGATCCCTTGCTGGGATTTTTGCTTGATTTAGGCACAAAGGTCTTACTACTCCCCCTCATTCCTTGTGCATTCCTGGCTACAAAGTATAGCTGGGACCAGGACAAGCCCCAAAAGGGATGCCTTGAGGACCTCCATTTCAGCATAGCAAGGCTCTGAGGAGATAGGTGCTAGGCTTTGGCCAAAGCCTTCAGCCTTTTTTCTGCAGTTGTGACACTTTTTGGTCCCTCACTGCTGAGAATGGCACTTGTAACACACTAATGGGAGCTCAGCAGTGCTCCTGCAGTCAGGCTTTGATTTAGGAAGCAGAACTGCTCAGCCCACTCTGCTCTTGCTGGTGTAGTGACCTGGTTTTGTCAAGACTGTTTTTCTCCCTTTGTCTTTGATGTCATTTTGGAAGGCAAGTAATGAAAATTTCATGGAAGCATTGACTCAAAAGTTGGACTAAAACAAAGCCAATCACAATACCATTATACATGAATGAGGTGCAATTTCCCCTTAGAGGATTATTACACTGTTTAGGGTTCTAACATATTTGTTTCCACAGTTCAGTAATCATTTTCATGCTTCTCATCAGAATATAGTCCATTTATATTTTAATGTAACAAGTTACAAGGATTATCAGCTCATAATAAATATAATCATCCCCTAAAGCATTTAAACAGCACCTACACTTCGTAAACATCTTACATAATGAGCAGACACCTACAAGTGAACAAGGAAACTAATACTGTGCTGTATGGAAGACCATTAAACTGCAAAATACATGCTGCTTAAATTACTTTTCTGTGAAATTAAATATTTTTCAGCATACAGATTTTTACTTTGAAATTACTTTTATCATGAGGCTTTGGAAGTCTCTGAGACTGCCTTTTGCATTGGGAATTTGTTTACTTTGCAGTCTTCAATTTACATTCAGCTCATGCATAGGACTATGTCAAATCAACACATCACTCATGAAAATCAAATTAAGGAAACCTGTCAATAACAGCCAAGAGAAATCCACTCAAAAGAAAACCCTGCCTGAGTTGCACTTAGGTCAGTCCTAGTGCTGAATTACCCATGAAACCATGTCCACCGAAGCCAACTGAAATCCACTGTCAGAGAAATGTAAAAATCTGTCTTGGCTTACTGGCCTGCAGTGAATCACAGTATTTTTCTCTTGCAGTTGTCTGGAGATGGGATGGGAGAAAGTATATATTACCTGTCAAACTAAAGACATTCCTTGCCTATTCATAGCACTGCCCGACATATATCTGGCAGAATTCACATGTAAGCTTCTGGTGCTCACTGCATTTGCAACCATAATTCTGACCGAGTTATAAGGCAGGAGTATGAATTACCCTCTGGAGCCTTCAATCTCTGAGCTTCAACACATAGTTCAGCTTCCCATCTCTGCCAGTGGTGGCGTTTTTCTTCTTCCTTCCACATGCTCTATCTGCTCAAAGTGTTTTTCTCTGTAAGAAAATATGAAATTCATGGTCTAGGTTGCTTTCATCCTTCAGTTTTTCAGATGTATGTTCTATTAACCCTTTGCTGTACAGATCAGATTCACTTACACTTCTGCAGGTTCACCTATCAATAACTCCATTCACAGAAGCACACTTGCTTTAGAGAGTTCCAGGAAAACAGAAGTGCTGCAAAATCTCAAAAATCCTTTTAACAGGAATCCATAGTCTGGCCTTAGACTTATACAAAAAGAGGCTTTTGGCTCTGGCTGTCAAAGAGAATAGACCTGTCTATTGTGCAGCCTCTGCATATACAGGCCCTCCCTAGAGAAAGGTGAAGGGAGGAGATGATAATAATGTGTGAAGTTTTTATTGTTCCTAGAAAATCAATCTCGTGAGTATTTTCTTAGTTAAGTACCAGTTATCCCAACATCTTCAAGGTAGTGTTTTGTGAGCAGTGTCCAAACAGGAACAAGTTGATGTACAGGATACAAATTTCTTTCTGGAAAGCTCCTTTTGCAATCCTCTCCTCTTTTTATTTCACCAAAAATTAAGTACTTGGATGCACCGAAGACTTTGCTCAGTTAAAAAAGTCCAATGCAAAATCCATTGCTTTGCAGAGAAATTGGGTATTTTTCATGCAGTGGAATGTACTGTACTGATAAGGGTCTATTTCCTCCCAGCTAAACCCCATGGTCCATCCACACCGCGGAGTTGCAAGCCCATGCCTCATTTTAGCTTTAAACAATCTTCTCTGCATTAATGTGGAGTCAGATCTAGCTAAGGGTGTCTCCTCACCATATAGGGCTTCAGCAGGTACACTGACTACAAATACCTGCACCCATCCTTCACACTTGCTTCTTAGACCAGCACTATAACAACGATGGCAAGTAATGACAAGCAAAGCACTTCAAAGTTTCAGCAGCAAAAAGCCCCACTTTAATGTTACATGTTAATGTTAATGTTATTTTTATACACTTTTCCAAGTTATCGTGTTTAATTCTAATTGGTCAGTAACTTTCTTGATGCTCAATTAATTGGTTAGAAGGTGCTTGTGTGTGTACGTGCTAAGATTCTCTCTTTACACATATGTTTACATATTTTCTTCACAGATTCTCATGGTATAGACTTTTTATTTCTCACAGGTACAACCTGTTTTTTTTCACAAGAATAGATTGTTATGCAAACTGATTTTCATTCTTAGAATTCTTTATCATGGGAACTTACCAGGCTAGCTGTTAATTCAGCTGAGCCTGATTTTATAAGGTCTTTATTTTATAAGGTTTTACCTGTATGCAACATAGCACAATCATTTGCAGGACTGTTTCAGAATGAAAATAGAGGGTGTTTTTATCCTAGATCAGTGTAGAATCTTATACATTCTGATGCTCTCCATCTGCAGGATTAACAGTCCCAAAAACAAAGCATTACAGGTCTCTGCCTTCTGCAGTCTCTTTACAAACCTTCTGGCATCATGATGAAGTGCCCATCAGACTAGGATCACTGTAAGTGTGAGCAATGAATTAAATCTAATGCTATTTTCTTCACTTAAGGAACAATGCAAAGCTCCTTAATGTCCAATGAAGCAGCTTTACTGTGGAAAGGAATTTTCCTCTGTGAACTCCATGTTCAGACAGTCTCCCTGGTGAGGTACACACAGCCTGTCTTTTAATACAAATGCAAAATTCACATTGGGGGAGGAATACAGATGAGGGTAGGATGAATCTCATGAGTCATTGTTTCTGTAGGATAAAAAGCAAGCTTGACTCAAAAAAAAATCAATTTGTTTCTACTGTGTATTGCAGATTGAAGTGCTTAAATAATAGAAAGATTAACAGAAACACTTCAGTTAATTGTTCAAGAAAAATGAAAAATAGCTTTTGCATTATGAAATAATATTCTTTAAATATGGAGAAATAAAACATTTCAAATGAAACAATGTTTTGGGAGAGGGGAAACAAATGGAGATTAGTCACGCTTGAATGTACTTTCCTAAACAATGCACTGCTTAGAGCTAAGACTAAGACATGCACATACCCCAAAGCCCTGTGGTGTGTCGGTGCAGACTCCTCCTACCCCAGCGTCACGTGGGGAGGACAAGACACCAGACCCATCCCCAGGCTGGTTGTGGATAATTTTCAATTTTTTCAGTTTCTGTTTGCTTCTGACTGCAAAGAAAGGTAGATCCAATTGTGCAAATTGCTTTTAACATCAGGATGGGCTCTCAACTTTCTGTGCAACAAAGGAGCATATACTCCCAAGTTCAGGATATCTTAAGTATTGGGAATATTACCATTTCTAAGAAACAGTGAAAGTGGTTTGTTTGCTGGTTATCCCTTCATTTCCTCAGTTTACCCTGCAAAATGTAAATTCTGTCTCTTCCTGGGACAAAATCGGAGACCTATTAACTCTCGAAGTGGAGCAGGAAGACAATACAGTATCCAAATTTTCCCACCATGGTGGGGGTGGGGGNGATCTCTTCCAGTGTCTCTTAAACCACTCAGAGTTCAACCTGTGGGAAACCACCTGGAAGAGATCTCTGAAGGGACTTCTAATGGAACTTAAGCAAAACACCCAGGGCGCAACAGATGCAGATGGAAATGAGATCAACTATGAACATCTGTGCAGCGAGGACAAGTGGGCTAACCCCGAGGACCAAGCTCGGGTGTTATCCAAATTCATTCTAGACAAAATCTGTAGAGTTGCAGAAAAGGTTTTTAATCAATTACCAACAGTTGAAGCTAAGGGTAGTTATGTTAATATTAAACAATATGCCACAGAAAACTTTTTGCAGTTTCTCAACCGCCTTCATGCACAGGTGGAGACACCAGTAGACGACCCAGTGGCACAGGCAGAATTAATTAAGGAGATGGCTCAGAGAAATGCCAAAGAAATCTGCCGCAGGGTAATTTTAGGACTGCCTATCAATCCTCTGCCTACACTAGCACGATGATAGAAGCATGTCCCAAGAAAGAGGAGCTCTTCAGTGCACCAGAGAAAAGGCTAGGACTGGCAAACCCAAAGACTGTGACAGCTATAACCAGAAGAGGCAACAGAGGTCACCAGAACAGCTTCAACATGTTATCTGCTTCCAGTGCAAGAAGCCAGGACACTTTGCCAGACACTGTCCTCAAAGCCAGCAACAGAAGAAAAATCAAAAAGCAGAAGCAACCAAAACCCAAAAAAACTAGGACCAGAACATGGACCCTCACTGCACCACAATATAAATGCAGTGGGCTCCAAAGTGGGGAAAGTCTATCTCTTAACAAAAAAGGGGGAGGAAGGGAAGCAGGATACGGGGCAGCAGAAAAATAAAAAGGAAAAATGTTTGGCAAAGTAACAAAGTTTGGCAGCCTCACGGGCGTTTCAGGCTTGTGACTACCAAAGCCTTTCTTTTCGGGTCTACCCATTGGACAATCATTGGAGTGGACCTGCCAGATGACTCACAAGAATTGATGATAAATCACACAGGACTGGACAGTGAGTATTTTGTTACTGGGGACACTGCACACACACCCATGGCAATTGAGGTGGCTCCCATGACCATCAAGGGAGACATAACTCACCTCATTCTCCTGGTGCACTGCCCTCAGCCACCCTTCTATTTGGCCAAGGGGCAAATCATTGCCCAGGCCATTCCTGTTCCAGCAGAGGTCCCAGTAGATGAAAAAGCACCTGGCATCTACTGGGCAGAAGTGGTTGGTGAGGACAAACCCATTATGGGATGCAACCTAACCCATGGAACAGACCATCTCCACGTGGAAGGATTGCTTGACATGGGGGCAGATGTGACAATCATACCTGAGAGGGTGTGGCTGTCACAATGGGAATTGCAGCCCATGGCTGGAAAAATCCAGGGTGTAGGAGGGGTCAAATTGGCGAAAATCTTGAAAAGCATTGTACAAATTGAGGGGCCGGACGAGAAATTGGTCAGTATTCGTTCATTTGTCACCAACTACAAGTGCCCTCTGTTGTGGAGACCTTAAAAGGCACTCCTAGTTAGAAAGATAGGAGAAGACTCTCAGCTATCTCCTTTTGATAACAACTCCTGTTCTATCAGGTCAAGATAACCCTTGTTCTGTTCCTTAGGACAGCCCCCTGCCCTCTCTCTGTCTGTCAGCCTTTTGGTCACTCCCACCCTGGTTCCCTGTTGGCCCCTATGCCCTAAACCCACCCTTGTAAAACCCCCAAGTACTTAACCTAAAGCCCTAGACCATTGCCTTTGCCTTTGTCTCTGAAGTCCAGGACTGTGCACACATGTGGCTGAAATAAACATCTCTGAGAAACCCTCGCAAAGGACATTCCTGTTTCTTTACCTGCTTCACCTCAACAAAAATCCTGACCATAACAGTCTGTGGGGGAGAGACACTATGTCCCAGTGGGGGGTCAAATTAGTTATCCCTGAGACTTCCTAGGATTTTTAGAAGTGGCCACTGTGGAGCGCCCTACCCCCAAGTTAACATAGTTAGATGACACTCCAGTTTGGGTAAAGCATTGGCCACTCAGTAAGGAAAATCTTGAGGTGCTTGAGGAGTTCATGGTGGAGCAATTGGCAACATAGAAGAGACAACCAGGCCTTGGAATTCCCCAGTCTTTGTAATAAAGAAGCCAGGGAAGGATTAGTGGCAGTTCCTCCATGACCTCTGGGAAATAAACAAAGTAATTGAGGATATGGGGTCACCCCAACCTGAGATGCCTTCCCCAGTGATGTTTCCTCGAAATTGGCAATTGGCTGTCCTGGACATCAAGGACTGTTTTTTCCAAATTTGCCTACACCCAGAAAATGCCCCACGGTTTGCCTTCTCAGTTCCTATCATCAATCAAGAAGCCCCAGTGAAGTACTACTACTGGAAACTGCTGCCGCAAGGCATGAAGTGCAGTCCTTCCATCTGCCAGTGGTACGTGGCTTCATCGCTGTCTCCATTGCGCGCCCAAAAAAGGGAGGCCCTCATCCTCCACTACATGGATGATGTGCTTGTTCACACCCCTGATGACTCTATACTCCAACACACACTTGACCTAGTGGTTGAAGTTTCAACCTCTGCTGGATTCCAACTGCAGGAAGACAAAGTCCAAAGGGTGACACCTTGGAAGTACATGGGCTTGGAGATCAATGCATGGACCGTTGTTTTGCAAAAATTAGAAATCGTTAGTGATCCCAAAACCCTAGCAGATCTCCATTCCCTGTGTGGGTCTTTGAACTGGGTCAGGCCCTGGTTAGGCCTCACCAACGAGGACCTAAACCTCCTTCTCAATTTATTGAAAGAGGGGAGAGAGCTGTTTTCTCCCAGGGAACTGACCCCAGAGGTAAAAGCCACAATCAAAGAAGCACAGAAGGCTTTGGCCGAGAGGCAGGCTTATTGTTATCAGCCTGAGCTGCCTTTCAAATTCATTGTCCTGGGAAAGCTGCCACACTTGCATGGTTTGATATTCCAATGGATTGAAGGGCAGAAATATTTAGTCTTAATCTTAGAGTGGGTTTTTCTCTCCCACCAACAATCCAAGACCATCACCAAGCCACAAGATCTGATGGTTCAGCTGATCCAGAAAGTCAGGATAAGACCGTGTGAGCTGGCTGGTTGTGACTTTGTGTGTATTCACGTCGTGGTCAAACTTTCTGAGGAGGGAAAGAACTCTCCTGAGAGGTTGACCAAAGAGATGTTCAAGCACCTGCTCCAGAGCAATGCCAACTTCCAGTTATCTCTGGAGAGCTACAGTGGACAAATATCAGTCCACGCCCCTTCACACTAATTGTTTCATAAGGAATTCCACCTCATTCCTCGAGAGAAAAGGAGCCATAGGCTGCTCAAAGCTCTCACAGTGTTCACTGATGCATCCAGGGCGTTCCACAAGTTGGTGATGACTTGGAGAAATCCCCAGACTCAGCATTGGGAAGCTGATGTTGAGTTTGTGGAGGGGTCTCCCTGGGTGCTGAACTGGCCACAGTCATGAGAGCCTTTGAGAAGTATTCGGAGCCAATTAATTTGACACAGCCTACGTGGCGGGGGTAGTGTCCGGGTGGAGCAGGCAGTTCTCAAAGACATTGAGAATGAACTATTCTGAAAGTTGCTCTCAAAACAAATCTATTTAGTTTCTCATCAAGAGCATCCGTTCTATGTTATGCATGTGAAGTCACATACCAATTTGCCAGATGAAATCACAAAAGGAAATCGTAAAGCAGACTCCTTGCCCATCCCAGCCGAAAGGGTGTGCCTCCCAGACATCTTCCAACAGGCAAAGCTGAGCCACCAGCAATGTGCCAGGTCTGATCTGCCAGTTCCAACTAACACGGAGTCAGGCTCGAGCCATTGTGGCTACCTGTCCCAGTTGGCAGCTCCAGGCCATGCCATCGCTGGGTATTGGGGTTAACTTCCGAGGCCTTGGGAGCTGCAAAGTGTGGCAGACAGACGTAACACAGATTCCCAGTTTTGGTCGCCTTAAGTATGTACATACAAGCATTGACACATATTCAGGTGCAGTTTATGCCTCTGCACACAAAGGAGAAAGGGCTGTGCATGCCAAACAACACCTAGTGCAAGCCTTTTCAGTGCTAGGGATCCCTAGGGAAATTAAGACCAACAATGGCCCAGCGTATGCATCCAAGGAGTTCCTAGAGTTTGTCCAGTAGTGGGGAGTGGAACATAAAACCGGCATCCCCCACACCCCCACAGGTCAAGCTGTGATTGAGCATGCCCACCAGACGCTCAAGCAAGTCCGGGCTAGACAGAGTGGTTCAACAGATGTGGATATCACCACAACAAAAGTTCTGCAAAGCTATGTTTACAATAATTTTCTAAATTGTTCTTTTGAAAATATGAGTCCTCCAGTGGTACGTGACTTTAACAGCATTTTAACAGGTCAATTTGTCTCAGCGTCCACCAGTTCTAATTAAGGACCCAGAAGCTTGGGATACCAAGGGCCCTTATGAACTTGTTACCTGGGGGCGTGGCTATGTGTGCGTTTCCACCCCCACAGGCCCACGCTGGATACCCCAAAAGTGGGTAAAGCCTTTCATCCTGAAAAATTCAGCTCCAGCAGAGAGGGATAAAAAGCAAGTAGCTGTTGCTTCAAAAAGAAGACTCCGACAGAAAGAGGAGAGAAAACCTTCCTGAGACTTGGATGCATTCCAGAAGACACACTGACTTTTAATATGCTTTAAAATGTTTGCTTTTCTTTTTAGGGAAAAAACCTACCTCCCCCCAGCCTCGTGTTGAGCCCTACCTGAGTTGTCATCCTGTTTGCACTGAGCAGTCTGACAGCCATGTGGATCACCCCTCAGCCATGCCAAAACATCTGGGTGACGCTGGCACAGACGCTCTGGCAAGAGAATATATGCCTGTCCACTGCAGCAGCAAGAGACCCTATGTCTACCTGCCTGGTAGGGATTCCATTGCTAGCTGGAGAATATCCAGCCGGCTTTGACACACCTATGCCTAACCCTGGTCCCAAGTCATACAACATCCGACAACGCGAAAAGTGTCATTGGCGGGCTGTAATGATTAAGAAGCCTGTAGAAGAGTGACTACCAAATTTGCCTGAAGTAACTCAGGAACCCCAAGAATCAGAGCTATTGGGTTCCTCTCTGGCACCATACTGCGTTCACTTTACCTTTGGCCTGTTATATAACACTAAAGCCTTTCACACCATACTGCAATATTGAGAGGAATTCACTGCCAAAAAGTGGTGTAATATTCTGAGCCATGTTACAGCAGAAAATCCCTACCATTCATATCCCAAAAACCTCCCTAAAGGTCTGTTCCTAATTTGTGGAGATCGGGCATGGGCAGGAATCCCTTCTTGGCTTTTAAGAGGGCCATGTACCATCGGTTGGTTGTCCCTGTTAGCACCCAACCAAACCTTGGCAAATGGATTCATTAAAAAAATTTGGTCAACAAAATTCAAAAGAGAAGTGCTGACAAATTAGATCCAAATTGTGATTCCGAAATTTTTCATTGGGCCCAGTCAAAAAGAATTGCTGCTTCAATATTCCTTCCATGGGTTGCAGCAGCCAAAGCCCTAGGTGAATAGAGTGCTGGGTGGTCAAACAGGCAAACATAACTTCCACTACCATCAGTTCCCTCCCGGAAGATGAGGAAATTACCAGGCAGGCCACACTCCAAAATTGTGCAGCCATAGACTTCCTCCTGCTGATGCATGGACACGAGTGCCAGGAATTTGAAGGACTTTGTTGCTTGAACCTAACCTCAAAAGCTCCCAACATCCACGCAGACCTCCGGGAAATGAAAAGCATGATCGGACAAGTAAAGCAAGAACCCGAAGACTGGTTCAGTGGACTGCTCAAAGGCTGGGGACTCATGGGGTGGTGGACTTCAATAAAACAATCCTGTAGTTTATTGTTGTTCTTTTTCTAACAGTGTTGGTGCTCAGAGTTCTACATTGCTTAATTTTTAAAGCCATTAACAGTTTAATCCCTATTACCTCAGAAGTCAACCACATGTAGTTAGTGGAGAAAAGGCAATCTAATTGGCCCACAAATCCTAAGTGGTGGACAAATTCATATTCTGAATCAGAATAAGCCTGATGCTCTTCTTTTAACTTTATTTAACAAAAAAAAGGGGAGGTGTTTTATTGCACTAAAGTAGTTTGGTTCATGAATGTTCTATTGCACTAAATGATTTGTTCTGTACTCCCCCAAGCTATGGTGATGTGGTTTCGTCCTCCCATCGCCTCTCCCCTTCGGTTATACCCCATTGGTTGGGGTCCTGTTCCTCCCCTCCCCTTTCCCTGGGTTTAAAACCTCCCGTCATTTTCTGTTTGGTCTCTCTTTTTCTCCTTCTCCCACCTGGAAGCTCCAATAAACAGTGGGACCATTTCCCATGGAAGAAAGAGCCTCCTTTGATCTTTTGCCTTTGCCCTTGTTGGCATTTCCCTATCCCCCGCTGTCCAGAGCTAGCCTGGAGGACCCAGGGAGAAAGGAAAACCAATATTAAATTGCTGCAAGAAGAGCAGACAGCACATGCAAGGCAAGTGGTATGTGGATACTGTACAATGCTGCCACATACAGTATTCTGTGAAATTCACCCTTGTTTCTAGCACAAAGGGAATATGCAGTGTAGTCTGGAGAGGAAAATCTGTCAACAACAACACCAGTTTTATCCAAAAGCTTTTTTTTTCGCTAAAGCAGCTTAAATTTGTACCAAGTCTCAAAAGCCCAAAATTTTTTCTGAGTAAATATTACAGACATATTGTGTTTTTCAAAGACTGTTAAGAGTAAATTATGCCTTTATTTCCCAGTGCTAAGAATACAAATGAGAAAAAGAAGAGCCAGTTGACATCCTGTTACTGATGGATAAGTCTTCTTACCCATCCAAACCACAGCAGTCCTGGCACAGTTACCTCCAATCCCTCATTTTCTGCATTTCAATTATCATCTTATTCAGGATCAGTCCTTGTTAATTCTCCAAAAGCCAAGATTGCAGGCAAGAAGACTTCCCTTACAATGCAAATCCTCACCTGCTTTTCACAGGAATCTGGAGCACATCAGCTTCTACAAACACACCAACTTGTCTTACTCCTCCTCCTCAATCACTCTGTACAGGAATGTCTGAATGAGCAAACTGCCGAGTTTGAACTGAAGGAAAACTGTCTTGTCATAATTCAAGGAGACAACACAAAATAAATTACTCTTTGTCTTGTCTGCTTTACTAGTCAATCAGTTCATGTATTATATCCACACACAGATATGATCAACTGAACTCATGCTTATGTAATCAGACACATCACTCCATTGCTCCATCTGTAACTGAATAGAACCGTAGCAAATTAATTCTGGTGCTCTGCAGAATTACCTGCTGAGATTAATTACCTGTTGACTTTCTGAACAAAATCCATAAAAATCACACAAAAAAAATTTATCCCATCAAATAGCAATTTGGACCATGCAGTAAGAGCACAGCTGACCTCAGACAGAAAATTCACAAGCCACTCAGCTCTCTTTTCAAATTAACCCTTGGCATAAGCTTGATATAAAGCAAACATAGCATTTTGGCATGGGCAGGCATCTTGAAGAGCTGTGTCCATCATATATTCCTAAGGGAGTCTCTAAGATTTCCTTACCAAAAGGCTCCATGTATTTTTCCTTTAGGGCTGGAGAAATAAAAGCACCTTGGATCCCACTGCCAATGCTACTCAATGCTCTTGAGTCCTGTAATATGCTAAAATAAAATTTTTGACCACAGAGTTTGACTGTTCTGAACCTAGTAAGTATCTGACAACATAGAAACATGCTGTTATTTTGGTATTGTTAATTACTCCTCCCAAAGGCCCATGACAAAATAGATAATTGATACAAGTATCGTCTATAAAACTGGAAAATTTTTCCTCTGAAATCACTGTTTTCATGTCTTAAGTATCAGAGCTGATAGAACTAATAATTCTGAAAATACATGTGTATGGAAAGCAAAATACCCACCAAGTGTTATAAAAGTCTTATCTCACCCTACAAAGTTCAAAATCTTAACTAGAGATCACAAGGGATATCACACTACTTGCCTCTATAGAAAGCACTTGTTGGGGGTTGAATA
>VXBI01000019.1:66184-98342 GCA_013397375.1 Toxostoma redivivum | reverse complement strand
TCTGGAATATCCCCAGGGAGGGATACTCCATCCCCTCTCTGCAAAATCTGTTCAGGGCTCGGTCACTGCCCAGGACAGAAGTTCTGCCTCATGTCCAGGCAGAAATTGCTGGGCTCAGTCCCTGCCCGTGGCTCTGGAGCAGAGCCTGGGTCCTGCCCTGCCCTCCCTGCACTCAGGGACACCAGGGATGGGGTCCCCTCTCAGCTGGGGCTCCTCTCCAGGCTGAGCAGCCCCAGCTCCCTCTGCCTTTCCTCACCAGGGAGATGCTCCAGGCCCTTCCTCACCTTTGCAGCCCTCTGGAGCCTCTCCAGGAGCTCCCTGTCTCCTGTCTGAGGACAGAGCAGGACACAGCACTGAAGGAGCCTCCCAGGGCTGAGCAGAGGGGCAGGATCCCCTCCCTGCCCTGCTGGCACCAGGATCCCATTGTCCCTCTTGGCCCAGGGCACTGCTGGCTCATGGACAGCCTGTTCCCACCAGGACCTCAGGTCCTGCTCCTCAGAGCTGCTCCAGCAGCTCACCCCCAGCCTCTGCTGGAGCCTGGGCTTGTTCCTGCACAGTGCAGGTCCTGCCTCTGCTCGGATGAATTTCAGCAGGTTCCTCTGTGCCCATCTCATCCCACCTCTCCAGCCTTTCCAGGCCCTTCTGGAGGGCTGCACAATCCTCTAGAATATGGAGACTCAGGGGAAATCAAGGTTTTGGCTACTGTAAATCAGCTGAATATTCACATGTCAGTTTCACCATAGCTTCACAGAATCATAGTATTATTTCATTAAATTTCATCTCACTTCAACCCCTCTACCATGGACGGGGACACCTTGCTCTAGCCCAGATTGCTCAAACTAGACCTATTTACTGGGCTGGATCCCTTTCATCCAGCTGAGGAGACTCATCATGCCAACAGGCTTATTGTTTGACCCACCCCCTAGGCCTGTCCTTAAACAAGAGAAGACATTGCTACTGATTTTTTTTCTTTTTTTTTTTTTTTTCTTTTCTTCTGCTTATAGAAAAAGTTTTGGATGACTAACTTTTTTTTGAACACCAAAGCTCAAATATTTTTGTTGGAGATTGAGTTGCTGCTGCTGCTGCTGCTGCTGCTAAACTCCTCAATGCAGAGTTTAGTTACATTTGTGGGTCAGGCACTTTGTGTTTTTGTCCTTTACTTTTCCTGGGTGTTACTGTGTCCACTGACCTAATGGCAAAGCTGCCTGGAAAATACCCAGTCCCTTCCAGGTGGGTTTCTGGGGTGTTTGCTGAGCAGTATTCCTGCAGACTGGCCCAACCCATCCTAGAATGGATTGTTTGTTCTGCCATTGATCTGTTTGTCCTTCACTCCAGGGCTGACTCTAGCACTGCTGCAAACACATCTGTGACAATGACAGCTCCTCTGTGACCTTGTTTCCATTCCTCTGTCTGCCCCTATTATCCATCCTGCTCTAACAGATCTGCAAAAGTTTCCATGGTCCATAATTTTGTCATGACTAAGGGTGAGCTCTATAACTTCTGTTCTCAGTCTACATTAAGAAGTAAGAAAAAAGTGCCTTAATCCAAACTGAAGTGACCACTTGTGTTGTAAAGCTGACACATCCCACATAGCTCTTCTGTGTTAAGCAGAATCATCTGTTTCCCAGCTTACTAAGTCACAAAGTGATGGGGATTTTTTACTTATTTTTTTTTAAATACAGGTTTTTCTTTCCCCTAAGATACCAAGCTTGGTGATAGTTTAGTTGGAAAATGCACCATCTGAACAGATGGAGGAAAAATCTTTCACAGAAAATATATGCCTATTTCTTTAACTGATGTTTAAGATTTTTTTCACTATGTAGGAACCTGCTGAATATTTTAAAAGGTTATTGTTCTGCCATTATCACTATAGTACTGTGAAATTACAGAGTGATTTTGAATGAAACAAAATGAACTTCACAGAAGTGTCGGGTGGATGTTTATGATAGCAAATTGTCTGACTGTTCTAAACCAGCTGTTTTCAATAGGAAGTGGGCTGTCTTTCCTCAGTGCACTCCTCTTTGGTTCAGAGCCAAGAACTGGAAAAAGAAAGAAGTTTGCAATAAATGCAGGAAAATGGGGAGGGGAAACCGAAGTTAAAAGGAAATTAAAATATTGTTGCACTATACCTCTGTATTTCACTGTTTAGTTTGATGTCAGTGTCACATAAACATGTATGTTTCCTAAGAGGGATAAGAAAGAAATCCCTAGTAAGGAATTTATAGGTATTCTAAGTGTAATTTGTTTTATTTACAAGCCTGGCATAAAATGGTCAAACAGCAGGCAAGATAATCTATTCTGCTTGGAATCTTAGCCCAGTGTGAAGTTCCTAGGAAGAAATTTAATGTTCATAGATAAATCTAAGCAAGAGCCCAAGGAGGAGGGCAATCCTTCCTTATGTTTTTATGTATTCTTGCTCCTTGACATCCCTCTGTGATATCTCTCCATAATTCTAATTAAATATTATTAATATATTTTCCACAGAATCATATTTGTTGTCAATCAAGTGTAAGAATTTTGAAGTTTAGGTATTTTCAGTATCAATAACTACACTTGAGCTAATCGTTCTACATTGCCTCTGGAGTTTATGAAAAGCTATCTGCTTGTTGGAGCAATCTGTCCCAATATATTTATTTGTTAGGATGGGAGGACTGAGTGAACAGGATGCATCTGCCAAAAAGTAGCTGGGAATTCTGATGGCCAAGAGGCTGAGCAGGAGTCACCTGTGCTCCTGTGCAGTGAAGGTGGCCAGCATCATTCAGGGCTGAGTGAGCAGGAGATGATCAGTGGGACAAAACCTGTGAGACATAAGGAGAAGGTGGAAGTTTCACTTTAAGAGAAGAATAAGCTGGATCTCACTGCTGTCTGCAGCCATCTGTGTGCAAGGAAGCTGGACATGCTGATGAAAGTTAGAGGTGAGAAATTTTGGCTACATATTTGGAAAAAAAATCTAGATGGTGAGGAGGTTGGTGAAACATTTTAGCAGGCTGGTGTGAAATCTCCTTTTTGGGGGATGTTCAAAGCTTGACTATACAATGCACTGAGGAACCTCAATTAATTGGTTGTGCTTTGAGAGCTGTTTTGAATTAAAGACTTCCAGAAGTCCCTTCCAAGCACCTCTGAATCTACAATTTGTGCCCCGTAGGTTTGTGTGGACTTTACAATTACAAAGAAAGCCAAAGTGCCATAAAGAAAATTACATATTCCCATGTAAGTCTCTCTATTTTATGACCTCCTCCATTACTGTGCCTTCTGAGCCAAAATTAATCACTCTTTTATCTCTACATTTATTGGTGTGCTCTCTAACCATCTGCCAGTGTAGAGGAGCATAGCACCAGTGCATCTATACCATGACAGGCTGCTCTGTTACTAGTTTTTGTATTTGGCAGTCAAACTAAGCCATAACAACAAGATTACAAATAGAGATGCTCTACTGTGGCTGAGACAGAACCATTTTTCCTTAGTCAAACAAGAAAGAACCAAAAGACTTGAGGAAACAATTATTTTTATCTGATATGACATCAAATCCCAAGAAAGAGCACACATCTTGTGTGTGGAAAGAAACTCTCACTCTCCATTGATGGAGAGAAAAAGCTATAACCAACAAGGCTATAACCAACATGGTGATTTCAATTTTATTTCATAAGGTTTGTTTTCTTTTTCTTTCTCAGATTTTCTTATTGAAGTGAAACAAATTAGATTAATGAACTTTCAGGGACACAGCTCTGATTCAGGGCCATACTTATCTGTGAAATAGTTTTCCAGTCAGTGTAAAAACAATCCTTGCACTGAAAATATCTACAATGAAAATCCTGTCAGCCATCAGGAATGGATTAGCACAACTTGACTTGGATAGAAAGACCCCCAGGAACTGGGCTGGACTATCAGCATTGAGTCTATGTCCCAAAATCTCATTGTTTTCAAACAAGCATGGTCAGAGAACAGTGGTCAGACATGTGGATGGATGAAAATTGGTTTTACATGTGGAGTGACTGAGACACTTTGGAGTCTCCAGCCTGAAAAATTCCACTTGAGGGAAACTAGGGCAGAGGACTGTAAAGCTGTGACATGGAGAAGCAAGAGTGGGAAGATTTCTACTGTATTTTATACTACAAGAATTATGGGTATCAAAAGAGCCTGTCAGAGGGTGACTATTGGAGAAACAAGAGCAATTTCAGCTTTGCACAACACGTATTTAAGGTGCCATGGGAGACTGTAACAGGTTGATATCAGCTCAAGGAGAGACTAGGTTTCACAAAGTCCTGCAGAATATATCTCTCTATTAAATAAAGATATCTAGCTCAAAGAATTCCAGTCACTGAAGTTTCTAAGTTTCCTACAGAGTCTGATTCTTTGAGGAAAGTCTCTACCTTGTCTTGTAGCCCATCCCTGGGTTTCTGGTTTCCAGTAATTGTTGGTGACAATGGCCAGATGGAATAGAATGATTATTCATATGACTGTTAAGGAATGCTTCAAAGAGAATGTAAAAAGCCTCTGAAAAGTCAGCATTTGCCCCAGAGACAAACTGATGTGGGACAGATCTTTGCCTTCATGCTTTTGAGATTTGATGTCATCTTGGAACACAGCCATAGCTCTTGAAAATTGATAATTTCAGTCATTCTAATATCAGACAACAATGAGAAATATTTTCTTGAAAAGATATAACAATGTGTTCTCTTTCATTTTCTGTCTGCCACAATTTCTTGCCATTCATTAAGGCTATTGTAGTGAATAATCATATTGGGAAATTAGCATTAATAACAGAAAATATTTACAGATAGCTCTTTAGTCAATCCTTTACATAAAGGATAACAAAAAAATCTTCATTCTGTTGGTTGTGGAAAGAAAGTCAATACTATATCATCATCCTGCTGGGATCCAAAACACAGGATGAAAAAAAAATCCCTAAAATTAAACTTATAAATCCATATTTAGAAGCCTGTGTGTATACCCTAAAATTTGTCAACAACTCAGAGGTTCCCTGTGGAGCTGGCAATAAAATTCAGAAGCTGTTACAGCACAGTTTGAGGTTTGAGTGGGCTCCTCTTTTCTGAGCTGACTGTACTATTTCCAGTTTTGTGAATGGCTCTACCACAACAGATGCCCTGAGGCTTATACCTATCTACAAAACAGTTGAGGAGCAATATTTCAAATAAAACTCACTGACACTTTCATTCCACTCATGACATTTTATCTTCCTTTTTATTGCTATTATTTTTTTTTATTATTTATTTGGTTTTTTAGTTATTTTAAGACCAGATTCTTTACTGTGAGGGTGGTAAGGTGCTAGGACATATTGTCCAGAGAAGCTGAATGTCCCATCCCTGGAATTGTTCAGATCCAGGCTTGGAGAAACCTGAGAAGGTGTCTCTGCTCATGGCAGGGGTTTGGAATGAAATGATCTTTAAAATCCCTTCCAACCCAAACATTTCTGTGATCCTATCATTGAGATTTCATGGATTTTTATAATTCTAAAGGAAGTCTGGTTTTTTTCAGTGTTCTCCTGGATGCTCCTGTTACTTATGACTATTGGGAGAACCATTGAAGACGTGGAACATCTTTCTTTCTGAAATTTAGTATATAAAAAGGAAAAATATTGAACTCCAGATCATATGGCTGTGTTAGACACTTTAGGATCCCTTTGCTGTCATTTTGGGAGCAGTCAGACTAGTCAGACAGTTCACCTCATGGTCTCAGGATACTGAAGATGGATCAAATTAATCATTCTTTTCAAATGCCCACTTCTCCCCATTGACTTTATTAGACATTACAAGTCAATGTAGCATACTCAAACTGTGTGTATTTAATCCCTTGATACCTTGCTCAGAATGAAACAACTTCACTTTGAAAACTTAATATCTAATTTATTCTCTGTACTTTTAAATGGTATTACCATTACTGGAAGGATAAGCATAAAATATTGAGTAGAAAAAAAAATCCCAATTTGTATTGGAATTACTCTTACTAATTCACTAATTTCAATAATGCAGCAGTGATCTTTTGGTGATCTTTTGTCTTCACGCACATGAATAGTAGGCACAGAAAAGGTAGTTGCAGTAGAAACTAAGAGCAGGTCCAAGTTAAAAGTAAAATAAATAAAATCTCCAAATTGTCTATTCAGCCAAAAAACTATTTCTTTGCCAGAAAATATTCTTTAACATCTGCCATCTGTTGGTTTTAATTTTTATTGATTTTGAATGAAAATGACACTGTAAAGGATTGATGTTCAAATTTAGCAATAAATAACAGACCGAATTCTAACTTGTTCTCTACAAAGTGCTTTTTTTCTTTCTTTTCAGTCTCTGGATGCAAATATTTTAATGGACTTATTAAAGCAAAGCCAAACATTTCTAAGAAACATCCTCATGAGTCAGAGGTGTTGAGTTCATGAATGTGATTTTAACTTTAGCCAGAGCAGCAAGTGACCTGCACTTCTGAAAGTCAGGCTCTCAAGTCTGAATTTACTTTGGCCTTTGCAAAATAAATAGATGAATTGTTTTGGCATTTCACAAGCACTAAAACAAACAAACAAACAGATGTTGTTTTGAATAAAAAAATAAATAAAACATAGGCTCTAGAGGAACCATTTCAGTGGGAATCACAACATTTTGCTTTTTTTCTGTTGGAGCTCAAAAAATCTATTTCCTTCCATATGAGGGTGGAAATAGAAAGATTTCTCAGAAAAAATCTTAAGAAACAACCCCAAACTGGCATTTTCACAGCACAATAAACAGCATTTAAAGAGAGGAAATAGAACTGTGTGATACCATATCTATTTCCTTCAACACTCTCACTCATCTGCTGACCACACAGGACTCCATGTCAGCTGTAAAAGCCATAACACTCACAGCACAAGCCAGAAGCTCAACCTATAAGCATCCCAAAATGCTTGTTAAAATTGGGCAAGAGGGAGTTCCAGCCTTGCTTTCTGCTCTGGATTTTGCATTCTGAATGTCAGTGTCAAGCAAGTAATTTTATTTCCTTGCATTCCACTGATAAAATATTTTTTTTCTTTGCAGAGTTTTAATTTTTAGATTAAATGAATATTTTCAGAAGACATTTCAAAGATGTTTCCTTGTAACTATTGCAATAGCACATCTTAGTATTATTGCCACTGATAACAAATTCATTTAATAGTTGCTTTTCATGTTATCTGTTCCATACATCCTGTTTTTAATGAAGGCTGTTTTTCAACATCCTCTGTACTTGCAACCCCAAAGAGCAGATACCATCTTTTTTAATTTCATTGTAATAATAGAGGCTACTTGAAGGTATTATTCTAGACATGAAAAGAGATTTCAAGATCCTGAGGTAGGTGTTTTCTCAGACAATACTATCAAATTCCTTAAGCTGAGAACTAGGTTCTCGCTGAGATTAATATCTGACCTAAAATTCTGATTACTTTATATTTCTCTCCATTTTTGCCTTGAGCATCACAGTCATACCATTTGGATATGACACACTCTAGTATACTTTTTTTCCAATACAAACCCTCTGAGAAGGATAAATTTTCTCTATTCCACAGAAGAATAAAATATGGTGGGCCAAAAGTCTTGTCTGTAGTCACATGGGCCATATTGAAGGAGAAAAAAGGTAAAATCTTTGTTATCCAAAGATAACAAAGCAGCCAGGAAAAGAAATGAAGATTTGCATGAATAGCTCTTTAGAAGTTTTTAAATAGATAATGTCCCCAAATCACATTTAACACCAAGGTGTAAATCATGTTCCCACACCAAGATGCTGGTTGAAGGATTTGCATTGTTATTGCTTGGCTCATGTAGACTGGGGACTACATTCTGTACAAAATCTGTCTTTGAGCACTAAAACAGAGCTGTTTGTACAACAGCAGTGTGTCTTCATCAGGGATGTCTCAAATCTGACTGATGATATACAATGATACATATTTCATCAGTCTAGTTAACACAGGCAGCTCTACAGAAATCATCTCTAGATTCCAGGGAAATTTTCAGAAAGAGTGTGAGCTGTGTATCTGTGTTCACGTGCATGAGATTTGTATTTGCAGATAGCTGGCATGTTTTGAGACATTCCTTCTAGACCTTCTTAGTTTCTTTGGATGCTTTTGGATATTTGTACAAAAGCATAAGAAACATATAAGAGTGTTTTCCAGAGTTGAAATTTCATCTGTGCAATTAGGCCTATTTAAAAATCAAGTATTTGGTCTAAAAGAGTTCATGTAGGCTTCTTCTTTAGTCTTGTCTTGAGAGACATTGATGCCCTGTGAAGATTCCCTGGGATGAACAGAATGGACTGACCTGTCAAGATGTTCTTTGTGACAGAAAATTATACTCACCAAACTTCTGGTCATGAAATTTACAGATTATTTCCACTTTGGAGTAGCACTCCAAAGGCTCTCTCAAAATTTAGCCTAAAAAGCACCTAAGGTAAAAATTAGCCTTTCTGACAAGTTCACTTTTCAACAAGACTGTCTACGGCTATTTATCACAAGGAAACACATAGATAATATTTTCATAATGTATATTTAAAATATCCAGTCAAGAATTTTCACCAAAAGTTAATTTCAAGGCTGAGTAGCATCAAATCTGCTTGAGCACTTGCACTTTGTTATGGAGGGATCTAAGAGGATGCAACTTCATGTTCATCTCTTCTGTATCAAGGTTTTTCCAATAGATTGGGAAAAGGCTTTGCAGGGAAGGTAAAATGGCTTTATCTGTTTTTTAACCAGGTTTATTATAACTGAAAACTAATCACTTCTCATACTCCAGAGGACCTTTCTAAAATTTGTCGTAGAAATTTACTCAAAAGCTGAAATAAATTTATGGGGTGGATAGCACACAAAAATAACCTCTCTCTGATACACACAGTCTTTTAAATAATGTCCTCTATGAGGCACTAAAGATTTAATATCAATGATATTCCTGAAATGAGGGTAGTGAAAAAAAAACAAAACATGAAGTGCAGAAACTGCTATCAATTCCAGTCACAGTGGCAGAATGACTCTAATAGCTGAGACGTTTATGAGTCATAAATTACCATTTATAAATGCAGTGTTTAGCATTCATTTCAATGGACAACATATGGTAGCAACATTTCTAAATAGCTCGAACTGATAAATAGGCCAGTGAAGTGGCTCAATTTGTTAAAATGCTAACACATTAACTACTGCATGTGGTGGTGGCATGTTTGCATCCCTAACACTGCCTGTCTGCTCGGGCCTTATGGAAATAGACACTTGCCTTGAATTTATGAACTGGCAGAGTCACTCTATTTTTCATAATGATTTATGAGGGATCAGTGTTTGCAGGCTGGGTGATCCATCTATGACTGTGCTAGCCCCAGTCCCACCACGGTGCATGGCATGGCTGCATCCCACACACTTTAACCCCTGCTGCCCTGCCTGGAGAGCCTGCCTGACTCCTAGCAAAGCTTGGATCTCTCTGGAACACTCTGTCCTTTCAAAGGACTTAGGTAATGCTTTTGAACCTGATTGTTGTTGCAGTGAGATTGCAGTGAGATTAAAATGATCAGCTGAGGACTCACCTGAGGTCATCCCAGCTTCTATTAAAATTGTGGTGTTTCACACACACCATTCACTTCTGCTTTTTGTTTAGCATTACGCAACAATAAAGGTAATTTTTCAGTTTAAAAAAAAATAAAATAAATCAGTGCCAGGTCTGAAGAAAACAGAAATGCCCTAGTGATTGTAATATTACATTAATACAAACTTTGAATAATATTTATAGAAGCTTTGGGCTGTTTTGTTGGGGTTTTTTGGGGTTTTTTTGGTTTTTTTTGTTTGTTTGTTTTTTGTTGTTGTTGTTTTTTGTTTTGTTTTGTTGTTGTTGTTGTTGTTTGTTTTGTTTGGGTTGTTGTTGTTGTTGTTGTTTTGATTTTTTTTTCTTTTCCATACTTCACCTGTATTTAATTAGCTTTCCTTTGTCCTGTCAATGATTTTAAAAAACAGTCTTGACTTATGTATAAAGCCAAAAATAAATCCCCAGCTATTCAATATATAGTACAAATTGATGGGTTCAGATGCTCTGGCACAATTGAATAAAAACTACTGGGGAAATTCAATGCAGCAATTTCTTTTTCTTTTTCCTCTTTAATTTTCCTTTCCCTTTTCTCTTTCTCTTTTTTTTTTTTCCCTTTCTCTTTTACCTTTTCTTCACTCCTCTTTTTTTTACCTGTCTGCTCTCTTTCACCACAATTCCTAAAAACCTTCACTGCATGGTTATATTTTTCTTTTTAATGGGAGAGGAAGGGCCTTCATAACTTCCTTTCCTCATTGTTGATTGTAGAACTACAGATTCACAGGGCTTTTCTGTGACAGACTAATAATATACGAGATGCAGTTCATGAAATCAAAATCACAGTGGAACAGGTTTCTGCATTCTGCTAACATGATAAAAAATTTCTTGGGTGTGTTTTATGTGGGTATAAAAAAAAAAAAAAAAAGGGTTCTTGAGTGCTTTGAAACACAACATCACCTAAAACTGGTGTGTGTCTTCCAGTAGAAACATCTACAGTGGAGACTGCTGTCATCAAATTTGCTGGGGACAAATTCAACATATTCTGAAGTGGATTTAACCCAGGCCAGGTGAATTCTCTTCATCAGCTATAAAGAGAGTCTAAAATTTAGGTCAAGTACCAACTAAGCACATATTTATCCTTTTCTAATAAGGTTTTTATGCTGATAGAACTTTGTTTTGGAATGAGGATGTTTTAATCACAATGAAAACTGCAACAATATTAATATGAATGATGATAATGACAACGATAATGATAATAATGATGAAGAGAAAATGCAGTGCATAATATTTAATAATTTTATGCAATCTGGATCCAATTGTGTTAGGTATCATAGAAACTTTGGGCATTAATCAAATATGCTAAGCTAAATCAGATTTTGAAAAACCAACCACAATACACACATACTCAAAATGTGAGTTTTTCTTCTTGTTTCTGGAAGCGAATAGACATGGAGCGCACCCTTGAAATCATTTGATAAATCCAGTGGTGTCATTTAGGTTTGTAGTGGCAAAAGTCCTGGTATGTAATTTCGAGATGAGTAATTCAAAAGCCCTCTGCCCATCTCTACAGGGCATCTTTAAGAGGAGGTGCTCTGGTAAACTTCCATTTTCAACTTCTTCCCAGAGGGATCTGAGAGGCTGGAGTAGTTCAGTATTCTCAGCTTCAAAAGCTGAGAATATGTAAGGATTGGTTGCATTATTGATTTTGAAGCTGCAACCATTTGAGAAGTAATGCTGTGCAACAGTTAAAGGAAATAGCTTAGATAACTGCTCAGTCTTAACTGCTAGAGAGAATAAAGCAAGGAGAATTCAGCCCTTCACACTGGGATCAGTAAAGAAAGCAATGAAATTGTCTATTCTACAATGAAAATGTTCACCTGCAAGCTGTTTCTTTTCTGTTGGGTCTTATGCTTAGAACAGATCATGTGGAAATCTCACTTTCATGAGTGGCTACTGCTAAAAGAACAAAGCAGCTAACACTTGAGGAAGAAAATTTAAAGACAAGGAAAAAAAAAAGGTGTGTCTGACTATCAAGCATGATCTTAAACCTACCAATATGTGCAAGGGTACTTCTAGGGAAATATGGTCTTTAAATACAGACTTCTCAATGGACCAGGTGCTCTCACTGACTTGATTTCTGGAGAAGCTGGGCAGCTCACCTCTATCTTTAAGAAAAGCTTCTGAGAGTAATATCTGGTCAGCACTTTAAAAATCAGGCCTTAAAAACACACCTAAACATTGTCATCCCAAAAGATTTAGAAGTTTACTTTTTATTTAAGGATTGTCCCTTCACATTACAGGTATATTTTTCCTTTATGGTTGGCAAAACAGACAAGACAGGATTGTCTCTGCTGATCACGTATAGCTCAAGGTGTTGTGGAGCTGAGCTCAACCTGAATGTCTGAGAAGGTGTAAGTGACTATGGGAGAGGGGCCTTTTCTCTCTTTTATACTTCAGAGATTGCCCTATAGAGTCCTTTCAGATTGCCTTAACAGCTTTGCCACTATACAGCTCATTAGTTCTTGCTATTTCTTAACAGAACAGCTGGGTAAAACATCTTTAATTTATGCTCAACTTAGGACTGAAATATATTCTCCATAAAACTTTAAAAAGGAGAAAAATGATATAAAAAATGTTCCTTCCAGCATAACCATCGCTAACAAATAATGAGCTTGTTTATCATTGCTTTTTTATGTCTGATACTTCAGGCATTTCAGAGCCCTTTCCAGACTATTATCTACTGCCCTTCAAACCCTTCATGTTGTTATCCTGTCTTTTATATCAGTAATAGGTTTTAAGACTCATAGTAATGAATGCAAATATATGACTGTTTTAGGGCAATAAAATTGTTCTATAGCAGTTAACTGCGCTCTTGCAACAGTGAAAAGCATTTTAAATTAGCAGTTGGAGAAAACTAGGACATTGGAACACAGAGACAATATAAGAGTGCAGCAATCTATTGGCTGTTACCTAATGGAAAAGTTAGTTCATTAATGCTCAAGTCAGCTGTTGATCACTAAGGGCTGTAAAGTAAAGTTTGACTCCTGTCTAATGTGTTGTTGTTAGCTGAAATGGTTTTCTAGAGTTTGTGTCTAGAGTTAATCACAAGTTCTTAAAAAAAAAGGAGAAGAGAAAATGTGGTAGTAGTGGTTGTTATTTGGTTTTGTTTGTTTTGTTTTTGTTTCGTGTCATTGAATCTTCTGTGTTTCTAGTTCAGCAGATTTTTTTCCAGTTTTTCTTCAGTTTCCCAGGAATCTTTACCTGTAGTAACAACTTGGTGATTGATCTGTGTGGGTCATCTTCCAACTCGTTGCATTCCATGATTCCATATCTCAGCCCCAGTTATAGCAAGAAGCTGGGAACATGCATCTCTGATCATTGATATGGGCAAGCCAGGTAAAGCCAAATGCACTCTCCTTGGAGACAAGTCATCCATCCATTAGAATAACAGTGTTGGAGTCATAGTTATGCCTAAAGAATTTTGCTTTCTATAAATTTTCACGTATTTGTAGATTTGTAAACAGTTAATACATGGTTATATAGCTCCTGGTATTTTTCCTACCCTTTCTTTTGTATTTTAGAATAGTAAGCTAACCTTCTAAAACATTCCTGAAATACTATTTATTCTTATTTTCAAGAGGATCTCCACAAAGGACATTTTGTTTTCCAAACAGAATCTCCAAGGACACACAAGAAATGGGACAAAAAAGCCCCTGGACCAATTCCAATGGGGCAGTAGCCAGGGGAAAATTACCAAACTAACTGCTCTTCTAATTGGAAGTATTTTATATGTGCTAAGTTGCACGTGTTAAGTTGTTAAACTTATGAAAACTGCAGAAATCCAATGCCAGGTGTGCCCACAACTACCACAGAGTCACCTGGAAGTTCCAAATAAAGACCTTCTTTATATCTTACTATTTTAACACTGTCACAAGAGTTTTATCTTTTGCTATTAGGCAACAATAAAACTGGATTCAATCTTGCTGCATTCTGGAGAACTGATGAGTGACTGGTGCAAAGATGTTTGAATCTACACTGTGGATACCATTGCTCTCCTAGCTCAAATTATCCTGTGGGGTGTCCATGAGGAAAATGAGCCCAGAGTTGTTCAGGATGTTCTGTTTCAGGGCTGGCAGCATCCCCACAGCATTAGGATGCTGCTGTAACAAGCCCTGCTCATAATCTGGCTGAGCTGGCTGAACCTGAATGGTTCAGGTCTTTCTGTCCCACTGCACTGTCCAGATCTATAGCCTCAAACCCTCAAAAGAAAAGAACTAGAAACCTGCTCTAAATGTGTTTAAGCTCCCTCCTGTAAATCAGGGATAATAGATGGCACTGTCAACTATGGAGAGAATAAATATATTAAAACTTTGGAGCTGCTAAGTTACTCTCACACTGAGGTTATTTAGTTCTGTTTCTCTGATGGATGGATGAACTTTAGCACATTTTAATTCTTTTCTTGACCGTAGTCAGTGCTGAGGGAAACTCTCCTCATAACTGTTCTGTTATCTCTTCCCTGGGTTGTCATGATCTATAATTTTCTAGTGTGAAGATGCATATGAAGCAGCTTTTGCTTAATTTCCTTATGAAGACACCACACTGATGGATGGCTTAATTCAAAAACCAGTGTGTTCTTACAGAAGAACTCCACATTCAGACTCCAAATCCTGTCATTAATGTCTGTTTAATATCTCCTAAATGTGTCTTTATTTTTCCCTCTACCGCTATTGCTAGAAATAATACTGGTTTAGTCATCACTTCCATCAATTACTATTCTGCTATCCTTGTTGGTTCTTCCCATCAGCCTACACAAGTAATCATTCATATTACCCTGTGCTCAGACTTTGTGTAACCACACATTTATTCTGTGCACATTTTCACTTGAAATGTTGCCTTTGGTGAAAAATATGTTTAACCTAAGACACAGTTGTCTGTAGAAATAAAATATTTATTATCATATTTTTATTGAAAACATAAACTGATTCCTATTTTGTTCACAAACTAAGAAAATAAAGGGTGGAGAACAGATGTAGCTTGGCTGACCAATCCCACACCAAGTCTACTTAGCAGTTAAATACCCAAGAAAATTAAACTTTGTAAATTTAGGATTTACAATGAGTGACTCATACAAAAATGTCAGCAAAACTGAAACATTATTCATGTTTGTTTTTGTGGGGTTTTTTTGTAAATTTCCTGACCCGTTTATGGTGCAACTAATATTTTTCAGAACAAAATACACAAAGAACATTTTAGTTCCATCCAAACTATTTCATTAGTTCTATTCAAACTATTTCAAAATTCAGTGTTCAGTCTTGGGCAAGGTATATATTTGGGCAGTAACATTGTTCAAAAGTATGGAGGTAAACAGCCTCCAAAAGGTCATTCTTGAAAAATGGCATTTGCTGTTGCTGAGAATAAAGGAATAAGGGTATGCATTTGTTATTAATTGGATTTTTCTTTCTTTTTTTAATATTTGGTGATTTTTTTTTTTTTACTTGTCAGTTTTATTTGTAGATTTTTCAGTTCCCTCAAAAGCTTATTTAAGATGAGATGGCATGGCAGAGAGAGTTTCAGGAACCAGATGATGTTCTCTGGAAATGGAGGTAGCATTTCCTTTTAGACAATTCAGTGATGTTCTGGCATCCCTGAGAGTTCAGCACACTTTCAGCACTAAATGATGTACAGGTAATATAGAGAAGTCATTATCCCAGCAACTACACAATTAGGAAAACAAGGCCATGGTCATTTCCATCATGTTTTGCAAACCTTCAGTCCAGCTAATGAATCTATGGACCCTTAGAAGAGATTAGATTTGGTTGTTTCTCAGTCATGACACAATCTCAGTGATTTTATTCCAGACCCAAATGATCTACTTTAAGTTTCCTTGAGTTTCATGCAGAAACTAATATCCTGGTTGTGACTGGCTGAACTACCCATGGTATTTCTTTCACTGCAGTGAAATGCTTATAAAACTGGACCATTCAGCCCATTCAGACAGGTGTGTTATATAATAAGGCCTGTTATAATATAAATAAATAACAGAGAAAATCTGCATTAAAAGAATTAATGTCTCCAAACTTCAGCATATTGTCACAAAGCCTGCTTCCATAAATTTTCAGCAGATTCAAGAAGCAAGTGTGACTTTACAGGTGATTTGCTGTGGAAAGGCATTGAGCATCACTGCTGCTTCAAAACATGGAAAGATTTCCACAAGAATCTCTGCATGGAGCCAGCTCAAGCACAGCTAGGTCAGTACTATGGTTGAGCACAAAAATGATTCTAAATCCAAGTCACTGTGCTTTGTCCCTGTACCAAACTCCCCAGAACTACTTAATCCAAGAGAAACACGCAGAGATACCCTGGTTCTGCATGGGGCTGGGCTTGTGCCCTCTGTGCTAATTAACCTGGGCTCTGAACACCATGAACAGAGGGTTATCTGGTCTTGAAATAGCCTTGGAAGCAGTTTTCTTTCACAGAGTGCTGTGCCAGAGCCAAAGCTCTGGTGGACCCAGCTGGCTGTCACCATTTCTGTCAGACGTGAGCTGGCTCTGAGAGTGGCATTCATCTCATTTAATGTTGGATGTCTGCACTACAGACATCTACATCTCGATTAGTCACCCTTGTCTCCCTTTATAATCAGTGGAGAGAAACAAGCATGATTCACCCCATCCTAAAACAGACATCTCAAATGTGGATGAATCATGCCCCAACAGTGTCTGTTTTGTGCAGGCAGTGAGAGGAAATGATGGAAACACAGGGCTGATGTCAGGAAGGAAATTAGAGCTTGGGAGTTACTGACTGGTAGCACCGCAGGAGAAGGGTATTTGTGGGACACACAGCTAAGCAGAGACAGAAAAACTCACATAAACTACTTATTTAGGATCACAGGGCAACTGTTTGAAAACCCAGGAGCCAGAGCATCACCTCTGAGTCAGGAATGAAGGTGGTCACTTTGGTGTTGGTTTCAGCATTCATGATAAAAAACACTGTGTTTAATCAATGACCTGTATGAATCTGCCTCCTCCTAAGGCAGATCATTATGTATGATACATCTCTCCAGTATCACAACATTATTTGAGCTAAGTGAGATACAGAGAACTTCACTGGGTTTAGTGATCAATTTTAATGCCATTTGTTGTTCATTATTTTTTCTTTTCTTTCTGGTGATTTATCAAAAAGAGTGAAGCCAAGCTAAAGCAGTGTCCCATGGCTCCTATAATCCAGGCAGGTTACTTCATCTCCTCATTCACTGCTTTTATAGCCTCAAAAAGTAAGATAGCAATTCTTTCATTTCTGCCCAGTAATTTCCCCTTAAAACAAAACAAAACAAAACAAAACAAAACAAAACAAACAAACAAAAAAAAAACAAAACCAAAAACAAACCAACAAAAAAAACCCAAACCAAAATAAAAAAAACTATTATGTAATACTATATCCCAGCTGGACTTTCACCCCTCTAATAATGGCAGAATGCAGGTTGTTTTGTTTTGTTTTGTTTTTCCGAACAAATGAGAAAGCTTGCACAATAAAATTTGAATGTTCACAGAATTCATGGCTTTGGACAGTCTTTGCTTCTGACTTGTGCAGCATTGGCAAGCAGTCCTGTGGTCTAAAACAACAAAAATCAATGTGAAATAATAAAAAAAAAACCTCTAAATGTGTCATTCTTCTACAGCTTGAAACATGAGCAGTTAATCAAGGATACACAATGTGGTGCTCTCATTTTCTCAAAGTGGAGCTCTTTAAAGCTTGCATCCCATGCCTTTCTTGTTGACATTCAAATTGACTTTCTACATTTCATAATGGTAGTTCCTGACTTGCTTTTCACTTTATCTGCCAAACCCACTGCTGGGTCTTTCTCAGATGCACAAGAGTCATGGAAAAAGCTGACAGAAAATGCATCACTTATTGCAGTCATTTTGCTAAAGTACACCCCAATACCAACAAAGTAAGGCAGGAAATTATTAGAATTGGACTGCTGTCATCAACTGCTATTTCATCAATTGCTCAGTTTTCTGACAAGCCCAAGTTCTTCTTAGCTTTAAGCCATTAAAACAGTAGTAATAATAATAATAATGACAACAATCATAATGCATCCAGAGAAAAACAAGGCAGCACTTTAGAGAGAAAAGTACCATGTTCTTGTCAGGGAAGGCTATCATCTCCATGTAACCTACCACAGAAATGTCTCCAACCCACTGCTCCCAAGCTACTGCACTGCCAGGGTGCCTTGTCTGCATGGTCTCTAGGATCCTTGTTCCTGCAGGAGTGAAGGGACTTATCTCAGGGTCTGCTCTCTTAATTCCCTCCTGTCTGTTGGAGAAGGAGCCAGACACTGAGCAATGTTTTACTTGAAATGCAGGTGACGGGGAAGAAAGGCTGTACCCTCTCTGTCTTGGAGGAGCTAATTTCTGCTTTGCAGCTTCTAGGAAATTTTATTGCCCTGATGGAACACTTCCTGGCATTGCAGGTCCTGGCTCTGCACATCCACCACATGGGTTCTCTGGGCATTAAATATTCCCCATTGCGTAACTGGACAATGTCCAGTCTTCATGGCTGTGTAACAAAGGATAATTAGGTAGATTTTGGGGCAGAAGTAACACATATTCTATTTTTACAGATGAATCAGGCTAAATTGTCCTGTTAGCACCACCAGCCTGTATCCAAACAATCCCATTGACCTCAGCTGAGTGTAGCTAAGAGGAGAGCTCAGCCTCGGCACTTGTCCCCCACGGCTGTACCACAGTGTGTAATTATTGCTGTTTGTTATTTCTATTGCTGCAGAACCCACAGGATCAAATAAAGATCAGGATCCCAACTGTGCTGGGTGCAGTGCAAACATATAAGCAGTCATGGTGTCTGCACTGAAGAGCTTACAGCTGTGTCTCTTAGGAGACCATTTCTTCATCTAATAGGCTTCTCTATTAACAACTGTTAATTGCTTCATTCAGCCTATTTTTTTTTTGTGCTTAGTTTCTTCTATTTCTCCTGCCTGCCCTCCCTAGACCATTCTTAATAATTCTCCTTCCTTCACAGCATCAACAGCTTTCCACACTATGATGAAAATTATTATTCCTCCTCTTGCTTCTTGACTGTCTGATCAGACACTTCTCCCCATTCACTTTCTGCTTTTCAATATATATATGTTTTCTTAAAACAACTAATTGTCCTCATTCTTTTTATTGTTACAATGTTTTTGTATCATTATAACTCTAACATGGCTGAGTGACACTACTTGTGCTTCCTCTCTGAGCCATGATGTCATGCTCCCTTGAAGGACTCCCCAAAAGCACATTCACACTCTGATATTCCCTTTGCCTGTGTTTTCCCACCAGTGAAATGGCTCATTGTCACCCCACAGGTTTCCTTCACTGTTGCAACCTAAATATCACATCTTCCATTTGCCAAATGTCTGCTTCAGATTACCTCTTTACACACCTCTCTCCAGAGGCATTAGATGATAGGTTTTTTCCATTCTTCCAGGCTAAATCTCTTTTCACTGTTTCCTGCTCATATTTCTAAGTCTCTTGGTCCCTTTGTATAACATTTGTGCTTTAATTTGCACACAGAAATCTCAGCAGACCTTTCCTAGTGGAGGGTCTCTGTGGCTTTCAGAGGTAAAGTGTACCCACTGTAGTGCAGTTACACCTTTAAAAGATCACAGGCTTGCAGTAGAAGCTCTGACTCCTGTAACTGCAACTGTGATGCTCCATGGCCAGCACTGGTTTCTACTCAACTGCTGGAATAGCAAAACTCTGCTCCTGTAGGGGATTTTTCAGAAATGTAATGCACATGTTGCTTGTTTCTTATAAAACATATACAGTGCTGAAATAGTGGTCATACTGGCCTATGAACAATTTAACATTCTGCTAAATTTCCCCATAAAAGCTCCTCAAAAAGGAAGAATATTCTTCAAATTGCTTCTGGTCGGACATTGCTGCCAGACTAGAGCAAGACATAGAAGAAATGGTAGGTGTTTCCTCTATTTCTATGCTTTTTTAAAGGTTCAAAATCCAAAGACAACTTTAAATTTGTAGGTCATTAATCTTATGTTGTTGGACATCTCTTACCAAGCAACTTTTCAAAAGGGAAACCTGAACCATCATATCTGGAGATAGGTGGCTGGACACCCCAAAGTAAATCTCTTGAACTACTTTCAGGTAGAGGAAGAAGCTTTCTTATTCTTTCACTGCAAGCACTATCTCTCCTCAAAAGTAATTTTCTTAACATTATATAAAGTGCAGTCTCTTCCTCATATCTGTTTGAAAAGCAATCATGTAAGGATTAGGTGGCAGACACCTTGTTTAGTCTAGAAAACTGTACTAGCCTTCAGAGATTATAGTGCTCTGACTGCCTCCACAATTTACCCTAATGAGAAAAAAGTAGGTGACCATGTTCCCTTTGATGGTATCTGAATTTAATACAAAGACATGTCACAGAAATTATGTCATTAAGTGGGAGTTATTGTGACTAACCACTAATACCAAGCCACTTTTATTACCAAAATTAATTTGCTAGTTAGTCTACTGTTATCTTTTAGCTGTTTCCTTGGAACACTCAAAAGCACTGGGGAAGAATTAATTCAGGAAACAGAATCTTCTTTCATCTCAGGCTTTTGGCAATGTTGCTTCAGTTTAAGAGATTCTCATTCTATAAATTAAACTTGTAGCCTATACCTTATATGCAGGTTTTAACACCAGTAAATTTAAAGTTCTTCAGCTGGGATTAACTCCTTCCTATATGTGGCAAATCAAATTGCCTCTTATGTGCAATTAAGAGTATTGTCATATGATCACAGAACCACAGGATGGCTTGGGTTAGAAGGAACTTTAAAGACCATCTCATTCCAACCCCTCTGTCATGAGCAGGGCCACCTTCCACTAGATCAAGTTGCTCAGACAATGGATTGTGGCTCAGAGGATGTGTGGTAATAATTAAGATATAGTAACTTAAAAATTAATTTCATCTCTTGAAGTTTTTTGTAAAAATGTTACAGAAAGCTAAATTACGGGGATTAGGAAAGAAAAATTGTTTTTGGTACATGGAAGCATCCAGATGTTTTCTACTGCTCTGAAACACCACTGAAAAAACACAAAAGCAGTGGCTAAAGGTTTGTCTTGTCTTACCTCTGTTCAAACATTTGAAAGCTGGCTAAGTCCACTGCATTCTTCATACTCTCATTAGGGGAAATTTGACAATTTACTGTGAGGTTACACCATTTAAAAGCTTTAAGTAGGTTTGAAGGAATACCTTAGTGCATGAATTTGATCTTTTCTATCAAGTTAAACTAATTTCTGCTGTTGAAAGAAATTCTTGACATTGTGCAGCCTCCTTGGTTTTGGCACAGGAAAAAGAAACTTCTCTGCAGTAGGTCAATCAATTCTTTATGTCATAAGGGTTCTTTGCAATGATCAAAATTAAACAATATTAATATTGATAAGATGTCTTCTATTACCTGCAGGCTCTTGAGCAGTTTTGAACATATCACTTCAAGAAAAGTGTGGTCTGGTTATTCAGAAAACATAATTAGGAAGGGAGGTCGGGGGGATCAGCAAAAATGACCTGAGCAGAGGGATTGAAGGGATTCAGGTTGTTTAGTCTAGAGAAGATATCCTGGGGGTGCTGCTGACAGTGATCACACATTTTTCCTCAGTCTTCCTGAGACCACTGCTGAGGAAGAAGAAATGATGTATCTTTGACATCTCTGACACATAGGTCAACACATAATTTCAGCAAAAAAAGTTAAAATGGGAGTTACTGAAACTTGTATCAATAAAGGTAAAAATGCCATGGAAGAGAACCGCTTGGAAATTTTTGAGTTTCCTGTGTTAAAATCTTGAGCCAGGGTAAAAAAGGTTCCAGAGTGCTAAAATGAGGGGTCTACTCAGACCGCAGGGGTGATATATGAATATTTCTACTTTTCTGGATGAAAGGAGACACCTGCAGTACCCAGCAGCCATACACACACAATCTCACAAAAATCTCATTAAATCAAGATAATCCAAAGAGTAGTATATTGTATATTGTAAATAATGCCTCAGATTCTGTCACAGTTAACTGAACTTACCTCTAGCTTTTTGCATTGTTCCATAATCATAAATTTCTTTGTAATAACTGCTTATTCATTTAAATCCATGCACAATAGGCCTGAGCACCTATTGCCACAACATTTCTTTTGAAATTTTTATTAACCTCCTTTTCAGGTTTTGCATGTCTTTTGATTCAGTAGCTGTCACTAGATTTTGCATAAAAGGCAATGCAAAAATTAAAGCAAGTACTGTGAATACACTTTTCTCCTGTCTGAATATGCAGTCCTTCTCACCCTGGCCCAGTGCTATCACACTTCCACCAGCCTGGGGTTTTTTTAGATGGAATCTGAAAGGAAGGAACAGCTAGCTGAGGAGCTGACAGAGAGCAATTCAAGCAACAGATACCCTGACAAGTTGTTTCAGCTTCAAGGTCAATTAGATATTTTGCAGTCAAATAAGAATCTGAGTCCCTGTGTATAGCCAACCAAATTGCCCAGCTTTCTTATTTTCACTCTGCTATCAAAAGCTCATCTATGGCTACTGCAGTGATCCTTTCTGGAAGAAAACTCTGGGAAAGAGTGTCCTTCATCACAATGTCTCAGGCTCATTTGTTTTGTCAACAAACCACAGTGTTTTTGAAGCTGCTGTGGGAACCACAGGGAAGATGTTACAATCACAATCATGTATTGTCTGAGGAAGCATTTAAGGGTAGTGAAGGAGTCAGATGTCACTGGAACATGTTGCTTCTTTTTGCTGTGGTGAGGGTGAGCAAAGCGAAATAATCCATGAAAGACACTCAGGTACACTCACTCTTTCATTATTCTGTACACCAGTTTTAGCCAGAAGGGATTTAAAATAATTGTTTAAACTGTGAGAGTTCTAAAATGGCTTCCTGCTGACAGAGAGTGTCATACTCTTGCTGTCTGCTTGCCTGCACTTCTAAAGCTTATATTTGGGTAATGTCTATTTTGGCACCTGCATATTGACAGTAATGGAGAGTGATGATTATCTGCAGAGGATGTGGAGGCAGTGCAATATCCCCCATTGTCTTGCAAGCCCAGCTGGGTCAGACTTCAAACAGAATGGCCACCTCTGGGTGAAGTAAGAGAGGATATCTCTCTTTTCACTGCCTTTTTATATTTGGGCTCTTCTTTGCTCCTCCTGATTTTTAAGAAGTTGTATCTCATTAATGGACACAGTCAGCAAAAGAATGTAGCACAAAATGCAGCTCTTTTGTGCCTTATAGCATCGACCTGGTGTAAAATGTAGATTTTTCAAGCAATTATGATGCTTCCTGATTTCTCCTGTGCTTTGAAACACCTCTGTCACTTTCCAATTGTGAAAATTCACAATAATACTTCATAAAATCATAAAAAGGCTTAAGTTGGAAGGGACCTTTGAAGTCATCTAATTCTATCCCCTCCTGCCATGGGCAGGGATACTTTCCACTAAACCAGGTTGCTCCAAGCCCCATCTAATCTGGCCTGGAACAATTCCCGGGATCCAGGGACAGCCACAGCTTCTGTGGGAAACCTGTGCCAGAGCCTCACCACCCTCACAGGGAGGAATTTCTTCCTGGTATCCAATCTGACCCTGCTCTCTGTCAGTCTGAAACCATTTCCTCTTGTCTAATCACTTCATACTTTTGTAAATTAGTTCTAAGCTGAAACAAATTATTGCACTATGCCCGGTTGTCTCAAGTTTTCAGAGTGATTCCAGTTAGATCAGAACTGTGAGTCCACCACACTCTCTGTGTGGGCTTGTCACAAAATATACAATGCAGTTCAGTGCTCTGATCCTTACTTTTGGGAACTCCTAAGGGTTTTCTAAGAGTGGTGGTCAGTACTTCAC
The DNA here is from genome assembly GCA_013397375.1 of Toxostoma redivivum. Taxonomy (NCBI): domain Eukaryota; kingdom Metazoa; phylum Chordata; class Aves; order Passeriformes; family Mimidae; genus Toxostoma; species Toxostoma redivivum. The sequence continues at coordinate 74,950 of VXBI01000019.1, read as the reverse complement.
AACCTCTTTCTTCAATTAAAGAAAGAGTTAAAATAAAAAGAATTACATCAGAAAACCCAGTATCAACCACCCTTTTTCTTCAAGTCCAAAGACACCTTCTTGGATCTTAGATTTACTCTGGTCTGAAAAGGGACATGGCAATGGGTATATTTTTATCAAACAGAAATTAACAGAAAAAAATATTGGATTTTTTTTTTACCTGATATGGTGTGAATAAAACTCAGAAAAATTCATAAAGTCAGTTTTCTGATGCAGGCACTACATGATGAATCAGAGTAAGGTAAGATAAGACAGGACAAGACAGAACAGAAATTAGATGAACGCGCAGAAGTTTGTTGGCTTCCCACCGGCACAACCATTTCCATCTCACATTCATTAGTCCTTCATGAGCCTCAAAAAATTGAGTTTATTAAACCAGGCTGAAGTCAAACCACCCATGGATTTTCAGCATGCTTGTGATTCAGTTCCCCCTTTTCACACAGCTATGAAAAATGTAAATACCTTGCCATGTCTGTGTAGAAAATTTGTGAAGAAATAGAATTTGCCAGTGCCTGGAGAACAGAGAATTAATTTCATACAAATCAAAAGTTAGTGTTTATTTCCACTAAGGGTGATAGAAAAGATGGACTTCTATATTAAAAACCAAACAAACAAACAAACAAAAAAAACCCAAAACCAAACCAAAATAAAACAAATTAAAGTAACTTGTCTGGTTGGTTTGCAAGGGACAGAGGTGGAATTTTTCACTGTTTTAATACTAAATATTAATTTGAATTAAAATTATGTTTGGAGTGATGCTTGGTTATTGATACAATCTTTATCAATGTTAGGACACTGCAGGAGTTAGCTTTTCCTGACTTATTTATGTACTCTAAATATAGCAGTCATGCATCAAATAAGAAGCACATTTATAAATAATTTATGGAAAATGAATAATGGATTGTTAGATGTCTTAATAAATGACTAATCAATCGTTATAGAATCCACAGGTCAGAGGTTACTTTTAAACATGGCAAATAAACTACATGAATAATAAGCTGTCCAGAAAGCATCATCCTTGCAACTATATAGAAAGCCATTCATATCACTAATATGCATATAAGTAGGCTCGATGAATAATGCAATAAGAAACAAAATGTAAAACACACACATTTGTTGAGTATACTCCTGCAAACCATTCATCTTGCTGGTCTAGGGGTCCTAAAGCTGGCAAAAACAATGGGAGCTTGAAAATTGTCCATGAAGATAGGGGTACTGTGCTCCTCAAAAGCATATTCCTGTTTTTCAGCTGGTATAGAGAAGGTGCAGATACTAAATTGTTTATAAGATCAGGACGTGATAAGCATGGTGAGTGATGTAGGTTATTTCTGTACTGTTGCTACTCAAGATTCTTTCAGAGATCTATATATATTTGTAAACAGGAAGACAAGTTTTCCTCATCAGCAGTTCCTTATGCTATAAAGAACTTATTCTGTAGCATATATATCTGGTGGATGCACAGAGCTTCTACTAATGGCCAAGAAGACAGACTGCAGAAAATCTGAAATTGGTAATAAACAGTGTTGTAGGAGTGCAGCCTGACCTCAGACTGGAGTATCTAAGCAATATCCTACATGGCCATCCTGTAGAACAATATGATCTTCACTGTGCTCCTGCCCAGCACAGAAAGGACCAATGTTACACTCTCTGGTGACCTTCAAAGACTTGTCCCTGAGTGGCAAATCATACATATTGCATAGCTTTGATTAACTACTCTTGAAGGCCTCATAAGAACCCAATAATGAAAAGAAACGCCAGATATAGGCAGCAAGCTATATAGTATTTGGGAAAATGGAAACTCTTTGGTTATGGATAATTGATCATTTTTCTTCCTGAAAGAGTAAGAATATATATAAGAATAAATTACTCTCATTGCATTTTTAATAAGATGATGGAATTAATTCATTGTGCAGTCTCCTTTTTTTGTTGTTTTTCCTAAACCCTGAGCTGTTTCTGAGAGCCTTTAAAAGTCAAGAATTCTATAAGACTGTTTCAGCACGTTAAATAATCCAAAGAAAAAACCTGAAAGACAACTGGATGTGTCAGCTAAACAGTTTAAGCTCTCCAGCTTTAGTCTCTATAGGCAGCAATTACATTTCGAAGGAAAATGTTTTACAATTGTAATTACACATAATAGGAGGAATGTATTTTTTCCCTTTATCCTACTCCCATGGTGAGTCAATTTAATTTTTAAATACAAGAGACATAATTGATTTTAGCCCTAGATTAGTACTGAAAATGATCTATATGTGCTCTCACTAATGGAACAAGAGAATTGGCATTCCTCAGGGACCTTAACCCAACCCCGTTCATGGCAACAATTATTAGACCCTGACAGGTTAGCTACTAGGAAGAGGGGGGCATAGAATACCCTGCTGATTAACAATCTAGTGAAATAATTAATGTTATGCTCTTCTCATTTAATTACGGATTATTCACAAATATATTATTATTAGAGACCACAAAGGGAAGTGGCTGTGCAGAGTTTTGACTTCATCTGTGCTGCTTATAAGGCCTTTTGTGAAGGGTTTAGGGAAGCCTCTTGCTTTGATTTGCTTCTGAGCATATCTTAAACAAATGGGGAGCTTTAACAATTTCATTAAGGTCTGATCCAGCTGCCATGGAAATAAAAAAAATTCACACCGATATCAATAGAATTATATCAGGCTTAAAAGCATTATATCAAGACGACATGCTTGCTCAATACATTACAGTAATGGATGAACAATCAGCAGCAATGCACCTTGTTCAATTTCTAATACCTTTTTTTTCCTGCGTGTCATAATAGTTTATATCAATCAGAGCATGTCCTTTTACAGTCTGATATGAATAGCAAGAATAGGCACAAGACTTTACACTCTAAGTGTATATTTATTTTTTTTTTCATCTGCAATAACCTCAGTCATTTTAGATGTCAAGTAGTTTATTTTAAATAAAATGAAAGTGAAGTGAATGGGAAAATGTTCATGGCATCTAGGAAATGCCAGCCCCTGTGGTTCACTGACCAGCCAGATTATTTATGGGTAATTTAGCTCACCTATAATTTCAAGTGACATACATACATGGGCATATAGACTAAACTACCTTTCTTTGATAGCAAAAATGTGCTTTGTTATGATGAATATTTGTCTGCTTTATGGAAAATAGGATCTCCCAAATCTCACGAGTTGCAGTTCTATTAGTTTCCAGTTGGATGAATGCTGGGTTTCAAATGTATTTTATATTCTTCACCAAATTTGCACAAAGACTTAGATATGTCAAGAATAGTGAGAAACAAAAACAAAAACAAAAACAAAAACAAGACAGCTCAAATGTGGGAGTTCAGAGTTAGACTCGTTGCTGGTAACATTCGGTATTTGTAGTGACAATGCACTTGTGTTGCAGATCTTCAATCCTTTCCACCATCCAGAAAACAAGAACAGAAAAAGAGACTCCAAGGAAGGTGCACTGCAGATTTTCTAACTAAGCTGTGTGGTCAGCCTGTTCTTGTCACTCTTGTTTCTTGCCACACAGAATTTTGTGTGAGCAAATTATTGTTGAGTCCCATTGAGTCCAGGCTAGCCAGGGCACCAACACATTTTCATCATGAAACTTGTAAACTCTGTCCTGACTCATTTCTCCATGTACTCTTTTTGTCCTTGACTGATTGAGTTTTTAACAGAGAATGTTGGCACTCTTATGAACATTTAGTGAACAGTGCAGGTAATAATGCAAATCTTCACTCCTTCAGAGGGATAAGACTCATCTGGGAAGGAACTTGCTATTGTCTAGAGCAACCAAAAAGAGAACATACTGATCAGATCCTGGCCATGACACATGAGCATCAATGTTAAAGATGTCTCTGCTCAATGGAGGATGGAGTAGACAACCTTTCCAACCCAAACCTTTCAATGATCCTCTAATTTTATGAACGTATCAGCAAGTGCCACACTTCAGAGGCATTCTGGAAGCTTCAGGGAAGAACATACACGCAAAGGAAGTATGTTATGTTAAAGGAGCAAATAAAACTGCTTTACACCAAAGGCCACACCTACAAATCCCTTTGATTTGTCCTCAAGTGAAAACTCTGAAAGGACAGGACTAAGTGCTGTAAGCATGGCTGTGTGTCTGACAACCCAAAGGGTTACACATGGCACTTGCATTCAGCAATATATTGTATTTCTCCTTATGACTTTACAATTGCTACTTTGTGCTGTGTGTCATAAAGAATACTCTCAGTCTTAGTAAAACCTACATGAATAACATCATCTGGTCTGGCCTGGAACATGAAAAACACTGTTTCTAGATAAAAAGAGATAAAAGCTAGTCCCAAGGAAATTATGTAAGATATCAGCAATCAGCTGTCCTCCTTGGTGTCTGTCTAGCTTTTGTCATCACTTCAGTTTCCCTGCAGGGCTAGTGCAGCTTTGCTCACTTTGGACTGGACCAATATCATACCTGACCTTCTCAGAGTACAAGAATAGCAGATAGATGAAAAATGCCTCCTTTAGAAAAGCCAGCAGTGTAGACAGTAAACCATAGTTGTTTACTATCACTGTGCAAGGCTACACAATATTGACAAGGGATAGTTCAGTGGTACAGCCCTAAATCAGCTCAGCATTTTGAAGTCTGTGGAGGAATACCAACTGCTGACCCATTATACTCAAACTTTTTCCTCTCAACATGCATTCTAATTGGAGACAAGCAGCTCCATAGCAAACATAGCAGCCAACATGTTAAACTCAGCAGGAGCCTATAGACACAGTAAATGGTAATTGATAGCACTGTGTCAGCTATTGGTAAAATTCTGCATCAGTCAAGTGTAGCTTTGCCACAAAAAATAAAAGCACAATGAGGTGTGTGCAACTGGTATTTCCTAGCTTGAGCTATAATGTAAGAGGTAGGACATAGATTCAACTAAGAGGAGAATTTTCCAGACACCCAAATATTACCTGAAAAGATGTGGAGGTACCTATTGTGGAAGATATTAAGCTAGAAATTATTCTGGTAAAATAAATGAGCTGGGTTTTGTTTCATGTTTTCTCCTCTTACAGGGCTTCCCTCTTTTCTGATATATAAACAGGGAGGCCACTCTGCTGAGTCCCCTTCTCCATGGTGCCCAGCAATAGGAGAGGAAGCAACAGTGGAAAATTCTGTCCAGGATGTTCCACCTGAACATGAGGCAGAACTTCTGTCCTGGGCAGTGACCGAGCCCTGAACAGATTGTGCAGAGAGGGGATGGAGTCTCCCTCCCTGGGGATATTCCAGACCCCTCTGGACACAATCCTGTGCTCTGGGATGGCCCTGCTGGAGCAGGGAGGTTGGACCAGGTGACCCCACTGGAATCCCTTCCAGCCTTGCCTCTTCTGTGATTCTGTGATCAGCTGCCCCAAATGGGCATGCATTGAGAGCTCCTGTCCTGACACTGCCTGTGATTTCATCTGGAATAGATGAAAGTTGATGCTCTGCCTGAGGCATTGCTTACTGGGACACCCCTTCTATCCCCATGGGATGGGAAGTATCAGCCCTATCAAATGGATTCACAGATTCAGCCCCACACCCTCACAGCAAATTTTCACTTAAAACTGAATGGTTCATGATAATATATATGGGGAAGAACAGGTGTTGTTTATTCCTACATTTGTATTTGCATACCTATCCTTACTGTCTTACTTTCCAAATAAACACAAGCTTTCTGTGGCACATCAGGGACGACCAGCAGAGTGCAGCAACCATTTGAGAAGAAGGTCTTGCATGTTACTCTTTTTAGCATGTGCCTGGACAAAGAGGAGCCCCCTGAAAGCAGATTTCAAGCCAAGATGTGCCAAGTACCAGGACTAGAAATTCCTCAGTGAAGAACTTCCAGAAGGCTGCTGTAGAAAGGAAAAAATCATCTTCATACCTAATTCTGCGTTAATCAGTCTAAACCAGAAGAAAAAATGTGAGCAGATGATCATGCAGAAACTGAGAAAAGAGACATTAAATGCACTTTTTTATATACAAATAGCAAAAAAAAAGTCTAAGTATCCTACTGTGAGGTCTGCATTGCATAGACATTTTTCATCCATTTATTGATGATCAGGATAATGATGGAGAGCAACCTTTCACAGTTTGACATGTAGAGACTCCTAGAAGATCAGGGAGTCTCTGCTGCTGGAATGATGGCACAGGGTGGTTTCTGACTGTGGCATTCCCCTTTGGATACACCAAAGGTAGAAATAAAAAAGGATGTTGAAAATTATATCAAGCTACTGATTCCAGACAATGCATGACAAACAGCAAGGATAAAGCAGGTTAAAATTAAGTGGACTATTTAATTCTTTTAGTGTGCCTGAAAATGAATGCGTAAATAATTCACTCAAGATCAAAATAGGGTATATGAAGACTGACAGTGGGACACATATATTTAATTTCCTCACAATAAAAGATAACTGTCCTACCTTTTAAGAAAACATCTTGTTCTGTTTTTCAGATGAAGCATAAAGTAGATCCACAGCAGAGTGACTGGTTTGAAGAGTGATTCACATAAAGGCACCCAACATGATTTCCTGGAGGGGTTGGATGCATTGTGAGAAATATGGGATTCCCTCAGCTCCATTCCATAGATTTACCTAGAGCATTCTCTGAGCTGGAGAGGACATGGAGTACCATAGGCAGGCCATAAAATTAAAAGCACCATCTTCCCTCATATTTGTTTAACGATTTAGCTTGATGGAAGTTTAACAACCATAAGGAATTATAGATGAGACTTTTGGCATATTATGACAAAGCTGAGGCCATTCAGCAATTCCCAGTGCATCTTATGAATGTTTGTGTGGAATGCTGGATAAAAGGATGGACAATACTTAGGGTTTCCAGCTCTTAAAATGCAGCCTTTGAAATATAAGTAAGAAAAATAACTGTTTGGTATAAAAGTTCTAGTACACATTGTGGTACCCAAGATTTAGCTTTCAGATCTGGGTACTTATTATGTGAAAAGGTAACGAGTAGAGAAAAAAGATCATAAAGGAGCAGGTGTGAAAGAGTTCAAGTCTATAGACTCTTTAGCGATTCCTTCTCATTAAATTAGATTTCTTCCATATACTTAATGGTGTAAACATCAGTTTACCAACTAAATTTGTAGCTGAATTTTGTCAGAACCTTTCTGAGGTGTTTATGTTCCAAATCCAAGTACTTGAACTGATGCTTATTCTTGTCCTCCCTATTCAACCATAGGCTTGTACATTTTCTTCCTGATCCTAGTGCCACAGGAGAATTTCACAGCAGACATTTCACTTTGCCCTTCCTGAAAACATCTCCTGCTTCTGTAACATGCAAACTGCGTACAGATAATAAGTGAATGCTGAGCTGCCCTCAAGGTCAGAGCTCCAGAAGCATACACACACTACCAAGTGCCTCCAAAGGAGATTCTCTCCCTGGTTTTAGTGCTTTATGTCCTTTCCTCTCACATTAATAGATCTAGTCTTCCATTTTTGGGCCAAATCCTGGAGGATTATAATGCCACCCTCAAGCCAAAAATCTCTAATCTCCGTCCACCACGGTGACAGTTGATTGAGCACAGCCCTACAGAGGAAAACTTGTGGATAATGGTTGATGGAAAACTCATGAGCCAGCTGCATACGGAGCCCAGAAAGCCAAATGTATCCTGGGCTGCATCCAAAGGAGTGTGGACAGCTGGTATGAGGAGATGATTTTCCCATTTTGCTCCTGTGAAACCCCACCTGGAGTACTGTGCTCAGATCTGGTGCCCCCAACAGAAGAAGGATATGGAGTTGTTGAAGCAAACCCTGCTAAGGAGGTCCTGAATTTGATAACAGGGCAGGAACACCTCCTCTAAGACAGGATGAGGAGGCTGGGGCTGTTCAACCTGGAGAAGAGAAAAAACCTGGAGACCTGACAACCTTCCAGTATCTGGAGGGGGCTACAGGGAAGCTGGACAGGGATTCTTCCCCAGGAACTGTAGTGACATGACAAGGACTAAAGGGGTTAAACTGAAAGAAGAGAAATATAGCTTAAATATTAGGAAAAAAAATCTTTTCTGTGAGGGTGGTGAGGCCTTGGCACAGGTTCCCCAGAGAAGCTGTGACTGCTCAGTACCTGGAATTGTCCCAGGCCAGGTTGGACAGGGTTTGGAGCAACCTGGGATACTGGAAGGTGATTCTGCCCATGGCAGAGGGTGGAAGGGGATGAGTTTTAAGGTACCTTCCAAACCAAACCATTCCATGATTTTTCTAGTCAAGAACCCTTGCTGTGAGAGAGTTTGATTTAGAGTTACCTATTTACTTAGGATACTTACCTATTTAACACTCTATATTTACTTAGGATACAAAAGCCTTTATCTGAGATTCAGTGAAGCCCTACTGAATTGTGACCCATCAAGTGACTTTCAATTATTCTCTACCTGGATCTATTGGAAATATTTTGTGGTCACATCACCTTACCTAGTGATTATCTGTTCAGTTGATTGCTAAGTAGAACTGCATTCTGTTTGCTCATTGATGATTTTTAATTATAATCTGAACTCTGTCATGGGCTCTAATCAATAAAGTGCCAGGAAACCTCAAAAGCTGAAAGAGGGAGAAATAATCATTATATGTTATTAAAGTGATGGCCAATAGGAGCACAATTCTTTGTACAATGGCCATTGTTTCAAGTGCTTATTGATTTGCTTTTATAACAATTATACTGCACTCAGGGAAGCTGGGAAGTTAGAGGAGGAAGGAGAAAAGTCAAGGAAAAGGAAAAAAA
>VXBI01000019.1:51962-66133 GCA_013397375.1 Toxostoma redivivum | reverse complement strand
AAAAAAAAAAAAAAAGAAGCACAAATCCGCAGCAGTTATTCATGCCTCAGAAGACACAAGTTGGAATATACCCACTTAGATAATAATCTGTTCTCCTAAACCTTTATAAAGAAGCCATGCTTTCTGAATGTGTTTTCTTCAATTTTTCATGTTAAATATTTTAATACTGCCATTTCCTACCATGGGCCTACAAAACACAGTGCCAGCCATACCATGATATCCACACTCCATGCAATGTGATAACCCTTCAGACAGCTTTAATATGAAAAAAGTGTTGCCCATGCATGATTTATAACAGCTTTATAAGGTGAAGTAATTACATTATCAGATATCTCTGATGTGTCTGAGCAATAAGGCACCTTCATAATAACAGACGACATCTTATAATTACCACAAGGCAATTGCACTCCTGGGGAAAGGAGGAGGTCAAAATACATGTCTTGCCTATACAATGCCCCCAAGGAAGTTATTATCAGGATATAAATAAATAAATACAAGGAAAAGAAGAACAAGGAGGAAGAAGCTGATACTGAATAATGTTGAGCTGTCATATAATGTAATTCAAGATTTATGGGAAAGGGCAAAAGTGTATTTTCATGCTAAGATGCAATGTGACAGTTCAGAATATCTAAACAGCAATTTTGAATGAGCAGAACTAATCACAGAAGTTGACCCATCTCCTCAGAAATCTCCTTGGCCAATCAAAGCCATTTAGTAAAAAATCAGACTGGACTGAGAAATATATTAAATATGCAACATGCTTTTATTGCTCACAAAACTGCTACAGTATATGTTTATAGGTGATTTAGCACATTCATGATTCTTACATCAAGGTTTCTCCCTCCTACCAAATGTTCTTATAGGTCTGTTAATGGAATCCTAGAAACTGACCATGTCCTGAGCTGCACCCAGAGGAGTTGGGAAGCAGTTAAAGGGAGGGAATTCTGCTCCTCTGCTCCACTCTCGTGAGACTCCCATCTCCAGAGCTGCCTCCAGTTCTGGGATCCCCAAAAACAGAAAGATGTGGAGTTGGTGGAGCAAGTCCAGAGGAAATCAAAAAGATGCTGCAGGGCTGGAGCCCCTCTGCTCTGGAGCCAGCCTGGCACAGCTGGGGGTGCTCACCTGCACAAGAGAAGGCTCCAGGGAGAGCTCAGAGCCCCTGCCAGGGCCTGAAGGGGCTCCAGGAGAGCTGCAGAGCCACTGGGGACAAGGCATGCAGGGACAGCACACAGGGAATGAAATTAACTTAAGGAAGGGCTTGTTTACATGAGGCATTTGGAAGAAATTCTTGGCTGTGAGTGTGGTGAAGCCCTGGCAAAGGTTTCCCAGAGAAACTGTGGCTGCCCCATCCCTGGGGACAGCTTGGCCAGGTTGGATGGGGCTTAGAGAATCCTGGTCTAGTGGGAGGTGTCCCTGCCCATGTCAAGGTGTTGGAATGAGATGAACATTAAGGTCCCTTCCAACTCAAATCTGTGGTTCTGTGATCTGATAAACCTGCTATAAGCTATATTTTCTTTTTCTTCACAGAATGCAAGAGGAGAAACAAAACCTTTCTGTCATCAGAATCGTTTGTTTGGGGATTTTTAGGGTATTTGCCTTATTTTTGCGCAAATTCTAATTAGCCAGGTCTCTGGTGTGTGTTACATTCAGAGGTCCATTCAATTTTCCTCCACTCATTGCTTTTAAGAATTTTTTAATTTCATGGAAGGCCTAAAAATTTAAACCTGGTGACTAATCTGATGGGCAACAAGATAGGCAACCTTTACCTATGTTGAGAGAGGATCCAACATCTGTTGAGGCGAATTAACAAGATGATGTTCCCAAACTCTTTCCAGGAGGAACAGATCAGAAGATAAACACAGACTGTGGTGTGGGAAGGCAGTGCAGCATTGCAAGAGGTTACACAGACCAATTTAAAAACTCAGAGGATTCTATTTATTTTCCTTTCTCTTTACCATCCCACATGCTTCTAGTTGAACACAGGACATGGAAATAAATTTATGTGCCCTTTCCCACCCAAAAGTTTCTTGGTGCTTTTTTCTTGGCTCTAAAGGATTACATCTTATGTTGCTGTTTCCATTTTACAATTAAACTGAAGTGTTTAAGCAAAGAAAATCATGCCTCAGCAGGAAGCCAGAAGTCGGTAAATAGGCTGTAGGGGGCAGGGAGAATACATAGTGTTACCTAGCAGTGCATGTGGCTCAAACATTACCCAAATAATCAGTAAATCAAAGAAGCTTTGTCTCCTATTACTGCATAGGGCAGAGCAGGCCATTAGCTTACTCACAGTGACAAATGGGGATAGATGGATTTTAGTTTCAGGTTTCATTCCTGAGGTGCATTTCACGCTACTCTCCAGAGCTTCACAATGTGCTTTGTTTCCCATCAGAACTTCCCTGACAACTGCTACTAAAGCTATTTATGCTTTGGGAGCTTTAAGATGGAGAGTTTTGCCTGGTTCCTGCTAGCATAAGACCTCTAGCACAATATAGAACCAGTTACAGATGTCACAGCAAATTCTTGAGAATTTGTTGAGAACACATGAAACCTGTTTTGTACAGGCAGAGTGGCAATTATAGAGTGTCTGTTCATCCAGCTTGTTCCTTCTATCTTCTTTTGTTTATCCTTCTTTTGTCTCCAAGTTTTATTTGCTCCTCTTTTTATGCCTCTTCTTTTCTTCCTCAGTTCCTCAACTTCTTCCTTTTTCTTTTTTTTATTTGTCCTTCTTGTCAGAAAGCATCCCTATGATTTTGTATAAACAAACATATTTCCCAAAACAAAATTCTTTCTGAAGTGCATAGAGTGCTCTCTAATCTGATTTTAATGACCATGTTCAACGAGTGGTATGATTCAACCTGTTGGTTAAAGTACATAAATTTAGAGATTGACATGTAGATAACTAAATGTGACCTCAGCATGTGCATTGTCCTTTTGGACAGGGATATGACTCAGCAGCTTTGGCACAAAAACTGGATTCTCTTAGAGACTCCTAAGGCATCCTGAGTGATCTCCAGCTGACCAAAAGTATCCTGTGGATCCTCAGTGATGTGTGCCAGGGGTAATGTGGAGCCCAGCACGTTTTGGACGATAGTCAGGGCTATGTGCAGAACAGAACCAAGTCCCAAGAGGTTCAGTGGGTGCAGAGATCAAGTCATGCTGATGCAAAGGGGGCAATCATCTCCATTTAGTCAGCTGAATGTCTCCACTGACTGTACTGTACTAGATATCCAATGGCTACAGTGGAAGTGATGCCAGCAGCATGTTTGTGTGAACCTATATTCAGCCTTTTTGTATCCCAGTCTGCCAGTTGAATCCCAGCTTGTTTGCCTCCTAAAACTAGGATTAAACTTCGTGAGTTTTGTACATGCCACAAAGAAAGATGAGTGAAGTAAAGGACTTCTGCTACTTTTGCCTATCTTTTCCAGCAAATTGGCAGATATGTACAAACAGTACGGATTTGCACAGGTGTAGATAGGAAATCTGGATTTGTTTCCCACCACCAATACTTCCAGGCCTCTCTTAAGCATTTATAAATGTTTATAAAATACCTATTATTGTTTTTTTACTATAACAGGGACATATGTTTGTTTTTCAAAAGTAGCATCTGCTTTTTCAGCTTTCCTAAGAGGTATTGGTCTTCCATGCACATTTTTATATATCTTAATTAGAAATATAACCTTTAGAAATACCTTAAGTATTTTTATTAGTTTGAGAAATACTCAGCATGCATTATGCTCTGTTTTTTTTTCTTTTCTTTTCTTTTTTTGTTTGTTTGTTTGTTTTTTCTGGTTTCTTTGTCTTTTACATTCTTGAAATAATGGGATCTTGGTTCCAGTTCAGTAAAAAAAAAAAAGTTATTTTATATTTTCCTTCAGCTTCCTGAAAGTTACAGCAAGAACACACATCCATAAAAAGTATTATTCAAGCACTAAGCTGAATATATCTATTAATGGGCTTATGTGAGAAACTATTTAGTTCTTCCAGCTGACAAACATTGAAGGACATGGAAATAGTTGGTAAAAACACTGGTGATATAACAGAAGAAAATCTGTAAGCAAGCTCATAAGACTTAAAATGTTTAATCATTAAAGAAAAAAAAAGGGTTCTTACAGTATACTCACTAAGAAGACACATGCTGGATTCCATATCTGGTCAAAAAGTTATTTATCAAATCAAAGCCAACATCTTAATGGGTAGAATGTTCTCATTAAACTCTAATAAAAGTCTCAACCATGAGATAAAATCCATAAGACTTTATTTTAATCCTACTAAATCCTGTCAGGAACTTTTGTTATCAGTATCACACACAATTCCCATACTATTCTAAAAAGAGTCTGAAGTTTCTATGCTCTACATCATTTTTTTCTATTAAAATTTATTCTTACTCTTATATTAGAAAAGTATTATACAAATAAAACATCCAATAAAAATCCCTTTTAAGAATGTTATGTTACTATTAAACATTGCATAAATTTAATATGAATTAGATTCTATTAAATTTAATAGGTTTTGAGTTATTGAGTTTAATTCATTTTCAATAAATTTCAATTAAGCCCAATTTGTTTCAATTTTTTATTAATTCCAGTCACTATCAATTATCTTCAATTAATTTCATCTTGTGCTACATTTTCAGGTAATTCTCCATTACTTTCAATTAGTTTCTATTAATTTCAAGTGGGTTTTGTGTCTGTTAACTGATTTCATAAGAAACAAATGTCCTTCTTTAATGTGGGTCTGCACTATTACTGCTTGTCCTCGTGCCATAAATGGATTATTCAGGGCCAAAACCTCACGTGAGGATACTGGCATAGTCCCAGCAGTGTCAGTGTAGTACTGTTGAGTAAGAACAGTCAGAAAGCTGATGCTTCCTGAGAACTAAAGAATGTCTGGGAACTAAAATCAGCATGAATTTCACCTGAATCTTCCATGAGGTCTGGACTTCACCCTTAATCTTTCCAAGCAAGTATACCAGTTATCCTGCCTTACTCGTCTCATCTCTCAGTAACTCTGTGAAACCGAAATTTAATAGTCAAGAAAATGTGACTCCTCTCATCCAAGAACAAGATAAGATCATCTGCATTGAGGGAAGTCCTGTGATTCTGCATCTCTAAGCCAAATCATCCATATTGACTGCCTCCACTGATTATAGTCAGATTTAAGACATTTAAGTTTAGATGTAGATGTTGGCAAGCAGAAATGTGAAAGTAGGTCAGATTATCATCAATTCAAACATATATGGTTTGGTAACTAGACTGATTTGCATTAAGGACAGATGAAAGATAAAGGAACGATCTTCTGTGTTCTTTCCAGTTCAGTGCTCCATTTAAGCTTGTAATGGCTGTAATTAAAACTTTCAGTAGTCCAAGTACATAGTTGTTTTGAGTAAAAACAATTATTATGATGGGAAAATTCATGTGGTAGAACAGCACATAAATATCCTTTAAGAACATGGATGAAGAGATTCATGATGGGGTTTCACAGAATAATGGAATCACAGGTGGGATTGGAAAGGACATTAAATTTATTTAATCCAATCCCCCTGCAATGAGCAGGGACATCTTCAACTAGATCAGGTTGTTCAGAGTCCTGTCCAAAATGGCCTTCCTTTTTTCTGGGGATGGGACATCCACTACGTCTTTGGGCAACCTCTGCCAGCATTTCACCACCCTGACAGTAAAAATCTTACCTAACTCTACTCTCCTTTAGGTTAAAACCATTACCCCTTGTCCTATTGCAACAGAGTCAGTCCCCACCTTTCTGTTTGTATAATTGTACTGATTTATTTACTGTCAAAGCAGCAGTTGCCTCCAAACAAGCTCTGCAAAGGGAGGCAATAATCTTCCAACTGCACCAAGGTCACCCACAACAAACTTTTAGTTTTATCATATCAAAATTAAAGTTAAATAACCTCTTCAACATTTCTGCACAGCAAAATTAATGAGTGATGTGATCAGGTTTTACACCCTAGAAATGAAATTAAATCTTTGCATCATTCAAAAGTGAGAGAAAAATGTAATGTAGTTTAGCTGGAATACACCTCTGGCTGCTCAGTTAGGTTGGGTCTCTTCTATTCATAATCCACCTTGGCTGTAACACATGCCAGACATGAAAATCTGGGGGAAGAGCCAATGCTGGTTGGAGTCATTGGAGGCTTCACATTTTCCTTCACTGAACTTTTGGGGAATGTCCTGAAGCAGCCCAAGGTTTTGGTGGTCAGCCCTCTGTGTTTATTTCAGTCTGATGTTTTACGTCCAGAAACCTGAAACTCAAAAGTTCTGTTTTCAAGCACAATGTGTCTGATCAGGTTTTACAGACTCAGTAATATGTATGCAGGGAGGGCTGGCTATTTATTCCACCAAGCAATGTAAGTGAAATACACCTGGAGCTAGGAAGCAATTTCACTCTGCAGCCACGCAATTACGCAGTTTATTATCACTGACTTTAATTCTCACCTCCTCCAAAATTACCATCAGCTACAGATTTCTGGTGTCAGTGAACCACACAAAAAACAGTTTGAATTTTTTCATCTAGGAGAAGAACCTGCAAGGGATGCACAAATACAACTCTCTTTTCAGCAGGTGAAAATGTGAGTGATAGAAGCACTTTTCTGGATTAGTATATTCAATCAATATGACAACAGTTTTTCTTCTGCAGCTCATTGTTCAAAATAAGTTACTACATTTGGACCAACCAGGTAGAAATTTCTCTGTGCCTCCCTTCTAAAAGTTTTCATTTGGGTGGTTCCATTCCATGGCCATTTCAGAATACACAGATGTCAAGGATGGAGAGGACTGCAAAATAATTACAGGTATATATTGGAAGGTTGCCTTCCCATCCAGATTAATTTATAACTTTGGACTGCTACTGAGAAATTGCAAAATGAACCTGGAATCACAAGGAAGAATTCTGCTTTTGGAAGTATTTCTACCAGAAACAAAATAAATCAAACAAAACAAATATAGAAAGATGTTCAATAAAGATGAAATTGAAAAGAGGAAAGATAGCATGTTATCCACTGCTGTGTCAGCTGACACTCAGGAAACTGGTGGGTTTTATTGAATATACAGTGCTTTGGAAAAATGTATATCCATTTGCATTATAAAAGCTCATCTACAAATGTACTTTGGGTTTAAAATCCCATATGTTGGCTGCCTTAGTAATATTTGTTCAAGCAAATTATGGCTTGGCTTCACTAAATGCACATATCTATTTCAGTTAGAGTGTTCTAATTTGGCAACAAATACTGTATTATTTATTCTGTGGCACAGATCAGGTTATATAAAATTAATGGCTGAACTTCATTCATATGGACTGAATTAAAATGTGTTGGTCAGAATAGAAATGAAGGGGAGAGAAGAAAAGAAACCTGGATTTGATTATATTTATGTCTGTTCCAGTATCAGCACAGCACAGTGATGAACAAGTGCTGGCTGCACTTAATACATACTGATTAAAAAAAAAAAAAAAAATAAAGCCACTGGCATAGTTTTTGCTTATGGAGGTTTTAATTTGCAACATATTGGGTTTATCAGGTACCAATTTAATTTGAATTTGTTTTAAAATGCCCAAAAATATTTAATGATTTTAAATATCACTGATTTGCTTTGGTTTTTATGTATGCAAGTTCCAGGCAAATATATTCTGGATGGCCTAGAATATTCTGAATGCTACTCCTGTCTACAAAAAAATCCTTGTGTTGTCTTGTCCACATGCATAGCTCAGAACCCTCTTGCAATGCTATACTAACCAGCTCTGCCTAGTAGTGACAATCCTTCCCTGCAGATTCCCCATCCTATCCCATCCTTACCAGCAAGGCAGAGAGTTTACCAGTCAGCCAGGACTCTGGATGTCTAGGAATGATTGCAGAAACTAGGTGTGTCTTTGAGAAATATTTCCCCTTCCTATGGCACATCATAGATTGGGATCCCTTATTGCAGAGCCAGGCAGGGTCTGGATTTTACTGCAGATCTTTGGAGTGGTGCTGTAGTGGTCAGAGATTGCTATTAGCAGTGGTGCTGAAGAGCATCAGACTTGACATCCATCCATCCATCCATTCATCCATCCATCCATCATCCATCCACCCATCATCCATCCACCCATCATCCATCCACCCATCATCCATCCACCCATCATCCATCCATCCATCATCCATCCATCCATCCATCCATCCATCCATCCATCCATCCATCCATCCATCCATCCATCATCCATCCATCATCCATCCATCCATCCATCCATCATCCATCCATTATCCATCCATCCATCCATCCATCCATCCATCCATCCATCCATCCAAGACAATTCCGTTGTCTGCACCCCTACATGGCACAGTAGAGCTGCTGCTTTCCCTCAAATGGTGTAACATCACAACTTGGCCATGTCTCACACTTTCCTGTAACTACTCTTTGCCCCTTTCATTTGAGACTACCACTGCATACACTTCCCTCTGGGCCCTGGCTTCAGCCTCATCCTCTCCAACCTCCCTGTGAAGTGAAGATTCTGAGATATCATGGACAAGAACGCCAGAAACACACAAACAGGTTTTAGCCCTGGATAACCTCATGCAAATATTGCCATTCTCAGAATATATTCCAGTTTTTTAGTCTTGTGACTTCATGAACAAAGTTTCAAAGAACTCAACAATTTTTTATTTTTTTTTGCTAGAGCTCAGAAAAGCAGGTGCAATGCTTTATTTTCCAGTGGTATTCCCATTCCATTGCCTCTGTTATTCACATGTCTAAAGAGAAGGTGCTTCCTCATACTCCCTGCATGCACTGTGGGCACCCATAATGTCTTAGGCTCAATCACATTACTACTGCCCTTAATTTTTTGAGCTCTGGCTACATCCTCAAATAGTGACACACCTCCCTACCCAGCCCTGACTTTGGTGACTGCATGAAACTGAGACAGACATGTGTCTCTTAAGCTTAAAAAAATAAAATTTCTATATCTATATCATCTATATATTTGTATATATATACATATAATGAAGTAAAACACATCCTGATGGAAAAAAAATCCAAATCTATCTCCTGAACAAGCAACAGCTGGGAGTAAACTGGTATTTGACCTGACATTGATGACTTATTACATGAAATCAAGTATTTTCTCCTCAGTTTCCAAAAATCACAGGTTGCTTTATCCACATTATCAGAGATATGGCAGAGGGAAGCTTCACTCCTCACAAAAATCCTGAGGAAGCTCACAAAAGAAGGAGACAAAGGTGCTTTTGGCTACTGGTGCACATTGTGAAAGTTGCTTCTGGAACACATCAGAGTGACTGTAAACCTCAGCAGTTTCAGAACAAAATGTAAAACATTCTTCCATTGACCTCTCTTTCCCACAATAACACCACATAAAATAACAGAGAAAGGAAAAAAAAATACGGAGTGCTTTATGAGTGCACTTTAATAAATCAATAGGGGGTTTAGATACCACAGTGGTAGCTGCTGTATAAATATCTAGACAGGAAGATCCTGTCCTGGAAAATTAGAATAGGCAGTTCCTGAACCTGTTATTGTCCAGTTTTGCTTGAAGTAGGAGAAAGTGTTATTTTTTCCCCACTGTCAGAGAAAACTCTTTTATAAATAAATAAATCTCTGTGTCACTGGTGCTGGGTATAGCACCCAAGTGTTTTCTGTGTGATCCAGTCAAGGGAAGAACTACAACTTGTTTGTATTTCTGGTTATAAAGAGATACAGAAAAAGCACAACAGAGATGGAATTAGCTTTCATGTCTGCATGTAAGTTATGAAAATAGAAGAAAAAAACAAATGATGTGCAAGATAGCCATGCATTATTTCTGAGTTTCAGAAAAACACTCAGAGATATTTTACACTCCTGATGTTTTCCCATGTTTTACTGATGCTTTCAACATGTTGCATTATCCTCTTCTGAGACAATACCGTGTATTAAGCTAAATTAACTGGTTTTAGGCTGAGATCTAAGGACTGGCTATTACACAAATTCTCCAAAATGCAGCACAGCAAACACACTGCATTTCATTGCAGTACAATGCTCCCTTTTAGCTTTGAAAAGGAAAGGTGGAATGGATTTCATCTAGAGAGACACAGAAAAAAAAATAGTCATGATTAAGTTGAGAATAGGGATTCCAAGAAGGCAATATTTTAAGGAAAACAACTGTAGAGAAGGAAATGCACAATGTGAAAGCTGGAGGAGATCAGGCTTATAAACAGTCAGGGCAGAGTGCTATGGGAAGGTCAAAAGCCAATTAAGAGCATGATGGAGCAAGAGCCAGGCTTCTTGCAACAAAGTGGGTGATAATGTCAGGAAGGTGCAAGGAGGATCCCATTGGAAAATAGAAGGGCAATATGGATGGGAAAGGAAACTGTGAAGAATTGAATGTAATTGGAAGCAGAAATAGAGCTGCAAGGGATGAAAGGAGGAAAGAGAAATGAAAATTAGATAAAAGATCTCTAGGAATGGATTAGCCAAAGTCCATCTTTGCAGGCTGAAAGATGAAAGAACAGGAAAAGCTAGACTAGGTCTTAATTGCCACTGTCATAGCTAATGAATTATTAACAAGTAAATTATGAAATTGAGTAAATTCTTCCTCTGTCTCAGCCATCTCACATTTCTGACAGTCACTGTGCAATGCAAAGATTTTTACAATCCCTCTCCCTTCTCTTATGCACTGCCTGCCAGCACACTCATTGGATGGTGTCCTTCAGGGCTGTTGGAACCTCTCCCTTGGCTCTTTTGGGTGGAGATCTCCCAGCACAGGCCTCCACAACATGAAGAGTTCTCAATAAAGCTCTGCAAATGACATAAATGAGCAGAAATTGCTCCTTTACTTCCATGGGTTAGAGGTTATCCCAGACTTAAAGGCCATCATCATTACCGTGAATTTATTTGAAACCAGCGCAGTAAGCTAAGCTTAATGATGTCAAGAAATGTGTAAAATCCACAGACCTCAATGCTAGATTTTGTTTTCTTCCTCAGAGAATTTCCTTTCCAGATTATGTTGGAACAAGGAAGGAACAGGTAGTTAGGAGCTCACTTTTAAAATGTCCTCCATGAATTCATTTATAATTGACAAAAAAATAGAAGATAAATTATTACAATATCATTGAAATAAAGCTAGCCACAGTATTTTTCTAGTTTTGGGTATGGGCATCACACAGCCCTCTGTCTTTTGAGTGATGCTTCTGCATCCTTTTCCAGCTAGAGGAGATAACCAGAATTTTGTCATGCCTCAAAAAAAAGGATATATATATAGGTACCTAGCAGGGTTGGAGGGTAGAAGAAGTGACAGGACAACAATTTCATCCTCCACCAGTTCTAATGCAGTTATAAGTCCTGAGAAATCCTGTCCCTCTATATCTCCAGTCATAATTTTGTTAATTGTCCTTAAGGACTTAAGGAAATACATAATTTTTATTTTCCTAAATAGAGGAGAAATAAAAATCTCCCAACCATGATTTTTCAGAAATTTCAAAGGTGGCTGTTTAACCTAAACACAGAACATGCTCAACCAAAGCTAACATCTTCTGTCTATAGTAGATTTTGCTAATTTTAGTCAAAACAGCTTTTCATTAGTGAGTCTTTTTCAACTAACATTTGCTGACTATTTTTGGCTTAGCTGTAGATTTGTATGTCCCTGCTGCCATAAGCCTGGTATAGACATTACATGTGCTTGCAAAATGAGAGGATTCACAAATGTCACTTGATTGGTCATTGAGGTGATACAAGCAGAGAAGAGAGTTCTGCAGCACCTTCTACACAAAAGCAACCAGAACAGAACAAGGAAAATATGCACAGGCAGATTTAGAGAAGACATTAAAAATGAGGAGCTTCTGGTGGATACAGAAATATGGACATTATTAACTCAGAGTAAGATTAGCACTCATGGATCAGGAACCACCAAAGGGAGGGACCAGAAGATCTGCTGCTGCTGTGTAGCTTGCTGAGATCTGTTGCAGCTCACAAATTCCCTGTGTTTCCTTCAAAAGAGGACAACACAGCCCGAAGCAGTCACTATCTAGTGATGCTGACCAGAAACAAAGCCTTGCTGTTGTCAGCTCCAACAGCTTTGTATTTTACTTTTATCTTTGTCAGCTCTGTGAACAGCTGTTTGCTCTCCTCCCTGGTGTAAATCAGGAGTAGCTTCAGTCAACATGATGCTGTTTCTCTGTTCATCATGTGGTAAAGATCTAATACATTCTTCCTCCTGGGAGAGTAAAATGCAGCCAAGAGTATATGCTGGNCTATACATTTTTTTAATGAGAAACAATACCCATGTAGATGAAAATCAGGAGGAATTAGGCTTATCTAGTGCATTTGTTTTTTAAGCACAGTAATGGGAAAGCAGTGTGTATTAAGGAGTTCAGTATCTATGAATAGGCTTCCTGTGTATCACTGGGACTTTTGGTACTGATTGCAGCTATGAGGATTAGCCTATGCCGTGACTGAGGTGAAGACATCTGTGCCCAGAGCCAGGTAGAATTGATCATGTTCTCAGACCCTCCTGCAAATGGGATAATCAGTGGGATCTCCTCATAGCCAACTCAAATCCCCACATCCTGCAGGGCAGTTTCAGCTCTCTCAGAAAACTGCTGGTAGCCTGCAGATTTGGTACAAAAGGACTATCATATTAAACACTTCCACTTATTATGAAAATGTGTTTTCTGGCTTGGAAGACTTGAGCAATTTGAGGCTTGAAAATCATCCTCGCTTGGTTGATTTCATGACCAGGTATCAAATCCACCCTGACCTTTATCAGAGGGCAACAAGCACAACTTCAGAAACTTTCCAGGGGCAGCCAAATTCTGTCCCGTGCAAATACCCAGTTACATTTGGGTGAGAGGGATTATCTCATGCATTAGCAAGTACATATAAATAAAGAACTCGTGGTAAGGCCATGCAATGAAAAGGCAACTGTTGAAAAACTTCCCTAGCCTTAGCTGGGGACAATGGAAGTCATGGAATCATGGGATCATTTGGGTTGGAAAAGACCACTAAGGTCATCAAGTCCACCCATTCCCCAGCACTGCCAAGTCCATCACTAAACCATGCCCCCAAATGTAATATTGACACATCTTTGAAATCTCTCTAGGAGCGGTCTCCCTCTAGGAGACTGGATATTGGGAAAAATTTCTGCAACAAAAAGATTTTCCAGCCCTGGCACAGACAGCCCAGGGCAGTGGTGGAGTACATTGTTAGTGGTGGAGTACATTATTGTGGGCTGAAAATTTCTCCTCTTAGGAGTGGTCAAGAGACAAGGAAAAAAGTAGTGGGAGCACATAATTTAGTTTTGCAGTGGGGAGAATTTAGCAGATGGTGTCACCATGACCCACACTGTGCCCACTGTTCTTTGCAGTATCCACATGTAATGTGAAAAAGGAACAGCACTTGCAGGTGTTAAAAATTATACAGGGCAGTCAAATCTAATACAGATTGCAAAGAGTCACAGAATTATCTTGAGGTACCATCTAACTGGATAATAAAATGTTCAAAAAATTTAATTTCTACAAATGCAAAGTAATGTACATGTGGAAAAATAACCCTAACTATACATATTCATTGATGGCTTCAAATAAGATTTGTATCACTGTATTTCATTTATGTATTCTGAATAGGATATACTATCACATTGTCTTGCAAAGGAAACAGAACTGGAAGGCGTAGAGAGAAGGTGACAAAGACAATTAAAGGCATAAAACACATTACAAAATGAAAATAAACTGTTACGGTGGTTATAACAAATCTGTAGAATGAGGAATGGTGTGAAGAAAGTAAAGAGGGGAAATAATTCACTTTTTCGCAGTACAATATCTTCAAGATTCCAAAGGAAATGGTTAGACAGAAAATTTAAAAGGTGGGCTTTCTTTTTGTTTCTTTTACTTTGCATTTGTTCTTGTTTGTTTGTTTTTCTTGGTTTGGTTTTGGTTTCATTTGGTGGTGTTTTCCCATACCAGACATTGAACTGTGAAGCTTTGTCACAGAATCTTCCAGAAAATAAAAATTTATCCACAGTTTCAAAGAAGAAAATAGACATTCATGGAAGTCCACAGATCGAGCTGCTATTAAACACAGCAGCCCATCTGTGGCCTCCAGTTCAGCACTCCCTGTAATACTGCTGGAAAGTTGTCCCAGGGGGATCTCAGTGCCCTTTTTACATATCCCAGTTTTTTTTTTTTTTTTTTTTTTTTT
>VXBI01000019.1:0-20399 GCA_013397375.1 Toxostoma redivivum | reverse complement strand
AAAAAAAAAAAAAAAAGAGTGCCCTAAATTTAGATTTTTACAGATCTTATTTTTGCAGATCTTCCATTCCACAGTTTCCACAGTTAACATGTGAATTTATGTAAGTTTCCTAAGTTGGTTAGTTTTTCTTTTTTGTTGGTTTTTTTTGTTTGTTTGTTTTTTGTTTTTTTTTAATTACCTTCTTGAAGGTGAATTTCTAAAAAAGGAGCCTCAAACAAAACAAACAAACAAACAAACAAACAACTTTGCATTTCATATGACACTCAATGGAATAGTACAAAACACTGAAAAAAAACAAATTCACTTTTAGTATGCATGAATATTCCTATTTCCTAATCACTTGTGTTTGTTTTACGTGCACGTGTCACTATGTAAATCATCAAAGAATACAGAATTTCACATCCAAAGAGAGATTCTTCAGGAAAAAAATGAGCTTAAGAAAAACAAGCAAACAAATGAAAGCGGATGGGGTTTGGGTAAAGGGTTATTCCCTTCATCTGTAGACCTTAATGATTAATGAAGATAGTGTCAATGTTTACTTAGACACTCCAGTTACTAGTCTATCTAATATCTGCAAATTTTGCTTTTAGAATATGATTACTGTGTTTTAGTGTAATTATGAGTGTTTTAGAAGCAGAGCATTTTCACTACCTCTTCATCTCTCTGATCACATAAGTGTATTTTGGGATGCCTGTCAAGAAAATTTGAGCAATGCATTTTAACAGCAATAACCTTTTGAGCGAAAAAGCACTTATGAAAAGGCCCATAAAACCTGAGTTTTTAGGCAGTCAAAGATGATTAAAGAATTATTCTGAAGGACCCTGACTTGAGAGTTTGAAAAAAGCCCACTATTTGGAGGAATCATTTATTTCCTGTGTTTTTCTATAGGAGTAAAATCTTGGATTAAAATTTTACATAATGAGAGAAGAATCTTAATTATTCTTAGATGTTCAAACAAGATCCTGCCTGTTTCGGTTTTCAGAGCTTTCATTCTGAAGATTCCCAAGCTGCTGTAAAAATCAGATATTACCTTGGTGGCTGCTTAAATTTATGTTGTAGCCTTGGTCTGAAGAAGTAAATGTATGTGATGGGGCTCAGGCTCAAGTAGGACTCAGGCCCTCCCTTCCCTCAGGTGGTAAAGGGCACAAACACTGTATTGGAAAGTAGCTGATAAATAGTCCTGAAGAGCTCCACCCTGACTTCTTACCATCATGCCCTATGTCTGAAACTTGTCTGTTTCATTCCTTTGTTGGTTTCACCATATCTGATTTCTGTTTCCATGCAAGTTTAGCTCAGTTTGACAAGATTTAGCAGCTGGGTTGTTCCATCATTCTATCCCCTGATAAACTCATGCATAAGAAGTGGGATTCAGTTACAGAATCAGGAAACTAAGTTTTGGAGTCTTGTTATAAAAATAGCTTCACCTGAGTTATGTATCGTGCCTCTACACAAGAAGCGATTCAGTTGATTAAATCCAGGTTCCAATTACTATTTTAGATGTCTTATTGTGTGCTAGATATCTGCAAGACATTGCTCTATATTTCAAATGGCATCCATACACCCAGGCCCTCCAAGAATGCCATTTGGCGGTCATGTAAAACATCCCACAGCTTCTGAAATGGCATCAGCTGCCTGCATATTCAATTCCCATGGTCCCTGGAGATCTGTGAGGCCAGTGGACTCTTGACCAGCCTCCTAGGAACAAGACTAATGCCTAAGCATTAGTGTTCAGTGTCATCTGTCTAATTCTCTAATCTAAATTGACTTTATTGGATAGCCCTCCATCAACTCTGGCTGTTCAGAGTGACTTATTTGCAGCCTTTCAGTATCTGAAGGGAGCCTACACAAGAGATGGACAGGGACTATTTGCAAGAGCAGTGACAGAACAAGGGGGAATGGCTTCACACTGAGAGAAAAGAGGTTTGAACTGGATATAAAGAAAAAAGTTCTTCCCTCTAAGGGTGGTGAGGTACAGGCTGCCCAGAGAAGCTGTGGCTGGCTTATCCCTGGGAGTATTTAGGACCAGGCTGGATGGGTCTTGGAGCACCCTGAGACAGTGAAAGGAGTCCCTGCCCATGGCAGGGTGTTTAGAATGAGATGGTAGTTAAAGTCCCTTCCAAACCCAGCCTTTCTATGATTCTCTGAACTCTAAGTGATCAGGGACACTAATTAGAAAGCACACAAGTTATAATCACCAAAATGTAGTGCTCTAAATCTGGTGTGGAAACATGCTCCCTGAGTGTCTCCAGTTCCTCCTGGATTGTCTTCTTGCATGCAGCTCTCCCCTGTGAAAGCAGCTGGGCACCTTCTGAATCTGGGAAAGTTGGAAGGTAAGACAACAGCATCCACACAGCCATGTATCTCAGCAAAAATCCCCATTCTTACTCCATCTTCCCAAAGCCATCTCAGCTCCTGCTGTTATGGTCTGATTAATGCTCACTGTGACAAAACCAGCCAGGAGATTCTTCTGAGGCTTTTAAAAGGTGGTATCAGATGTAATGGCCCTTCATATTGGAGTTTCTGTACACATGCTTCTCTCTAACCCCTGCCCTGTACATGCATTGCTCCTTCTTACCTGCTTTTATGAGTCTGGATGGATGGCTGTAGTACCAGTACCAGGGTCATATAATTAATGACAAGAAAGAAAACAAAGGACAGGAGTGAAAAAAGGAGACAGATGGAGACTCAGAAAACAGTTTATAAAGAACAATACATATATATATTTTTTTTTCCCCAGAACTGCAGGCCCAGGATCTAACATCAATTTTCTTCTATATTGTTTTTACTATTTTTTTCTGGAAGTACCTGGAAATAAAATAATGTATATATGCACACATATATATTTCCTAAAATAAAGTTAGAAACGCTGTTTTTAAAGAATGTTTTATACCTTCCAACACTAGCCAAGTAAGAACCATACTTCCCTCCATGATTCATGGTTAATAGCATACTTCCTTTAGACACCTTTATTTATCCTACAATAACATGAAAAATATGCCTGAACTGGCTTTATTTTTAGCCAGTTTTATGTTGGCATTCCTTTAATGGCACATAGAGGGAGGGGTGCAGGGGGAGTCAATAAAGAAGAATGTGAAAATGTGTCCTTCTATAAAAAAACAAGCCTGAAGTAGCAGTTGGACCTTGGCATATGTGTGGCCTATTAGTGCCTTCTGTCGTAATAAGCCTTCTGGCAGAGCAATAACATCAAGGTGTTGTTTATACACTATAAAATGTTAAAATGGCATTGTAAAGATTAGCTGGAAGGTGAGGATTGTTCCAGGGGCTTGGTTGTTTTGTTTTTTGTTTTCCTTTTCTATTCTTGAGACCAAGAAACACCCTCCACAAAAATTGCCTCCTTCAATAGTTTCATGACTCTTTAGTGGGAAAAATACTACCTGCAGAGAGGCAGTATGGCCCATGGCTTAAAGGGACTAAGAAGAAAAAGACTTTGTTTGAATCCTCAGTTTTGTCACAAATGTACTTTGTGACCCAGGTTCACATCCCCTCAGTGTGCCTCCTACCTCAACCAATATTTGATGCAACTGAGGGCTCAGGCACTAAGAGCCCCAAGAGAATTATTAAATCCCTGCACCACAAAACAGTTAAAGGCAAGGAATGTATCTAAATTAGGAGTTTTCCATCCTGACCTGTTTTTACCTAAGGTTCAGAAACATAAGGCCATCAAGTAGTGCCATCAGACTATCAGTTTGAATTTCTTAAACAGAATGAGTTCAATGTTTTTTGAGTAGCTCAGTCCCTTTTGTATGTGATATTTCCAGGAGGAATTCCTTGCAACAAATCTAAGAGGTATTCCTTACAACAAACTACCATAAAGAGAATTACCATGAGAGCTTCCCTGTACTAACAGGTGTCCCCATGACTGCAGAGACAGAAAAGTCATTACTCAGGAACATGGGAGAGGCATTTACCCTGGGCTCAGCCCAGCTGCCCACTGAGCAAGTGATTCTATGATACCACGTGAGATAATTTAGGGAGTTGAGAACACCAGTGTAGAGCTCACAGATGTGGTGCAGAAGATATCACCCTCTTAATGTGGCAGCTGGAGGACAAACAGGATACAGACACAAAACAAGATGAAGTTAAGCCTCTATGAGGGAAGTTTCATGTTTTTAGACCAGCATTTTGCAACATCAATGTAGCTGCCTCTGTCACCAAAAGATTTCCTGGGATGTAGAGATTGAGCCCATTTACAAACCCAACTTTAGAGGCTTTAAATTGGCAGTTTGGAGGGGCTGAGGTACATCTTCCAGAATGCTTTCTCAAAATCCAGAACACTGTGGAAGAAATAGAGCTGAAAATCATATTTTTCAATTTCTAAACATTAAATACCATTTTCCCAGCCCTCCTCAATATTTTGACTACTCTATAAAAAAAAAATCCCATTTCCCAGCTGGTTTCTGAAGAGTACCAGGGAATGGGAATGTATTTAAAATCTTGATGTTAAAATTAAAACCTTTCCTGAAGAAGAAATCAAGGGGGTAATCAGGGATAGCTTTATATAAGCTCATGGGAACACAACCTCTCCCCTCTGCCCCCCCAAATTTATTTATTCATATCCATTGCCACTATTGCATTATTTTGTGCAGAACATATCAGATGATTTTTAGCACTGATCCAAACTCTTCCCCTGTCTCCAAAAGTCCCTAAGAATCATCCTGCTGAGAGCTGGGAAGATGTGCCAGTCAAGCAACCACTCAGCACTTGTTCTGTTTCTTATATTCTCTCCTAAAGCATCTGTTGCTGGTCGCTGTCAGATGCAGGATACTGGGCTAAAATGAGTTATTTTCTGCCCCAACGACTATGTCAGTGTGTAACAAATATTTCCATGAAAGTGCATATTTTGATCCCTACCAGCTCCTGATGATGAGGTTTGGAATTTGGGTGGATCCAGAGGAAAGCCATGGAAGAAGTCCAAAGGAGTTTTACAGTTTGGTCCAATTATTCCTATACCTGTTTGACAGCTATTTTTCTAATCAGTTTGTAACTTCCCTGAGCAAAGAAGGTCCACAGACTCCCTTGAGTTCATTGCTCTAACTGCAAATGCTTTCTTCATCTCCAAGCTATATCATCTTTTCTACAGTTTAAGATGAATCTGACTCTCTTGTCCTCATTAAAGATGGGAAATAGCTTATTTTTATTTTATTTTCAATTTATTTTATTTTCCCCTACATTTTGAGGGTTCTACAATTCTTTATTGCAATTTCCTTTCTGTACGAGCATCCTCATCTGCACGGTTGCTGCATAATCTTAAGGTCTTATAACTAAAATTATTCCATGGTTCTATGATCAATCTTTTCTGAGAGCTCATGGTTTCTATCTGAGGACATTCCTATAGCTCTCTTCTTTATTTTATCCAGTTTCACTCTTCAGAAATCTAAGGCCCCAAACTGGTGACAGTACCATGGCTGAAGGTTTATGCTATTTGAAAGTGGCAGGGAAAGAGATCACTTTTTGTGTGATGTTTTCTCTTCTTGGGTAGGTCTGACTGTGTCACTAATTTCCTATGGACTCTCTCCTTCAGCAAAACCAACCTGTAGTAATATTTCAGGTCCCAAATAAAATAATACTAATAATTATTATATAATAATAATAATAACTAGATCAAACAAATAGATTCTAAAACAAAGCATCAAAGAAATTATCAGACATCATTTGCTTTATTATCACCATCATAACAAGGCAACAGATTTCACTTCACACTTCCTTCTTGCAAAAGGTGAATTATGCTTTGTGGTTTACATGTAGTCCAACTAGCAAGTACCAAGAGAGATGGCAGCATTTTAATTAAAATTGATAAAGCCTCTATGAAAATTAGTCTGGGGAAAACACATCTTGTATAATACAGAGCTGCCAAGTTTTGGCTGGAGGCTGAAGCAGGGTTTTTGCAGGAACTGGAAATAACCTGTACTGGGCCAGTGGGAGACTAGGAACAAAATCACACTGGTACAATCACTTCTGCTGAATTAGAAAGTGCTCAAGGAAAGAAAACAACTTTAATTACCAAAATGCCATCATGTGCAAACAAAAAGGAATTGAAGAGCTTGTCTCCCCTGTCATCTCCAGAAGGTTAAAAATCCCCAGCTCATTTTGCATACAGTTAATGATGGAAGATACCTTGGCTTCCTGTGCCTTCTCACTTTTGAATT
Source organism: Toxostoma redivivum (assembly GCA_013397375.1). Classification (NCBI taxonomy): domain Eukaryota; kingdom Metazoa; phylum Chordata; class Aves; order Passeriformes; family Mimidae; genus Toxostoma; species Toxostoma redivivum. Next base: position 14,232 of record VXBI01000019.1, on the reverse strand, counting down.
CTGAACAGTATGTTCTCTAGAGCAGAAAGAATTCCCTAATAATTATTTTTCCCCCAATTCTCTAGTATTCCCTACATAATATTAATGTGGGCTAAACTCTAACCTGTGCATACCTATTCTGTGTTCTAATAACAACCCATGAGGTTTGAACCTAGTGGAGAGCAATGAGGTGGAGACAGGTACCTGCTACTGCAAGATGACTTTGGGATAGGGCTGTTATACACAAGTTATGTGGGCAGGTCACATTCCATGGATTAATTAATACAGCCTGGATTTTTTTTTCTAGCCCTGTGACTGTCTTGCCTCTTCTCACCCTCAATTTCAGCTGTTCTGAAGATATTTCTCTGTCCTAAACCCCTAAACTTACATCAGAGCAGAGCGAAACATCACTTCTGTTATCTCAGAGATGCGGAAACCCAAAAGGGAGGAAGGGATCTATAGCTCTATATGCAGTTCCACCTGATGATGTTTATCAAAGCTGGATGTGATATGCATCAGGAGATGTGTAGGGACTGGGGAAAGAAGCAAGGGGAGAGCTGTTTTGCCATCCTTGCTGCATCTCTGTCTCCATTCATGTCAAACATCCCTTTGGCAGGAGCTCACCATTGCTGTGCAGGAGCATAAAGCAGGAGCTGTGTGCAGGAGGCAGAAGACTGGCAGGCCAGAAGCATCAGCTGTGCTATAAAAATTATGCTAATGTGTGAAAATGGAGTTTATTGGGAAGTAACTACTGTGTGTTACGGAGGACTGGATTTCTTGGACCCTTAGTTTTTTTCTGTGTGTGTGTGTTTCTCTTTCTCCTGCCCACCTTCATCTTGACCTGGCTCCTCCAGCCTTCTGCCACAGACATGTGTGGCCAAGTGCAGAAAATGGGGTTTTATGTTAGCAGGAGCCATCAGTTGGCAGGAATAAACTACCTACCCCATTAAAAGCCTGTCACCTCTGCTGTCAGCTTTTNATATATATATATATATCACACTTTCCCCCTTGCCAGATGCAGCATGTGCATCTGAAGAATTTTCCCAGTGAGCAAAAATTGGATACAAAACCATATTCTGAGGAAATTTCATTTTGTCTCATGTTTCCCATTCTGCATGAGCAATTATTTGTGTGGATATATATTTTCTTTAGACTGCATGTGCCCATGTCTTTGACCGCTGATGACTTCAGAGCAGTGCTAGTTTTGTGCAGAATTTAACTGTTGACACAGACTCCACATAAATAAATAAATAAAGGAATAAAAACACATTCACCCAGAAAAACTACACCATTACCAAGCAAAAAGCCCCTTTTGTCATTGCATATGCAGTAGCTCTGCAGAGAATAGCCTGTTCTTTGTTTCCTTCCAAAGAGACATTATTTTATTTGACACCCATGGAGCTGCACAAATGAGAGTCAGCAGGCATCAAGCCGTCCTCTTGGAAAAAGAGTTGGCATCTCCCTCCCTGGCACATCTGGTGAGTTTGAATGGCATTCACTGGCACGGCTTTGCAAAATTAATTACGTTCCAAAGCCTTGTCACAAACAATAAACCCTTGTGCCAAATGCTGATCTTTTGTTTTCTGCCAGATGTAATGCATCTGCTTCTCTTTATCAGGTTTAATCCTATTTGGCTTTTGCAGTGCAGTAAACAATGCTGTGGAAGTTGGAAATGAAAAGTGGAAGAATGTGGAAAGGCACTGAGCAGAAGAGACAGAGATGCCTCGTGGTTAAGACACTTGATGTGGAACAGCTGGATAATGTGCTGTCATGAGGCACAGCCATGGTGAGAAAGGCCTTTCCTCCTTAGTGAGATTGCATCAAGCAGCAGTGTGAGGACAGATCCTCAGTGAGCTGAGGATACAGAAATCCTACTGAATGGCCTTGGTGCTGAGTGTCTTACTTTGCATGTCTAACTTTTCTCAATTATTTCACCATATAATCTGGTGCAGGAAGACCTTTCTCAATGTTCTCTCTCAAACTCAAGGAAGGCTCCATCCTGAAGGAGAAATAAGGTATACAAATAAGCACAATTAAAAAAAAATTCAAATCTTTATTCTCCCCTGCATCAGAGCTTAATTATTTGTTATTCCTAAGAGAGAACTGGATGGGTTCAAAACAAAATTGAATCCACCTGCTGCTACCACCAGGCATGGTCTTGAAAGGTCTGTGATTCTACAATGCAGAAGGCCTGGTTTTGTTATTCCTTCCTTCTCAGCCAGCCTCATGTACCTGCTTATATAGAAATACCCATGCCCTTCTGCTGCTGTGCTAAATGTATTTTCAGTGGTGCATGTAGCTGCAAGCCTGTGACCCCCTTCAGTCCTTACACTCCATCTCCTGCTGTCTTTAATTTTGCTGTGGTGCAACAGGGATCTGAACTGTACAGCTCTGTTTCTCTTAAATTCCTTAAATTAAAGAAGCAGTGGTAAGGCTGCTGGGAACTCAAACCTTGTCTGGGCTGTGATAGAGGACCAGAAGGAAGCAGCCTGAAGTACCCTCTTGGTGAGGCTTGGGGTCTTTAGGGATGTCTTTGTCACATGGACTTTTCTTTTTTAAATGCATTTTTCAAGAGGAATAACTAGTTCAAGGTTAGCAGTTTCTGACATGTGTGAGTTAGAAGTAAACCAAAACAGCTTCAGTCACAGATGAGCTGGAACTGAAGTAATATTTACTGGTTCAATGGTCTTCCCTCCAGATGTATTGAAATCAAACCTGTATGACTGAAAATAGCAGAAAGGAGAATGAATGAGGGAGCAGGAGACTGGATTTCAATTTGGCCGCCTAGTTTCCTTTATTTCAGTTCAAGGGCATTAATAGCCTCAACAGTCTGATGTATTTAGAACTCTTTCCTGCCTGGCTCAAAACTTTTTGTAGAACTTTAAAGGATGGACATAATTTTGGAGTCGTAACTGCTATTCATCACCACAACTTTGCTTAAGCTTTAACAAAAATGGGACATTAAAGCATGAAATGTCATTCCTTGAAACTATTTTATCACCATCTGTCACTCTAACATGTGAGTTAACTCTAACAGCCCAACCAGTATTCCAGCTCAGGCAAACAGAAACAAAACCTTGTATCCCAACCCTAGACCATGGGAAGCTTTTGTTGAAGTTGTGGAGACCCCAGAAAAAAAAAGTTACGGGCTTGCCTGTGTTAATACATAATTTGGTAGTCTAGTATCACCACTCCCACACCCAGAATGTTCTCCCTTCCTTGTGTTCCCACTGGCCCTCAGCTGGTGCATTGTTCCACCCCACCTACCCCATTGGACCCTGCTTCCCCTCGTCCCACCTCTGCACCACTTCCCCTGATACCCATTGGACCCTACCCCAACTCCACCTCCTCTCCTACCCCCTATTTTAGCCCTGGATCTCCCTTAATCCCGGTCTTTGACCACTGGTTACTGGCGATATCACAGGTTGTTGGTTGTTGTATTCGGATTTTTGGACCTCGTCCCACTTTTACTTTCACTGTTTTTAAAGTGTTTTATTTTACTAAGCCGTGGTCGTCGTACCGCTCTTCTTTTCTATCTGCCACTTTCACCCTGAATATCTGAGAACCCTCAAAAGGATTATCAGGGACCACCCTCGACCCCGATAAGTGGCGCCCGAGCCCAGGGACCCGATATTCAGGGCTCCTGGTCTGGCAGTCGGCCAGCGTCCCTGGATTGTGGCCGTGCCAGGGCCTGGCAGAGCCATCGGCAGGGAGGGACCTTGACCCAACACCCGGGAGCTCGGCAAGGACGTCGGCAGGGACACCTGTGGAGTGCAGGTGGGTTCGGGGGCGGCAGACATAACCCTCTTAGCTGCTGTGTTTTAAATTCCGGGTCCTAGTCCAGGCTAGGGGTGTTCCAGCAGCTGCTCCCCCTAAGATGGTGAGAAGGAAGATGGGTGGTAACATGCCAAAAGTAGAGAAGAGCATTTATGGACAGCTTAAGTTGGTTTTGAAAAATCATGGCAAAAACTTTTCCAAGAAGAAGCTGAAATTGTTTGTGAGGTGGATCTGTAAGAAGTTCCCTGACACCTCAGCTGATAATATGGGGGACATCGAGTTCTGGGACTCAGTGGGGGTGAAGCTTTACAAACTTGAAGTTAAAAGGGACCCCAGTGCACCCCGCATGCTCCCTATTTTCAACCTTATCCTTGAAACCCTGCACCAATCCAAGCGTCGATTGTCTGGCTCACCGGGTCCTTCTAACCCTGCTCCTAACGCTGCTCCGGGCACCTCCTCTGCTGCAAACCGGCCTGCCGACTCCACCCCCTCCGTCAGGGAACGGGCCCTGTCAATCGGGCAGCCTACTTCCGGCTTAGGCCACGCCTCCGGAGAGCCACCCCGGACGGCCGCCATCTTGAGTCAAGGTCCAGCCTGTGTAACCCCGCACAAGATGGCGGCGCCCAGGTCTCCCTTACCGGCCCTAAGAGCTCGTAAGAAGGGAAAGCCTAGAGGGAAAAGGGTGCTCATTGCTGAAGGCTGCTCCTCCAAATCATTTTCTTCTTCTGAGGAATATTTTTGCAGGTTAGATACTAGGAAGAGCAAGCAGAAAAAAATTAAAAGATCAGCCCTGAGTAAAGGTGAGGGGAAGTTGACTTCCAAACCAGATTTAATGACATCATCATTATTGTCTACTGAGTTTTCTGTGTGGGAGTCAGAGACGGAAACAGTGTTACTGGACAATGCTGGGGTTCCAACAGAAACTGGCATTACACTTGACCAGGTAGCAGGAGAAGGAATCCATCCAGATCAACAAGGCAGAGATTTGCAAAAGCCTGTGTTTCAGCATCGAGAGCCTCCTTTAAATATAGGTTTTGCTATTCAGGCTCTCTCAGAAAATCTTGCATTCAACCAAATAGTGCCTGCATCAGTGACCACTGACCCCAGTTCCAGCCACAGGGATTTCCAGCAAAATTCTAACCAATGCTGTTACTATCAAAAGCAAAGATGTATTACGCTAAGATGTGTTCAAAAACGTCTGAAAATCAGAGCTACCAAACGTCACCAACAGAGAAGGAAAAACTATTACTACTATTCTAAACAACAATTTAATGTAATTGTGGAAGTTTTCTCTGCTAACTTAAACAATCCTCCTGCCTGCTAAGTCTGGTTTTTTATCATATTTATATAATTTTAAGTTTTATGTTGCTTGAAGGTATGTTTAATTATTTTTGTTGTCTCAAACCTAAGTGTATTAAATTAAGAAACTAAACTACTTTTGTAGGTGTCAAAATTGGTTTTGTTTTCATTCTGTATTTTACTTTAAAAAGCAGTATATTGTTGATTTTAGTTCAAGTTAACAGTATAAATTCCAAGTTACGCTAAGACTATCGTTGCAATATGTTTTAAGGTTTAGTAATTCTAGCTTTAAAGTTTATTTTATTGCTCTCTGTTATATTCAAGATGTATTAATTTTAACTGAAATTGATTTTTCAGCTCAGTCTACTAATCAAAAATTTTTACAGCCGCCAGTTTTCATTTTTAAAAAGTGGCTTAATAGTATTTAAGTATTACAAGTTAAGTACTTTTTAACATGTTTTGTATTCAAAGATCAGTATTATTGTTCAGTTTGTTAATTTGATTTTTAAAAATTACTAACATCTTTTCATATGTACATTGATACAAACAAGTTTCTTAAACGATTTAATAGAGTTGTATTCCCATAAAGCATAAAATGCCTCTATTTTAATTAGTTTATAGAAAAATTCAGAATACACTCTTTAGGCCCTGTCTATTGCTTTTTATGCAAGGGGTCCTGCAGAATGGCAATATTCATGGTTCTTATGATAAAAAATGTTCTCCTAAAAATTTATCACACCATAATTATGTCCCTGCCCCACAAAAAAAATATGAAAAAGAGAGAAATACAAAAGCATAACAAGTCCAATCTGATGTTTGGTTTTTCACTAGTTTAAAAAGCCTTTTACAAATAATGAGGTTTTATTTTGTGTTTTTATAAATGATGTTTTACTTTGGCACTTGGTGTATTAAACTACAATTTCTGTTAGTAGAGAAGCAACAAGTTTCAATGAGAATGAAAAAGCAAATCAGAAAGGTGTGTGTAAGCTGTTTCATGGTAAGATAAGGGAGGATAGTAAAAACTTAAAAGACTGTTAAAAGCAAAAGAGAAAGAAGGAAAAACGAGAGTGAGCAAAAAAAGAAAAGGAGTGGTGCTAAAAATAAAAGGTATTAAATTGAGAGCAAAGAAATGAAAATGCTTTAGTTAGGTATTACATTGATCATTATGTTAATTTCTTAACTATACCTTTTACTCCCCAAATACGTCAAAACTAATTTCTTATGTGTATCCCTTTCATGTTTACCCATATAGCATCTTGTGTGAGTTTCAAAACAATTAATTGGAGATTTGAGTTCTGTATTACAGGGAAAAAGCAGCAAAGACAAACGAAGCAATAACTCAAGACAAATTAGAACTGAGCCACATTAGCCAAATGCGCTGTGTTTCTTAGTTTGAAAACCCTGACAAGCTGTTTGTGAGTATCTAGAAGAACAGAAGAGAATAGAGACCACAAGAAGAAAGAAAAAAAGACTAATTTAAGGGAGTTTTCAAAATAAGAGCCATTTCATTGAGACTGTTTGTCACAAGTTCAGCTAAAATTATTAGTTTTATAATTGCCGTTGTTGTATTAATAGTAGTCTACTGTTCTTCGTTACATCTCTGGGAATCCTTTTATAAGTTGTCATAATCCCTCACTCCCCCACAGGCCAATGAGTAACTGAAAGAGCCCATGGTTCCCATAAAAGTCATTTAGATAAACAGAAAGGGGGAGTAGAGATCTTAGCACTGAAAAGTTGAGTAAAACATACATACTTAATTTTTTGAGTAAGCCATTTTTGAAAACTGTATTACTTATATTAATAATTGTTGTTATGCTGTTAATCATTTCTTGTCTGTTAGGATGTTTCTACAGAGTTTTATAGAAATCTTTCAATTCTGTTTCTATAGTTAAACAAAAAGAGATGTGGGAGTTAGCTTGACTGGTATTCCAGCTCAGGTAACCATCAGTGAAGAGTTGTATCCTAACCCTAGACCATGGGAAGCTTCTGTTGAAGTTGTGGTGACCCCAGAAAAAATGTTATGGGCTTGCCTGTGTTAATGTATAATTTGGTAGACTAACATCACCACACCCAGAATGTTCTGCCTTCCTTGTGTTCCCACTGGCCCTCAGTTGGTGCATTGTTCCACCCCACCTACCCCATTGGACCCTGCTTCCCCTCGTCCCACCTCTGTACCACTTCCCCTGATACCCATTGGACCCTACCCCAACTCTACCTCCTCTCCTACCCCCTATTTTAACCCTGGATCTCCCTTAATCCCTGTCTTTGACCACAGCTCCTATAGAAATCTCATCCCCTTGGTTGTTGTATTTGGATTTTTGGGCCTTGTCCCACTTTAACTGTCATTAAAGTATTTTATGTTACTAAGCTGTGGTTGTCGTATCACTGTTCTTTCCTATCTGCCACTTTAACCCTGAATATCTGAGAACCCTCAAAAGGATTATCAGGGACCACCCTTGACCCTGATATGACAGATACTTCCATACAACCTCTCTTCTGGAAATTAAACAGAGCAAAAAGGGCCTCCCTTCCATATACATACAATATATTGCAAGCTATTGCAGAATTTCAACCAGTGAAGTAAATACACGAATATATGGAACTTCATCCACATCAGTGTTAAAAAATATGTATGGTAAGTGTTGCAGGCACAACTTGAACCAGATCCATTCCCAGAATTTGGGCTTAAACAATAGAAAATTTTCCCTTCAAAAATGACCTGCCTTCTGGAGTCCGGAGTCAGCCAGGTGTCCCCATCTAGGGTCCAGTCTGTCTGGGACATGTGATACAGGATAGATCTTGCAGAGAAGTTAATTTTGTATAGGTATTAAACTACTTTCATACTTTTTTTTTGGGTTAGACATGCCTGAAGATGAAGTTGTGTTCAAGGGATGTTTGGGTTGAATATTAGGAAGAAAAATCACCCAGAGGGTGGCTGGGCATTAAAATAGGATTCCCAGGGAAGGGGTCACAGCACCAAACTTCACAGAGTTCAGATTATATTTGGACAATGCTCTTGGGGGCACAGTGTAGGATTCTTGTTGTCCTAGCTGGAGCTGGGACTTCGATGATCCTTGTGGGTCCCTTTCAACTCAGAAAAGGACCATTCCATTCTACTCTGAAACTGATAACTATGTTAATATCCCTAATAATAACAATAAAGTGTATGACTTCAAAGTTAATGTCCTGCTATCTTAATTTCTACTAACAATGTTATTAACGAGACATGAGGAAGATGCAGCCTACCTGCTTTGTGTTAACATCTGTGTGCAATTGCCATAATCGGCTTTCATGCATGCAGTAACTCAGAGCAGGCCATACTAGAACTTGAGGACCATGTCAGACCCATAGCCATACATCTGCTTCCAGAGGGAGAAAGTGAAATATCTTCTGCATTGTTGGAGGTGTAGTAACCCCAGTTCTTCATATTTCCATTTTTCTTTACAAAGTCTGTTCCTATAAAACATTTTAAAATAATTCTATCTGTATCAAACTAAACTGGGATGTTTTCCTCTACCTTAAGTATTCTCTGACACTGTCCAGGCTGAGATAATTTTAAAAAGTCCACACAAGATAATTACAAGCAACTAATATATCCTGTCAGCGACATTATTCTCCCTGTCATTTATTTCATAAGCTCAGTTTACTGTCTATTTATCTGCATACTTACAAGGTATTTTCCTCGACAGCCTATTGCAATTGTTAGCTTTGCAAGTTAGTGAATAATCTTTTTTCCAATTTTATTACCTTTCACTAATACCAAAATATCGTTCTTTTGCATTAGAAAGAGTTCTGAATCGTTCTAGAAATATATACCCAAATTACTCCCTTCATTTAGGTCTTGATTCAAAATCCATTGAAGAGCACAAGACTACTAAACCTCACTGAAGCCAGTAGCTATTCATGCTCTGTAAACTGCAGTTTGCAGTGACCTGCATATCTCAAATGTATCTGTGCTTGATTTCCCTGTTGTCACTTCCAGACCTCTATTTTTCTCAGCATTGTTAGCTACACAATTTTCTTGCAATAACTGAATACCTTTAGGAGTTCCATGGCATGGCACTTACAAGGTTTAAATATTTCCTCTTCCACTGCAGAAAAGTTAATTGCACTGGGGCTGTGCTTTGCCAGCACCAATTAACACAGAAGCTGAAGCTGCAGCTTAACATTCTGGTCATGTGCATGGGTCTGATCTGTGACACCTCAAGTACCTGCCCTCCCACATCCTTTGTTCCTTCCTGAGGATTTGCAGGGGTTCTTGCCATAGTTTTGAAGCATCAGAGTTCTGTTTAATTGGTATGGAGTAAAAGCATTGCAAGTAGAAGGAGGTTTTTTTAGCGTTTTCATAGATGCTTACAATTGAAGAATCTCTGCCTAGTTGAATTATGATTGAGCAGTGTAATAGCCCAACCCCAATTTCCCAGCTTCCATGATCCTGCCTTGCTGAAAACAAGCCAAAATTTTGGCATTTACATCTCTATAATTGAAAGAAGACTTAAGAAAAACTTAGACTTACCTATTTTTTTAGAAAAGTTTCTAAACCAGAGCCTAAAGGAAGTGTCAGAAAGGAGAATGGAAGCATGTGTATCTCTTAAGCTTGGCAGATAAAATGGAACTATTGGGTATTCAGCTCTGAAACAAGTAATTCCCTGAAACAGAGAGCATGAAAAAAACCCAGCACTATTCTAGTTGACTTGAGCAGCCATCAGAATCCCCATGCTAGTGGCGTGCCCAGATTAGGAGAAGAAATGAATGAACCCTCTGATTCTGTCTTTTTATTTGTTTACTAGAACATGTGTTCTGCTTTTTCTGAGTAGAGTTGAAATCATCTGAGCATTTCTGTTCTCAGAGAACAAAGTTTATTTCCATCAAAACCTGCATTTTTGCCTTCAAAACACATTGGAGAAACGTCAACAATATTTGCTCTACAATAGGTGCAGGGAAAAGTTAAGAAAACTAGGTTAAGATTTACAAGGAAGGCTTAGGTTTCATCACTGTAATAACTAATTCTAAGCCACCCTTAAGCTGTTCTTTCCATCTGCAGGAACAGAAGTTCACTGAATTAATCTAGCTCAACATTTTATCGAGGTAGGATGCTAGGCAGATAAATACAGGAACTGTACTCTCCTACACTCCATGCTGGCATATTAGCCCTTATGCCTTGATCCTTCTGTGTTTTCACTTCTTCTGGAAAATACAAAAACATGTCTGGGTTTTTAAAAAGAACCTACATTATCTCTTAAAGATTTATGTATAGGTTCTTGCTACACTTATTACTGCTACTTATGCACTAACTGTACCTAGTAATCACAGCAGCTATAGTCCCAGCCCCAAAAATATTAGCATTATCACACTACTTGCCTTTGTGGCAGTTTCACAGATTTTAAACCTTTCAACTTTTTCTTACTGTTTAACTCATGTATTCCAAAGTCCAATATTTATTAAATACTTGCCACAGTCATCTTTGGTTATAATGGTTGAACTCCTAGTGTCTAACTCCTCAACTTCAACTCCTTAAATTCCTATTTTTTTGTATATAATTTTCTTTGTATTCATCATACAAAACTTCTCATAGTGTCTAACTCCTCAACTTCTTTAACTCCTTAAATTCCTATTTTTTTGTATCTAATTTTCTTCGTATTCATCATACAAAATTTCTATCAGCTGTACCTCATCAGTAAACTAAGAATGTGTCATATTTTTATGAGGAATACTCAAATTATGTACCCTGCTTCTTGGAGAAAATTAGGATGGCATGAAAAAGAAGGAAAATTGACTGCAAAGTCTTGAGACCATTCTTTGGGAAAAGGTGTGTAAAGTGAATAACCTCTGTGAAATAAATTCACAGCCTAAAACCACTGCAGCTGATAAGCAATCAGGAAAATGCAGTATATTTAAAGGACAGCTCAAGACCCAACTTCTTGGTACAATTCAATGGGATCAAGTTGCTAAGTCTCACTAAATCTTATGAACATGTTCCCCAAAACTGCCATGTAAACAGCAGCATGCTGGGTTGGCTTGGTCACACAGGGAAATTCAGGATAATGCCAAATGGGCAGTGGCAGAGTTTCAGTGGCATAAACCTGAGGCAAAATATAGAACCAGGTCTTCTAAGCTCATGACAAGATGCACTATCAATATTTCCACATGAAGAAGTTCATAGTGTCTCCATTCATGTCTAAAAGAAAAAAGAGAAAGAAAAAGCTGTAGAAATAAAGTAATTCTGTGGACAGAGGAAGCATGTGGGCTGTTGAGGGCTCCTTCATAATTAACAACTACTGCACAGAGCCAAAACCTGAAATGACCAGACTGACCAGAGTCCAGTGACAGACCATATAATTACTGAGTTACAGAGCATAAAAACAACTGAGTGCTTCCAATTACGATGTGAAAGGGCAACTTAACAGTTGTGCCACTTCGTAGTGCTGGGGAAAGGCAAAGGAAAATGTGTTAAAGGCCTAATGAGGTGTGTGGGTGGAAGTTACTGCCACAGTTTACGGCAGCTCAAGTTGTTAGTTCCTACCATGTGTCACTATCCAAGGGAAAGAGGGAGCGTGAGGGAGGCAGAGATGGGAGCACAGTGTGGGAAGGCATTTTCTCGTTGGGATAACTGTAAGCAAAGATTTCCTTTCTCTTACTTCTTCCTGAACAGATCAGACATTATATTTAAAAGAGGCATTTTAAGATTCCCAGACAGTTTCAGTAATTGAGTCAGTATTTTTGCAATCCAGAAGACACATTTGCTTATTTTAGACAGTCTGGGGATTTGTTCCCCCAAATTCCTTAAAAACCACAGCAGGGAAGAAGGAGGTAGGGGCCTCAGTACATCTGCAGGAACAGACAGCACAGGGAGATCACTGTGTAAAATTTTGGGTGAACCTATAACCCCAATGAGAGCCACTGAGGATACACTCAGCCCACATAAACTTCTCTGCGAAGGCCCACTGCATCTTCCACTTCTTCACAGAACACACCATCCTGTCACTTATAGCTGGCACAGGCAGCTGAGATGGCAGAGAGTGAACCACAGTATCTAACTCATATGACAATCCTAATTTTAAAAGTTAAATCACTTCTGAGTGGATTAATTGAGTTTTGCAGCCTATCCTTTTGGCAATGGAATTTTCAGCACCGCCTTTCCACCTGTCCTCAAGGGGTGAAGAGGTCAGCAGGCTTGCTTTGTGCAAAGAGGTTGCATCATAGAGAAATACATATAAATAGTTATTTGGTAGTTTGAGATGACACCACAATATCAGCTCCTTGAGATTCCATTCAGGCTGTTCATCCCCACATGGTCCTTTCAGGCCTGATAAACTGGGGATGCTCTAATCTTGAATTATTGAGAATTTTCTGGAATTAGAGGGAACAACAGAGAGAAAAGGGCACCAAGAGATGTTGTTGTTGTTATTATTTTCCCACTTTTCAAACAATTAGGAGTCCTGAAAGACTCTGAAAACCCATAACTGTGTGTTGGATGAGGAGAGGATGTCTTGCTATTATTGTTGGGCAAGGCTGTTGCAGAATTTCTACCTCTGCTTAATACTTCGGGTTGCTTCTGGTTTGCACTCAAAATTTTCGAGTTTCTGCAAGATGAGCCAAGAAAAGAAGTAGTCAGCCTGCAAAGAATTTAAGTGACATTTAAATAAAATAACAATTCAAATATTCCTCTCACAGCTGGCTTACATTTTCTACAGCTGATCAACTCCTTGTCCTATCAGTCATCACAACCCCTGCTGACCACAAGGGAATCCCTCAGAGGGTTTTTTACAGGAAATTCAGGTGTTAGACCTTCCCCTACACCACCAAACAATGGGATCTAGAAGCATTTTCAAATCAGTGTGCTCTCTATGCACATTGTAGGTGAGAACAGCAATATTTTCACTCCAGCTCCCCCAACAGACCCAGACATACTTCCACCTCTTTACACCCAAGTTTCTCAAGCACATGGTTACAGTGGGCAAACTCTGGATCTCCTCACAACACAGAGGAAGCCACAAAACTCCCAGGGAGTTTAAAACTCCCTCATCCAAGGAGTCCCCAGTGACCAGCACCTGCTTCAAGAATACTCATTTTGTTTTATTATAGGAATGCCAAAATTACAAAGCATTAAAAATTAAAAAATATGAAAAGCCTGTTTAATCAATTCCAAATCCTTCTCTTGAGCTGCAGCAGGAATTATTGTATAATGGAGGGTTCACCACCAAAGATGCTCAGACAGGATCTTCCAAGTCCTCTGCTGTGCCTCCTCATCAGTCAACTATACTTTTATTTTCCTTGAACATAAAAACCAGCCATTTCCCTAATTAGTACACAAGGTATGTAATCTTGTTCAGAGTGTCACTGCTTAACTCCTATGCAAACATGATTTTTTTTTTTAATCTTGAAAAATGAGATTTTTCAGTCAACAACAATCATGTTAGCAGAAGTCTTTTCTGCTTTTATTTGTACACACCACACCATGCCACATCATTTTGCATAGTACTGCTATCAGTATGCCAGGTAGTGACACCATGAGCAGCACTGGAGCTGCTGTTTATCTACCAAGAAATTATGTCAAAACAAACAAAAAACTAAACAAGCCAAAAAATTCAAGTGGAAAACATAAATTATAGTGAATTTTAAAAAGTTCTTTCTCTAGCTTAGCATTTTTCTCATGTAAAACTCTTTTTCCATGGAGACAGGGCAAAATATTTTTGTTCTTACTTGATGAAATAACTGACAAAAAGCTGTCAGGAAAAACGTGATCTGAACTTTTCTCAGCATAAAAACTGCATTTCAGCAGAAAGGGGGCATTGGTCCTGGGCAAGGAGTAGAAACTCTGGAATCTCTGGGAGCTGGCTTGGGGGTGAAGAGAGAAGAGGAAGAATAAGGATTCATCAACAGTTTCTCAGTATAATCCAGAGAAGCAAATGAGCTTAGGTAAAAGTTTTGTCCACAGAGTAAATCCTTCACATATAGAGGAACATGGTTGTTTGTAGACCCTGATGAAAAGTAGTCTGAGACATTTGTTTCTCTTGGCTGTGGTGGCAGGGTTAGCTACATACTTCTGCTTGTTGTGACATCCAAGAGTCTGGGAAATGTTAGCTACTCCTGAGGAGAGGGTGCTTTGGAAACAGTGGTAAATCTCAGGTTCAATTAAAGCAACCATGTATGATGTCTTTTTCTTTTTCTTTTTCT